>VZRJ01000959.1:46808-58500 GCA_013397565.1 Ptilonorhynchus violaceus
AGGGGCCTGGACAGGCTTCAGAGATGGGCCAGTGAAAAAACTTCATGGGGTTCGACAAAGTAAAGTGCAAGGCCCTACACCTGGGTCATGGCAATCCCAGACACACCCACGGGTTGGGCAGAGAAGTGAGTGAGAGCAGCCCTGCAGTGAAAGACTTGACGGTTGATGAAAAACTCAACATTAATCAGCCCAGAAAGCCAAGGAAATCCTGGTCTGTATCCAAAGCAGCATGGCCAGCAGGGCAAGGGAGGGGATTCTGGCCCTCTGCTCTGCTCTGCTGTGGTGAGACCCCACCTGGAGTGCTACATCCAGCTTTGGGATCCCCAACAAAGGAAAGACAGTGAACTGTCAGAGCAAGTCCAGGGGAGGGCCACTAAGTTGATAAGAGGAGCACTCTCTACAAAGACAGGCTGAGAAAGTTGTGACTGTTCAGCCTGGAGAAGTGTGTGTGGACCTCATAGCAATCTTTTAGTGTTTGAAGGGGCCTACAGGGAAGCCAGAGAGGGACCCATCATCAGGAACTGTAGTGATAGGGCAAGGAGTAGTGGGTACACACTGAAAGAGGGAAAATTTATGTTAAATATTAGGAAGAAATTCTTCCTGTGAGGGTGGTGAAGCACTAGAACAGGTTGGCCAGGAAAGCTGTGCATGACCCAAACCTGAAATTGTTCAAGGTCAAGTTGGACAAAGCCTTGAGTGACCTGGTCTAGTGGGAGGTGGCCTTGCCCACGGCAGTGGCAGTAGGGATTAGATGATAATTAAAGTGCATTCCAGCCCTTAACAGTCTATGACTTAGGTGTATATGGATGGTTGGACAACAGTGCTGGACCAGGAAGCTGCAGGACCATGGAATCATAGAATCATTACATTTGGAAAGGACCACAAAGATAATTGATTCCAACCATTAACCCAGAACCACTCTGCTGACCACTAAACCATGCCCCCAGGTACCACATTCACATGTGTTTTAAATACCTCCAGGTATGGTGACTCTACCACTTCCCTGGGCAGACTATTCCAATATCCAAACACCCTTTTAGTGTTTAAATTTTTCCTAATATCCAATGTAAACCTCCCCTTGCATATCTTGAGGGCATTTCCTCAATGGCATGGAGCAACCAGGACTGCCCCATGCTGAGGGGGACATGAAACGCACAGCAAAGCACAGTTTTGGGGGTTAGAGGAGTGGCCATGTTCCTCTTCCCGTGATCCTCTCCCCTTTTCTGCTATTCCTCACTCTTCACGAGTAAACTGGCTTAATGACTTCTGCCATTAACTGTAGGGCCTCTCCTTCTTTCAAGGTCCAGCAACCACTAAAGAGATCTGAAAATGCTGGCTCTCAATGAAGTTTACTGTGGCTGGCGTTTCTGCTGCCTCTGATATTCTCAACGACTTGTTGGTCAAAGAGTGAGGAAACACTGGTTTGTTAATATTTCTGACCTACACACTCACCACACAGCATTTGCCCTTCAGTAGCCAGGGTGGTTTACTCAAGGCACGGTCTGGGGTGGGTTGAGTCCAGACAAACTGTAAAGTCAGCTTAGTAACCCAGGTTTTGGGAACATTCACTCTGCAGCGAAAACACTGCCCATGTTGTCTTCCTCTGTCTGTCAAGATGTCTCCTTTTTCCTTACTGACACTCAGACTTTCGATTTCACCCCAAACACTTTTATCGTGCTTTTATGCAGCACAAGCATGTCAAACAAAGTAGTCATTACTTAATTACTCAATATCTAAATTGGAGAGTTTAGTCAAACATCTCAAGTTTTCGTAATTGTAACCAACTGTATATAAACATCTGCTGGCAAACACCAGGCTTGCATACTTGAAGGAAGTACGCCACAAATGACAGGAGAATAACCTGAGGCAACAAACACAGATGCTCACCTCAACTTGCTAATCTTCTGAATATTTTCATTCTCAAGTGATTTGGACAAGCATTTTTGAAATTCAATCAGAAATTTGTGTATCATTGGAGGGTTTTACTTTGTTACTACTACAGACCAAAGACTGAGACAGCATTTTTATCCTACATCTGGTTTGTCACAGAATTCTGTCATCAACATTATACCATTACCTTTTTACATAAAACATAGCTAGCAAGACCTTAGCCTGACAGAAAAATGTACAAAGTTTGTTTCGTATCTATAAATTTTACTTTGCCCTTCTTTTCACTCACAGAAGTCTCTCTTAGGTACAGGCAATTCTAATATTATGGCTGACTGGCCAGCCAGGACTTTTCTCCACTACGAAGGGCCTCATAGGTTGTGACTTCAGGCACTTCAGACAAAATCAGGCTTTCTTAATTGGGAGAGGAACCTTGTTCTTCACCCTCTCAGTTAGATGCTGAAGATCACTACCAAGTCTGTACCCAGATCTCCTTGCTGACTTTTCCTTCCAAAAGGAGATCTTAGCATGAGTAGCCATAGGTGGCAAAACTATTCCTGACACATCCAGCCTCTGGAAAAGCTGTATATCAAATGGGAAAGTGCTAAAGCTTGGTCTTGCATATGTCTTTGGACATCTACAAGGGCAGTGACCCATATGGCTGAGGTCCATGATGCTGGAGAAATCAGGTGCCAGTGCAGCCATGGGTGACTGTGAGCTGCTGTCATGTGGTTCATCAAATCCTCAGTAGAGAAGCCATCACAAAAGCAGATGTCAACCTTTTTTTCTTTCCCTTTTCTCCCCTAATCATTCTCAGTGGCAGCTGTGTCGTTCTGAGAAGCCAGGACACAAAGCATTATGTCAACCTAATGTTTATATTCTTTTGTGCTTTCTAGAAGCATTAGTCACAAAATTATTTTATCAAGTCCATTTCATCAACCTTAGAGTCTAACTCAGGATATCCTTAAGCCCTTTTCTTGTTTGGATTTTTTTGTTTGTTTGTTTGTTTAGCTAGTTTGTTTCTGTTTGTTCTTTGTTTTGTTTTGGGTTTGTTTTTATTTTCAGTAGTACATGATGTTGTACAACCTTAATCTATCTCTTTGTCTCTCAGAAGGCTACTGTCATCTCAGCTTCTTGTATCTGATCCCCCTGCAGTCATCTGTTCTTCTTCTCAATGCACCTGCTGACATTTTTGTCTTGTAGCACATGTATCACAGGAAACCCTTGTTACTCCTTTATGGCTCAATCCTGCCTCTCCTCAGGTGAACCTTTACCTGTCTTTCCGGTGGGAATAGGAGACAGCTATTGCCATACTTGCCAAATTTAGCATCAAAAGGACCTCATATCTTTAGCGGAGATAGCTATTGACATTAAGCACAGTGTTTCTCCCTGGTGGAGGTGCCCAGGTTCCTTGGAGAGGAGGACAGCCATGGTGTGTTTTGCCCAGACCACTGTGAGTCATGGTATATTCACAAGGCTGTGCCTAAGCAGAGGGAGAAGGACACATGAGATCCCTCATTGCTCAATGTCCTGACTTACTCCTATCCCATTTTATAATTAATGAAATTCATTGACTTTCTACAACCTCAATCATTGTTTATGCCTGATGAAATCTGTTAGTGTTACAGAAAAATATAGATGACCATACTTCCTAAGCGATTGAATGGCAATACACAGCAATATATAGTGTTTAATTATGACATATCCGGCTGTTTCTAACAGCATTACATGATGTCCCAAGGAAGAGTTGCAGCTACACATGCTATTCTCACTCTGCTATAATCTTGCTCTGGTCACCACAGCAGGTAACTTCTCTTAGTATTTTGCCTGGTGGAACTCACAGAATCATAGAATCACAGAATGGTTTGGGTTGGAAGGGACCTTAAAGACCATCCAGTTCCAACCTTCTGGCCTGGGCAGGGACACCTTTCACTAGATCAGGTTATTCACAGCCCCAGTCAGCATGGCCTTGAGCGCTTCCAAGGATGAGGAGTACACAGCCTCTCTGGGTAATCAGTTCCAGTGCCTCACCACCCTTGTAGTAAAGAATTTCTTTCTAACATCTAATCTAAACATGCTCTCCTTGAGCTCAAGGCCATTTACTACATGCCCTTGTGAAAAGTCCCTCTCCAGCTTTCTTGTGGGCCCCCGTTAAGTGCTGGAAGGCTAAGGAATTATGGTATTAACAGCCTAGAAAATTACAAAAAACAAAAATAACAAGAAAGCAATCTTGACAGAGTAAAACCTATGTCATTTCTCAGTGCTTACAAGTCTCTTCAATCACACACAAGGGAGAAATTTTTTCTTGTTTGGCATGGCTTAATGATGACCCCCGAAAAGTACTAATTTCCCTAATGCCTGGAAACCTAGTGTGCAGTATTGAGCAAGATATTATTAGCTGTGCAAGTGCCAAAGAAGTCTTTTGGGTTGGTTTTTTTTCAAATTATAATGTGATTTTTATTGCTGCAGATCAAATTATGCCAAAAGATGTTTGACCTACCTGCACGATCTTATAAAATTTACATTTATATAGCTTCTTCCATGCTTGGCAATTGCCAAATACCTAACCAAAAATTCTTTGCAGAGATGGAGAGACATTTTTATACTCATATGTAAGGCAATCAACCTGTAGAAACAGATAAGTAAAAAACTCAAGCAAAATTTTAAAGTCACTAGCTGTGAATCATCCATAGTGCCTCAAGGTAGAGGAGAAATCATTTCAGTATCCTAACCCTGCATGGACTCCATCTGTTGTGGGTGGAGAGAGAACTTTTAGTAAGAAAAATTAGTGAATATGTAAGAAAAAGAGTTGAACGTTTCCACTGAGACACAATTTCACCCCTGCAGTCTCTTGTAATTGACTGAAGAGGCTTTGCCGTATGGCTTCCTGCAATTACCTGTCAGTCAGCTTAAACTGCTTCTTAGAACAGTGTCCTGAATAAATGAACCTCTAGATTAAATCATTGTGATGGCCACATAAGCACGCACCTGTAGGAACAATTACAAATATCCTCATAAACTTTCTGTCTCCCCTTCTGGGAATTCCTTAATGTTTCAAGGTTTCATTCCATTAGCACTTCATCAGAAATGTGAATCGAAGTAACTGTCTTGCCCCCACCATAAAAAAATCCTGACGATTTCATATAAAATCTGGTAGCCAGTTATTTTTTCTGTGAAATTTTCAAAACATACCACCAATTTGAGTTACACTTATGTAGGTAATGGTAGTAATCTCCTTTAAAACATTTCTCTCCTTACTGTAAATTAGGTAGCCTCCATGTTCAAGAAGTGCCAAATTCATATGCAAGAGCTGATGTATGTGATACTTATAGGAATATATAAGGTAGGTAAAGACATGAGTACAGAATGTGCTCAAGGAACTAATGACTGGAAAGACATAAAATCCTTAGAGAATTTGTCTAGCCTCCATACTGAGAAGGACAGAAAGGCTAAATAGCCCTGAGCACTCTCTCTACTAAGGAAGCAAGACCTTTTCAGCCAAGGGGTTTTTTTTAATACTTAAGCATATTGAGTGCCAAAGTGTTAAACTATCACCCACTGGTCAGTAATTTATTACATCGGTTAATGCACCTAACTGGTAAACCAGCTGTGGCAGAATCCTTATCCCGAGTGTAAAAGCTCTGAAATTAAAAGGGAGCCAGACCACTGAATTCCGCTTGTATCAGAGGCCAAGACAACCCAAGTTCCTTCCTGATGAAAAGTGTATAAAGAAAGCTATTAGAGTCTAATCCTATTATTTTATATTTCATTAAAATGTCTTACAAGTGAAGTGCTCATCTCAACTTACCTGGTGAAAAAAAAAAAATTCTTGCAACAAAACAGGGGAAGAAAACAGTGAAAAAAAGAAACTCTCACTGCTCCCAAAACCCATCTTCAGACACAAACGGTTACCTTTGCTCAGCCTAGCAGCAGACATAATCAGAGCTGCCACCAGAGCAAGTGCTTTTGCCAGTGAGCTCCTACGTGGTGAGGATGTCAAAGTATCAGCTGCCACTGAATGAATGTAACGTGGCTGTTAAAAAGTGAAGTGTTCTCTGTCACAGCCATATTACAGCTTGGCATGGAAGTTTCATGCAAGAGAGCTCAGGAGACAAAAAAAATGACACAATTCTGAAAGGCAAAGCTAAGCTGTCTGGATTTTTTTTCTTTCTAGTTTAGGCAATGAACCTCCCTGACCTCCTTTCTCCCCCAAATCACTTATTTACCCAAACTCAATCTGCCCCAAGAATTAATTTGTGACAGTGAAAGGACAGCGGATTGTTATGCCTTTGGGTTAAGAGCCTCCTGATACATCAGGGACATTTAAGACAAATTGTCTGTGGTATTTTCAGACTTACGTTTTACACTCCTCTTTTGTGAGCTTATTTAGGGCTTTGGAAATGCAATTTCACAGGTCCACAGCAAAACATACAGATCCCTAGCTTTTCACATTTCTGACTGCTGTCAACCTGCAAAACTGCATTGAAACATGACAGGAAAAGAAGTCTTGCATTTCAAAGACATGAACCTAATGGTATATCAAAATTTCATCTTTAACTTGCTTAATAAATGCACCATTTGCAGTATTTCCAAAGCCCTTGGATTTCAGCAGTGTGTCATGTCCCCCATGTCACGCTGATAAGGAATCTGAGCATGCACCATCCTCACATCCTGTGACATCCACTACACCCTACACCAGGTGACATTAGTGATTATGGTTACAGGCCCTGAATCCTTGGGCTCACTGATATTTGAAATGCAAAGTGTGCTCATTGCCTTTGCACAGCCCCGGTAAACCAAACCTCTGAGGATAAATGACTGCCAAGGCAGAGCAGAGGCCCTTTGAATGAAGGATACCGTTCAAATTCAAAAAAACACACACAAAAAAAGAAAAATAGACAATTATGTGCCACAGAAAAGGAGGCAGAGAAACACAATACATGAGCCTTGAATAAAAATGAAAACCTAATCACACCATACCAAGGCTGTGGATAGAACATTTCATCCCCTTTTTTGTATTCTGTTCAGTCAGGCAGGCATAAAAATGACCTTTCTTGAATTCATGTTTTCAGAAACCTGTTTCAAGCAGATGTTTATTTTATCTGCCTGGATCTTAGCTGGCCTTCAGCAGAGATGATACCAGATGTCTTATATTGAAGTACTGTACTCTGAAAAGTTAAGCCTGGACAGTACAGCAGGTGTCTGTGTGTGAGCAGTTCACCTTCTTCATCTTTTGGTGCTATGTGACTTCAGCAGAGGCTGCCGGTAAGCAGGAAAGCTGCCTGTTCCTTGGCTGCTGTTTCACGTGTATTGTCCAGAGTTCTGGGTATGGTTTGAAGGGTCCTGTGCTGATCCCAGGCCCCTGACCTGCAGCATCAGTGGTATCCTCTGACAGCTTTTTTGTGTGGCCTTCCAGCTTGGGCACTACACAAGCCTCTGAGCCATCCCTTGCTCCTGCTAAAGTGAGCTTTTCTCAACAATGAACCAGAGGTAAAACTGAGACCATTTCCTTTCTTTCAGCCTCGGACTGTAGGCAATTTTGCCACTGTGTTTTGTTGAGAGTTCAAAAGCAAAGAAAGCTTCCTGCTGAAAGCAAAAGGGTATTTAGCTGTTTAGCTTACCTAGTACCATGTATGAGACCATACGAAATCAGCATACCAAAAGGTTTCTGTGGCACAATATCTTCTCTCTGACAGTGGCCAGAAGCAGGTGCCCATGGAAGGTGGCAGATAAGGATACACCCTTAGGATGCTTTACCCAGCTACTGTCACAACATCTAGTAACACAGGGATGAGGGCCACTGTGAGCTGGGGGTAATTCCTGTATACCGGGTAACCCCGGGTGCATTTATCTGTCATTAACATATTTAGTCTTCAGACATGAACTTGTGCATCTGTGGTATCCTGTAGCATAGAGTTCACAGCTGAGCTACACAGCACTTGAGCAGATTAAGAGTGAGCAGGTGAAATTTCACGTTTGTGTATAAAAGGAAGTTCTTGAAAAAGAGATGAATGTACACCGAAAGGTAAATGGCACAAAGAAAAAGAGGATAAAATGAATTATTGCCTTTAATATAGTGTTAATTTCTTGCTTGCCTTTGGTTCTAACTGAGAGGTACTGGAAATCTAGAAAGATAATATTTGATCATCATCATCATCATTATTTTTATTACTACAACTCCTACTACAAATAATCTGCTTGGATCAGATCAAAACCCTAGGACTTAACCATACTGCATATCCCAGCTGCTAAAACTTTATTTAGTCAGCTGGCACCTTGTACATTGTTTTGAAGAAAAGGTAGTCATTTTGTTAGGAACATTTAAGTTTAGGATTACAACATATGAGGAAAGAAGAGGAAGACACTCAAAAGAAGAAAAGTGATTGAAAAATGAGAATGGGCTAATCAAAGAAGAGAATGCAAATTCCTAGAAGCATAAGAATATTGATGAAACCTGAGAATTATCATAGTGGTGTTCCTTCTTTTTTGGTATTGAGAAAGACCTTGACTACATCTTCCTGTAACTACGTGCCTGGCGACCTGTAGCAGTCCCAGCAACAAAATGCCAGCAAGTAGAAGGGTGGAATGAAAAAGAGAGGCTTTACTGACTTTTAATAAGTGAGTAGAAGAGTGGTAGAGAGACATCTGCTACTCCTAATCCACTTACTAGCCAGGATTTTGGCTTTGAGGAGATTTCTTAGTCTGGACAGACAGAGGAAGGAAAGTGAAGAATTAAAAGATGTCTATTCATTCAATTGCTTTGTTATGAATCTAAAGGATTTGACTGAAAGAACTCATCTGGACCTAGATTTTTCCAGTATGAGTATCTTGATTTGTTTGTGGAAAATTATAGACCACAGTTCACAGAGCAGTCAAATTTACTTGCACGTGTCATTTGAGATTATAAAGTTATTTTCAAAACATTTATAACCCTCTGGAGTTTTCCAGCCCCGACCCACATCCTCATATAACGTGTTATTATTGTTGCCATATCTGAGGGCCTGTAGGCAAAACCAAGCACAGAGTAATACGTCCAGACCCAGTTTGCATGCTTACAAAGGAGGAGCATATATAAATACAGACAGATGCATAAACAAGGATGAAAATAACTCTGAAAACACATCACTACTGTCCCTAAGAGGCAGTTGGCTCTTCAACAAGATCTTTTCACAATATTCCAGGATTTAATTACATTACTATGGATGACAGGAAGTCATCCTCCTTCATCCATGTGGGGATATAGAGATTACTGAAGGATAGGCTAAAGAATTGAATGTATTATAGCATTAAAAGTGTTTTATTCCCCATTCATGAACCTAGTTTTAAGAGAATAAAAAGAAACACCTTTGGTTTTAGACAGGAAAAAGATGTGTCAATATTGAAAGATATTCATCACTAAGAGGAACTCACACAATTTGGGGGAGAAAAAATAAAGCAGGAAAACTATGTGATGCAGTCTCAATAAATACTGTTTAAAAAAACCCAAATACTTATTCAGATAATTTCTGTATAACTTCTTTGGCTTGCAACCTGCGACAGATTTAACTAGTTCTAGAAAGAAATCATATACTTTCACATCAAATACTACATGAAAAAAAAATTGGGGCAGTTGCATAACAGCTACTGCAGCACAGAGGAAAAAAGTACTTTTTTGTACACACAATATGGAGCAGAAGGGTTATTTGTATTTAATTTCTATAATACTGCGAAAGGCTTTTAGCGTATAATGTTTCTGAGTATTTCTCTCAGTTTATTAAGAATGCTTTTCTACTTCCTGTGCTTTTCCACTTCCTGTGCTTTTCCCAGTGTTTGGCTGACAGCTTTTCTCAGGCAGATGGACCTTGATAGAAGACCAGGGGAAAATTTCTTCTAATTAGCACTAAGTCATGAGCCCAATGCAATAACCACTTGATTAAGAGCTGTGTTCCACATTAAGCAGGTCAATCTGGGAACAGGAAGGTACTTTTTAGCCTGACCTGGAGTGTGATCAATGCAGCCCCCATGGCACGCCTAGTCCAGGTTACCCTCAGCTGAAAACATTTTTTACTCTTAGGTTGCACAGAATACCTCTAATCCCCAAGACACCCGTAAAAACAATGTTTATGCCCCAGACTTGCTTCACAAAGACCTATCACATGCTAGTAATTTTATCCACCAACACAGTTATCCATGTTCAGCTGCTTATAACCCAGAGGTAAAGAAGTAGCTTATTTCAGGCTCCTGGAGTAACGTCCCATTCCCTAGAAATGTTTCATGCGGTACAGATTATTTGCCGAATGAAAACACTGTGCTGACATGCAGCACACACGTGACTATTTCCACTCACCCTCTTCTGCACAGCACATGCAGCAAAAGTGCAGAGTTTAAATTCTATTAAGAAATTTACACCAGAAGTGTGATCATTTAATAGGATCATGAAATTGCTTAAAATACACTGTGAGATTTAGCTTAAGAAAGCATGAATTTTTTTTTACAGACACACATTTTTGCATGGTTCTTCATTTATTTAAAGTTTTAAAAAGGAATTATAGTTCTATTTCTACACTATCTAATAAGAAATTTTATACTTTACTTAAAAAATTAGATTTATCAAAGATAACAATGCGTGCTGAAAGTATCAGAGCACAGAATTACTTGCATATCTAGCTGACAAGCCCTGAAAATAGGGCAATAACCCCTGGTAATTCCTAGGTATTTAGGATTACCATGGAATAGCACTAGAAGTAATTTGGCAAATGATTTAAGAATGCCTCAGACTGTAATTATGTGCAGATAAAGGTCATTGGCTAGAATATTCTTGCTGTGGTTTGGAGTTCATAAAACACCAAGGATCATATTCTAAGGTACAGAATTCCATTCTTTATAATTCCATTCTTTATAACTGAGATGGAAAAGTAGCAGTGTGACAGTATCTGATTTAACCTCTAAGTAATTGCTGCACCTCTAGTAGGATTTTTCCACTGAACAACAGGACAGGCAGGCAATATGTGAAGCAAGGGTCAAAAAAAGAAAAAAAAAAGACGTGAGAGTTTGAAAAGCTCAGAGGAAGAAGCAGATCTTGAACTATTTGCTTCTCTTCAATTAATGAAGGCAGAAACTTTTGCCAAACTGTGAGGAAACTTCTTTGTGCTCATCCTATCCTCATGCTGTGTTCTCCCCAAACCTGGAGTGCTTCCCTCCTGAGGCATTTACTGAGTGAAGATCCTTCTAGAAACCAGCTTTGCAAAACCAAGGCTTTTCTCATTGTTAAGACACTGACTGGGGACCCTGGGAGTTTGTTTCTTTGCTGGCACAGTGCCCTCGCTGCCGCCGCCCCAACACACCTCCTGTTTTTGTTTGCTCAAGCACATGTGGAGAAAATATGCATTTTTTAAAAACCAAAATCCTGCATGGGCATGCAAAGATTCTCCCTCACGGTAAAAAAACCGTTTGCTACCTTGTTGGTGAGCATGCTTTGGGGCTTCAGCGGGGTCCTTTTCGGGTCAAGAACCCCTGACCACACACGCACCTCGCAAAGGCTGCAGAGGAAGGATGAGAATTGCACAGTGAGACCACGGTCTGAAAGTCACCTTATCCTGGTTTGAAGGACAGGTGTCTGTTAAGGAAGGTGGGAAAACCTCCCTTGAGTACAAGATGACCTCCCTCCCTCCTCCGAATTACTGTACCTTTGAAATTACAGGGCTCTCAGGCAAAGATGTGGTAAAAAGAATAACAGTTCTTTACTAGAGTTATATAACTATATATATATATATATATGTATATACACATAAAACAAAACAGTTAAACGGCAACCATAAGAGAACAG
>VZRJ01000959.1:58641-92227 GCA_013397565.1 Ptilonorhynchus violaceus
GCTCGGGAGCCAGCCGGCAGAGACGTCGCAGTGCAGCAGTGTTCCCGGAGTGAAATCGGCACTCGCTCCACACACCACCATTCTCCCCGGCTGCCGAGCCAAGAGTGCCCAGCCAGTCCGGTCTCCACCCATCTCTCGCCCAAGTCTCGGGCAGTTTTGTTTTCCTTTAATTGGGGGAATTGTCCTGGCTTCTGGGGTGGGCAAGTGATCCCTTTGTCCTTAAGTATCATCCGTTCTCTGTCGTTACCGTGGAATGCAGCTCTATAGATAACTCCCTTTTGTTCTTAAGTATCGCCAATCAGTTTTCCCGGCCAGCCTCTCCCCATCTACACAGCCTGCCTAGTACCTGAGGGAAAGGAAACAAATTTCATTTTTCCTAACCCATAACACACCTGCTAATGCCAGGCCCTTCCTCCCTCTCCCCCGATAACCACAGCACAGGAACCATGAGGAAAGAAGCTTGCTTGCAAACAGTTATGAACTGAAAACAAGTAAAAATATCAATGAACATGGCGTTCACAAATCAGCTGAACAAGTTTTAATTATTAGAAAAAAATTATTACTTGTCACTGAGATCAAGGTTTGAAATTAAGCTGTAATTATAGCATTAGCTTTCATTCCCAAAAGACTAATGAATCAGGGACCTGACATTTAGAATGATATTTAATTTTATTAAGAAATACAAAAACAATGGTATACCAAATTTGCCTTTTTTTCAAGTCACAGAAGTTTCACTAACATCCAGGGTTCCTCTGGAAAAGAAATAGGTTAATCTGGATTTATTATAAGGAAAAGAATTCATTATAGTAAAAATAATGTTCTGATAAATTACAGGTAAATTATATTTTGTCAGGAAGCTAAAACTGACAATCAAATAAAAATACCCTGAATAGTCATTATGGTAGCACAGATGTTCTCCTGCCCACAGTTCACTTCGACTTTTTCTATTCAAGCTGCTCTAAAATAGATAATTGAATAAGAAGATCTAACAGCAGGCTACAGAACCTTCCATCCAACAGATCTTTCTTTTCCAACTTTATTCATAAACCTGTTGTTGCTGGGCCGTATTTCCCGGATATTGAACATGGTGAACTCTATTTTAAAATAAATATGTTTTGCAGAAATGCAAGCTGTGCAGCTGTTACAGTGCCTTTTTTTTAAGCACTCTGCACTGCATACTATTAGCGTTTCATGGAACTTGACTAAGGAGTTCAAAATCAGGGCAAATGTGAAGTTCTCAGAAGATCAACTAATTTGACAGCTTGGAGAGACTAAGTGCTCCAAGAAATCACATTAAAAACTGTTAAAAGTGCTGAGTCAACATCAAACTTTTCATACAGAGTCTGTTAACTGGTTTCATGGAAAATTTATGCTTGTGCCTGCAAAACCTTGCTTTTCACTCCTGAGAGCTAGTAAGGGATTTTGGTTTAAACAGGACTTTGCAGACCAGACCTCTGCAGCCCTTCTGAAAGTTCCTGAGAGTTTGGTGCTATTACTTCCTTAGGAATCCTATGACTAATTGACCTTGTCAGTTTCCTATGTTAACAAAAAAAAAAAAAAAATGGGCAGAACAAAACAAAAAATTCAACAAACAAGCAGGCCCAAAGCATCAGCTCACTTAACAAAGCAAGAACTGAGAAAGTATAATAGGAAATTGACAGAAGTGTTTCCAATGGTTCGGACTGGAAGCTTCATTTTTAAAATTTAACACAAGCAAATGTCACAGCGAGGGGTTACTTGCACCACGGCCATTAATATTTATCTCTTTTTCATGCAAATTCTTCCGTTCCAAACTGCACCTGGAAAACTTCTGCTGTCCTGGGGAATGGCCACAGCAAGTTCTTCCTCTGTGTACATATTGCCCTCCAATACTGCTTCGGGGTAAAGCATATCAAGTTTATTTGAACTCTCAAAAAATTGTGACTGACAGAGCAGAACTTTAACTCTAGCAGAGCTTCAAGCATCTAAACCTCTTCGAGATGTAAACCTCTTTCCTCAAAGCAACCCATGACATAGTTCTCTGCCCCATCCCATTGCACACAACCCAACAAGAGTGTGCAGCTCAACATGGACGGGCGAGGCATGGTGAGGATGTGCCCCCAGGGCATTACTCTCCTGTTCTTGCCCTCCACATCCCAGTCAGGATTGAGCTTGTCCGCTTCTACTGCAGACAGAGAAATTGATAGCAGCACTCTCATTCACATGAGACAATACTGCTCCTTGCCCCACATGCAATCCAGACCAACAGATGGAAAAAGCTGAATTTTGTACATACTGAAGCCACACCCCATGAGCCAGACCTCTCATCACGAAGTCAATGCACTTGTGAGCCAGCTATCCTCAGCATTGAGTCATAGTCCACAGAAGCCACTTCCGAAGCCCCAGAAACCCCATGTGTGATCACAGAATCACAGGATGGGTCAGGTTGGAAGGGAGCACAGTGGGTCATTTGGTCCAATCTCCCTACTCCAGCAGGGTTATCCCAGAGTACATGGCACAGGATTGCATCCAGATGGTTCTTGAATATTTCCCCTGAGATATTCACAGTCCTAAAGGGAGATTTGCACAGAAACCCATTTGGGGGGGTACAGGCTGGGACTGTATTTTTGAGAGCTATGTACCATGCATCTGCAATGATTTTTCACTATCTGTCAGGCCTTTAAATGAGAAAAATCTCCTGTCCTTACCTCAACCATTAGTCATTTTGTGTTTAGATGTTGCCTCTTACAAATATGCTCTCAGATTCATTATTTCTGCTCTTTTCTCCTTTAATTGGAGTAGCTCATTGTGGCTAAATGAAAGCATTTGAGGTCAGCTTACTAAATGGGGTAGCATTTTAGTTGTCAGCACTTCAGTTTGGGGAAAAAAGAAAGCTATGCCAATAAAAGTTTGAAAAGCTGAAATGGGTTGTTCCTAGGACAGAGACTCACTTTGAGCAGTTTCAGGTATTATATTTTTCAAAATCTCACTCACAGATATTTAATTAAATTGGCATTTTACTTTCCTTCTGAGACATCAAAGTCGCAACATCTGCCCTTGAGCAATAAGTCCTGAGACAATGGCAGGTATCTTTACTGAGGAAAACTCAGACTAAGTCCTAAAAAGCTTCTTTGGAGCCTCCTTGCCAAAAAAGGAGAGCAACTGAGGAGTCTTCCAGAAAATAAAGAATGAGTTTGGACCAGAAGACACAATTCTTTTGGCATTATATAAAAAATAGCTGAGCAACATATCATGCCAGAGCCTGATGGTACAGTCCCAGCCTGCTTATCCTAAGCATCAAATATATAATTTTCCCCAACTCTGTTATTTGTAGCTTTTTGCTTTTAATAAAAGGATTCAAAAAGAGCTTCCAAAACCATGAGACTGTATTAGATTTCCAATCTAAAGGACTTCTAGGGATAGTTGAAAAATATTTTCTTGCTATGTCTGAAAAACCTGTGTGACACAAATGGCTAATGTAAGGAGAACAATTTCTTACACTTCGTCCTGTGATTGATGTCTTGAGAATTCCAGTGTGTGGCCGAGGGGCTCATTTCTAGCAGCTACTTGTGAGTGCAGAGGGCTTTGCTTACAGTGCTCCTTGCTGCTTCTTGCCTGTGAGCTGCTGTGGTTTTTTAGTAATTGCCTAAATGAGCCCGATTTTAGGGGTTCTCCACAGCAGTGAAGCTGTCACATGCTGGCCCAAAGGTCTCTAATCCCTGAGGCAGATAAGTGACCACTGTGCTGTTTTTCCTCTCACATTTCATTGCCAAACTACCTCCAGATACTAGAGTTCTCAGAACATTTCCTGTCAAAAATAACTGCAGCCCAGGCTTTCTGCAGTACATAAGTATGTGCTTTACTACCACCCATTTCAGCCTGTGCATCACTCAGGAGAACTACCAGGGAAGAACATGTCTTGACAGCTACCTCAGTCCCTCTTTCTTCCTTATTTTACAGCCTAGAGCTGATGCAATGAGATGCCATAGAAAGCCCAGAGGAAGGCAAATTGGAGAGCAGCATGTCTCCACTGCACAGCCTTGGCTTCCAGCACTCACTGGTGTAGACACTTCCTGAGCCAGAGCTCACGCCCAGGCTCTCACATGTGCCTATCTGCCACGGGCTCGACTAACCCTTTTCGTGACCCCATTCATACCTTCGGCCTCCCAAACATCCTGTGATGACGAGTTCCCCAATTTAAGCATGCATTGTGCAGGGAAGGACTTCCTCCTCTTTTTTTAAACGCACTAACTGGTATTGCTACTGGTGTCTCAGACTGTGAGATCCTACTGAACAGTCATTCCCTGGTCTTCTCTCTGCCATTCATAATTTTTCTATAAACTTCCTCCATCTTTCTCAGCCCTCAAAGCTCTCTCCTCTACTGATCACATTTTACCTGTACCACAGAAAAGCACTCAAAAGTCTCAGTTCAATTAAAGAAAAGCTCTTACATTCTTTTATTTCTGCTTTGTTTACATAAATTTTCAAGTTATTCATTACCTTCAACTAAACCCAAGAAAGCTGAAAAATACTAGGCCAGAAGTTCCATGCTTACATCTTCAATTGAATTAGGATTTCCAAACCAAAGTCTGATGAATCCCCATACATGCACACACAGGGACCACACTGGTCCCCTTTGGAACCAAATGTCCCAAAGGCCTGTTGCAGCTCAGATACCAGAAGCCAGCATCATTGTTCCCTCACCCCAGGGCAAAGATCCCAGTCTGGAAAACTGTGCATGGACTATTGCAACCAGACATCCTGCACCTGAGCACTTTGCTGTCCAGACCTTATTCCAACACAGCACCCTGAAATAAATGCTTGGTCCCAGCGGTGCCAGTGAAAAAAAGACTCTGTGACATTAAAAAATCTATCTCAAAGGAATTGTCCATCAAAGGTGAATTAGAGTTGTATCACCATGGGTTTAAACAGTAACTGAGCAGTGACACTAGAAGCGCCTCACTGCAACCAGAAGGGCAAAATAAAGGAGTTTTCCATCAAGCAGGAGCAACATGGGAATTCACACAGTTGTAGAATAGTTAGGAGAGATTCCTGTTTTTGTGAGAATGTTCATAGGCTTTTTAATGCTTGAGGTGTATTTAAAACTGAGCTTTGCACCTAATTTCTCAGTTTCCCTTCTTCTGTTTGAAAGTAGAAAAGCTGTGAATATTATGTCCTCAATCCCATTTTATGGGAATAAGGTCATCAGGAACTCAGGATTGCTTCATCACAAGAGCAAGGTCTTGTGTGTACTGTGTGTTTGTATGTATGTATTAAGGTTAAGGGAGAAAAGTCTATTAAGAAAAAAATTAGGATGCTTACAAATATCAAATAGCAAGAGGAAAATACTGTATTCACTGAACAAGAATTAAGCTCTAAGCAAAAAGTAGCAGACTATTTTAAACCTGTAACTGTGCCATTTTGAACTGAACAAATCAAGGTATTACCCAAAGCGCAGTTAAGCTAGACTGACTGTTTAAATGCAGATGAGTAGTACATCTTGTGTTAATCGTCAAAGCACAGCTCCTTCAGGCATGTAAGATTTCCAGTCAGGAATCCCCAGCTTATTTATTTCCCATTTTGTATGTTTGCCAGATCATTGATGTACTCAGCACCACACTTCCTCCCCTCAAGGGCAAATCCTCCCTGAAAATAAGCAGCAGCAAGCCCCTGAACTCACAGGGCTGGTGGCAATACCATGGGGAGAAGCCTCTGCTCCTGCTCCTGCCTGCAATGCTGGCAGTGCCGCAGGGGCATTGCCAGAGGCCAGGACTGGAGGTGGTGGTGCTAGTAAGTGACAACACTGCTGGGACCACCTCCAACAAATGTGCCTCTTGCTGTGCTCATCTCACCAGTTCGCAGAGCAGCCCCTCCAACATCTCCTCAGAACAAGCTGCCACATAGGGGAAAGAAGGACGCTTGTGTTAAATCAACTTCCAGGAGAAAGAAAGCCTCAGTTTCTGTATTCTGGCAGACCCTAGGTTATATTAAAATGGTATGTTGATATCAGGACTGGCAGAAAAAGGGGGGAGTGTTTGGAACAGTCCAGGTAGAGCCACACTGTGTCCATAGCTGGGCAGAATGCCCTTGCTAATACACTGTCCTGCAAGACCTGAGGCAGGGTCTTGCCATGGAGCCCTGACTACCTCTCTGCTCAGCCAAGCAGGGTCCCCCAGGCAGATCATAGACAGGTGAAAAAACACGCAAGGCAACATCAAGTTCCAGTGTATCAAACTCATTCCAACTACCTTAGAATCATATTTTGACACAGTTACAGGCATTTATTTTGCAAGAGATTATTATACATTTCACTTCTGCTACTTAATAACATAGCTGAGGCCATGATGAATATAGCAACGGAGAGAAGATCGCTGTGCAGCTCAGATACCCATCATTAACCTAGAGAGTGATAATAAGTGAGGTTAATAGTGCTGCTGAGAGAGTTCAACATGCTGGATGCAGATGAGATCTGCAGCCAAACTTCCTGAAGATTTCATAGGGGATAGGAACCTGCATCAGTTTCAGATTGGATCCAGCTGAGCATATCACTGGGAGTAGTATTCTCCTGTTCGGACCCTGGTCTGCCTCTCCCGTGAAAACTCCAGCTGTGCAATCTCGAGGTGCTCTCCTCTCCATGACAGTTCTATAACACACACATGCACACACATACACACACAGTGGAAGCTCTTTAAATGTTTCCCGTTGCTCCCATGCATAACAGAATAGATTAGTCCCACAGAGATAGTACTTGTAATGAAGCTAGCAGACCAAGGTAATGTAAATGCCAGAGCAAGCAGGAATAAGGGAAGATGAATATCACAGTCTACTGATTTGTTATTACGCTGATTGACCTTGCTAAAATTTTCCAGAAATATATGTTATTTAGGCAAATCTCAACCTGTCTTCAGGTCAAAATGTTCCTCATATGACAGCAGGTTTAAACAGGCATTATTTACTATTGTTTGGTTCCCAGTGAATCACCCAGTGTAATTTCCAAGAACTCACTAATAACGTGTTGGACCAAAGTAATAACTCCCTATAAATACCAAGCAAACAAGGTGCTTTACAGTTCTATCCCTCCTTCCACCTGGAGAGCACCCAGCACTTTATGTACTTACGAATTCACCCTCACTGCCTGCGAGACCAGGGGAGAAAAAAAAATGTTGGAAAAATTCATCTCTAACACAGAACTGCAGCTTACGTGTAAAAATATAATATAAACATATTTTAAACCAGATTTCTCTCTCCACAGGGATTTTCCATTACCATGTTTTTATTGTTAATATTACTTGCAAAATATACTCCAAGTTGATAAGTTTTAGTAGTGAAGAGCTTTAATAAAGCTGATGCTAAGAGAACCTTGAATTACCTTCATCCTCCTCCAAAGATAGGGCATACTCTATCTAGAGTAATACTCCTATTTCCACAATGTGTTTCTAGTTAATCTTTGCAAAGCCATTAAAATAGTTGTATATGGCATAACATCACATGAAACAATAATTCTCCAGCATTTTAAGTAGCCTCTCTTTCCAAGGAAATCCGTAGTGCCACTGCATTTGAGTCTGTGAGCATCACAAATAGCTTAATATTCAAATGAAAAGCACTAGGTTTCAACCGAAAAAAAAAAATTTCATATAAAAACCTGTTTGCCTTCCAGTAGATGCTGGAGGGAGATTTAAATCATTCATACCAAAGTGATCAATATTCCACATGGCACTTCACAAAGGAATTAAAGAAAATCAATTTCCTACAGACCCTCCTATTCTGAGCTTTTTTATGAGTCAATGACAGCTGAAGTGTTTGCATCGTCAATGAGGTCTTTCAGCACATACCTCAAACACTGCACAAGATCTCTCTTGGGATGGATAAAACAAATTCACTAGTGCTGGTGTCCAGACTTCAGAGCAACAACCCGGAACCGTGGCTGCATTACACCTCTAATACATGCATACAAATATATCGTCTTTTAAACTAGCTTGTATTATGCAGGGTAACATTTTGCTAGCTCTCTGAGCTTAGCTGCATTCATATGGAATACCCCAGACTCCATAGGAATCAAGAAAAGTAATGTCTACACTACGTGCTAGACATTTTAAATCTAGGAGGCAGAGCCTGAAGGAACAAAGGAACACTGTATGAATTGCAAAGTATCTTATGGCTGTTCTTTTCCTCTGTGGTAGCTACATCTACCCCAAAACCAGAAGGTTTAGCTTGTGAGTTCTCCAGTCTAAAAGTGTAATTTAGCACAGTAAGCAGCAAATTTCACAGATGAGATGTGCAGGAAAAAAAACCCAAAACCATGGAGAGAGCCTTACTCGTGCTCACTGCCTCTTAGAATAACTAAACAATAACCCTGCTAAGAGGTTTCCCTTCCTGTGGTACCCCGTTTTGGAAAAAAAAAAGCCTAATGGGACCACTGCCTGTGGGGAAGCCCTGACTGCTCAGCAGCATCTCCCACAGGCTGCAGGAGTCTCCTGCTGACTGACAGCACAAGAGTTACAGAGATCTTTAAATTCCCTATTTCTTACTGGGAGTAAACTACAGTTGTACTTACACCCCTCTGCAGCCTCCAGCTCTCCACGGGTTGGAGTCTGGGATCCTCCTCCTGCTTCTGGCATGCTGTGATCTGCTTTTTCACCACAGTTTTTGAAGACAGCTTGCTGTGTCCTGGATTAATTTTCCAATCAAAAGCTCACTGTCACAACCTTGGAAAACATACTTTTCCGGGTTTCCCTCTTACCAAACATGTTAGTCTTTAGGAAGTCCTGTGCCAGCTTAGATGCTTCGTGCAATACCCAGTAAGTTTCTAAGATTTAAGCCTCAAGGTTCTGACAAAAATTTGTCTGATGACTTCACCTGCAGCTAGCCCACAGCTCTGCAACAGTTACATGGTTTCCTCTGTTGTTAATTTCTCATCCCACTTACCAGGTGACTCAGTGGTGCTGTGCCCCTACAGTGGACCGTAGGAGCAGAGTGAACAGGGTGGGAAGCACTTCAACTTGCAGAAAAGTTCAAACAATGTTTATATCATGTATCCAAAATGTTGTCCAGCACCCCAGGGAGCCACCCCAGTGAGCACAATCGTGCTCTGCCCCAAAGCTGTGCACTCAGCCAAGTGCAACCCAGACCAGGTACCCGGCAGGGCGAGCAGCTGCAGCACTGCACCAGTAATCAATCCCCTTTGCAGATACCAGACAGGTCCTACTCTCATGTCATTTGGTTCCCTTGAATGAAGGTTTCAGTTGAGTTTATCCTGTCACAGCTGAACTCACCTTCTGTGCCTGATTTACCACATTTTTCTACCCAAATTATGGCAGAAAAAAATGCCACACAGAGATGCAAAATTGGTGAGGTACAAAGGCCCTCCAGACACAACAGTAATCAAATCAGGGTGTGGGGGTACCATGTCTACCCCAATGTTTGGTGTTTACACTGCTGTTTACGCAAACTGCATGGTTTGGGTATTTTTTTTAAGAAATATACAACAAAAGAATATTTGCAAAAATATCATTTTACAGAAGAAAAGGCAGTCATCAATGACCACAGCAACAACCAGCATCCAACCACTTAACAGGAGCTTTACAACATAAATACTTTTTAGGTAAAGATAAATGTGTGGGGAAAAGCCTTTGCTGATGCTTGAGCTATTGCACTTCTTTACAAGAGCCTGACCCATTAACTGGCCAGATGATCCAGTCATTAAAATAAATTAGCTACACTTTTGCAGGGCTAGAAATTCTGGAATCCCTACTACCCCTTTATCTTACAGTGAATAACAGTCTGTAAATAATGCAGACATGTAATTATAAGCCAATTTAAAAAAAAAAAAAAAAAAGACAAATTCTAAGAATTCTCTTGTTTTCTCTCTTGCTTTTTGCCCAAAATTATTATCTATCAGGAATCCCACAGTTCCCCAACAAGCCCTCCAAATTTACTTGCATGAGACGAGCCTCTCAAACATCACAATCCATTAGATTAAATGTTTAAATGCTTTTTCTTCATGAACAGAGTAAATTAAAGACACATCTAGGGGAACACAGATATTCCTGCACAAGAACCTCCGACCATCCTTACAGCTGAATTACAGTTTGGTTGTCTTAAAAATGAGGTGAGAAAGGCTGGATGCTTACGAGGCAGCCTAACTCGAGCCATGCCGAACACTTGTGACATACAGTGGAAAATGCAAACTTAGAACATGTACTAAAAGCAAGCATACAAGAACTCTGGGCAGGGAGCTTCTGCAGGCTGGTCCAGCTGCAGGCACATAGCTTCCCCCCTCTTCTGCCCTGAAGAAAAGGACATCTGGGTCTTTCTCTGCAGGTCCAATATCATGACTGAGGTAGAGAAAAGACTAAGGGGAGGTAAATACTGTTCTTCCAGGGGATATATTTGCCTATCCATTACATACCTGCTGGCATCAGCTAGGACCAACATCAGCTCAAATCAAGAACTTCAGCCCCAAAGCCCCTATCACCCAAGCCAAACGACCAAAGTGATTATTACTAGTTAGGACAGATCAGACTGTCCACCAAAGATAGATCTATTTGGAGTAGAGCTGGTTTTGAAGCATTTTATTGTGAAAATTTCACAGTGAAGGAAACTTGACTATAACCTGCTATAACCAACTCATTTCAGGGAATCTGACTCCACAGAGAACAGGATTATCAGATACTCTGGTGAAGGTAAGAACCATCCTACAAAGTTATTTCCTGTGACTTCAATATATCTTTTGCAGTTCCTTAGTTGGATTTACTACTGGCAGTTCAGGGTTTTTTTTGTTTTGTTTTTGTTGATCAGGGTCAGGCTCATTAGCTGAAAATCACAGTCATTCCTGTGAAAGAGGAGAAGGAAATTAGGGCCTCCTGTAGAGAAGAGGATTTAGGAAATTCTTTTTCACTACCTTTTCAAAACTTGGCTCTGAACTCCTAATCCTGGATAAGCTTTTTCCTTCTTTTTACCAGTCAGAGCACAGATCCAGGAGATGTATGCTATTTGGGTAGAGCTGAGATGCGTGTGCTCTTTGGCTAATCAAAAATTCTTTGGGCGAAGTACTTGAGGCAATATGTGCATGACTAGGAAATGATAGGCAGGCATATAAATATGCATAAGGGTATATTCAGACTTAATTTCTCATATCCTGTGGCTGAGCATTACCAGCCATGGGGTGGGGGGGAGGAGGGGGAAGAGAGGGAATAAAAATAAAAAGAGCTATGGGTCTTTTTGCTGCCCTGCTATTCAGTATCTCCTCTGCCCTAGAGGAGAGACATCCAATCTGCATTCTAGGAAAAGCAAGACCCAAAGCGAAGAGTATTGACTGTATTTGAGAGCAACAACCCACACTGAAATGTTCTTGCATCTCTTAATAAATAGCAATTATTTGTACATTATCTTCCATAAATGAAAATAGGCCTTCATAATGAGGCATGTAATATTATCAAGGTTTGCTGAAAAGAGAAGACTTCTGGGAAGTATCAGAAATGCACATCCGATCCCTGAATTCTGGGAAAATACTTAAGTCTGATTTAGCTGACATTTGTCTAACAATATATGGAGGCAAATACCTTACAGTTGAAAGCATATTGGAAAGATCAAGGCAACCTATTTGTCACAGCAGTGGTCAGAAACAAATTATAGTCCAAAACATGTGTTCCTTACCTGCTTGTTTATGGCTATCTAACATGCAGAGCTAAAACCCCTCGCTTCCAGTTAAAAGAAACCTCATTTATAGAGCAAAGCTCATTTTTACGTCTTTAAGCACAAGCAAGTTGAACAAGCATGTCTCTGTCAATTTACTCTCTGGAAGAGCAGTGATGTCCTTGAGGCTATACAAGATTTTGTGCAGCAATTCCTGATCAAGCCCTTAGATGCACAGAGAATGCCATTTTGGTAGTGTTTGCTGAAAGATCCTAATGGCTGCCAGGAGGTGAATTTGAGAACCAAAGACAATAACATTCCTCATTAAAACACTGGATTTGGCATGCTCATTTTAGATTCAATTGAAGGAGCAATGAAATCACTTTCTGTGTAATAAAAAACATTTTTGAGCTGCCTCGCAAGGCATTAAATTGCAAAAGAGGTCATGGCTAAGCCATTCCACCTGAGAGTTTCCACATATTGCAAAAGAAGAGGCTGGAATATTAGTTTTGCAGGAATTGGACTTTGGAGACAGAAAGTCAGGTGAAAGTGTTTGGAGAGGAAATTGAGGAGACATGGGGCTTTCTGAATGCCTAGCACCTTGGAGTTACAGTCTTTGGACATACTAAGAGTTGTACTCAGTGTGCACTTATTCTCATTTGTTAAAAAAATGTCATTTTCATTAACTGAGGGGATAATACCAACAAGCCCAATGCATAATCCCAGTCTGCATATGCATGATACATAACCCTGTAAATTCTCTCCCTTACAGGTTATAATTACTCAGTGTTTCAAAAATTCCTGAAGAAGCTGACTAAAATTTCCAACTCCTCACAAAACAAAAGACCAGTACATTTAGGAATCTACAGAAAAGTGTGACAATTACACTACTATGAAAGACCAGCAATGAGCTTGCAGGACTCCACAGAACTGTTTTTTCTGACTTTTTCCTGGTTCTAAAAATGGGCACTGGGCGGTGTAAAGACTGAACAGAGAATGAAAGAGAGTCCACCAGTAACTGGTAGCTTCTAACACCTTGAGGATGAGAAGGCAAGGTAAATAGAGATAGAGGAAATATGAAATATACATAAATAAATACAATCCTGTTCTGGTAGGGCATGTACCTAATACTAAGGAAATGTAAACCCATCTCTCAAATCAGGTCTCAGCTGATCAAGGAAAGTATCACATTTCTCTTGTGTGGCACTTGGAAATTGAGAAAAGGTATGGAACAGGTGAATAAGTATCTCGTTTTGATTGTCTTCCACTGGAGCAGACTAGATCATTGCTACAATATGGAGTTCTTAAAAAAATAATAAAAAATAAGGATTAGCAAGATTTAAAAATATTTATCTAATGAAAGATTTTTAAAGATTTGATACAAAGAAACTGCTCATGTTTGCTGCTTCTCTGTCCACTCTTCTCCTCAAGGTCAGAAGACTCATCATAGCCCATCGATTCTTCTCTTTCTCTGAATTGGTTTTTTTTTTCAAGGAATAATGTAGAACATTTATGAAGCGAGGTCTCGCTGTTTATTTTCATTTGCACTCTAAGCCTTTCATGTTCCTCTCTGAAATCCCTGGCAATTCATTTGCTGTCTGTTTTTCTATTTGTAAATTATTGTGCTGAAGTTCTAGAAATTTCATTTGCATTTTGCATTTCAGGGCTTCAAGGATGAAGTGGGGATGATTTTGAAGTGGTTTATTCTGCTTGTTTTCAAGATCACAGAACACCTTGTACATGGACTATTTGTTGTTTTTCCAGTAAATCCCTCCATGCTTTTTAGCTCAGTGTTATTTTGCCTAACTGAGGGGTTGGACTGTCGTATTCTTGAACAGGGACATGCTATCCTATTCCCCTCAAGAGTTTTTATTAACGTGTTGGGGTTAAGTTAGAAGCTAGTTCAGGCAAGGGCACTGAGGGCACTGTTCATTTGCTGTGGTTACAGCTGGCAAGTAGTTATATAGGATTCTTTCTTCTTTCTGTATCAGGAAATAGGTATTTCTGTTTTCAATATCTCCTAATCATGTAAACTGCAATTTGAACAGATTTACTCTGGGGATTTGCCCACTGTAGTTTTGAATACGAGCAAACAGTAGACTGTGCACTTGCTCATAAAAACCTGGATTATACATCCATTCCATACGTGCAACAATAATAATAATAAAGTGGACAATAATTTATATCAGACTGAATACATTTATGAAGCTACTGACAGAGGTCATAACATTAAATGGCATGTGTTCCCCAAATAATAAACCAAATAAACAGTTCGAAGTGTAGATGCCCATAAACCTCAGGAATATTTGAGCTGACTGCTTCTTACATGCAGGATTTTCACTCCTCATGCATTTTACATGTACTAGCTATTCAATTACCCAAAACTTCAAACAGGAACACTCATAAGTCCTGATATACAAATTCAGATCAGTGAAATTCAGGTGTCAGTAATCAGTCTGTCATAATTCCACTCACTGTGCAAGAACATCATCTTCTCAGGGGTATTCATCCACCACCTCAGGAAAAGCTTAACACTAACTCCCTCCAAAAAAAGCAGTTTTGAGTCAGCTCTTTGCTGCCTGCAGTGGCTTTGGCTTGTTATTGTACTGAAACTCTCCCCTTGCCATGAAAGAACCAAAGTAAAATGAAAAGCCTCCATGTGGTTATGTTAGAGATTTGTGATCATTAATATTCAGTTATGTATTGGAGAGACTTGTGTTTCACTGATAGTCAAATTTTGCTGCAGACATTCAGTCTGACTTGTATGGACTGAAGAAGTGGTTCCTCTACCCATGAGTGTCTACAGCAGAACCACAAAAGCCTGCACTGATCATGAAAGTAGCAAGGATTATAATGTAAATTACTATTCAAAATAATAACACATGATAACAATATAATAATATGAAGAACATGGATTCATTATCACAGGTTTAAAATCCTCTAATTTGCAATGATGACTCCATTTTGAGTCATCCCTGCTACCCCTTAAGGAAACAGACATTACACCACAGAGCGCAGCTGACCTTGATGCCAATGACCAAGGTGAATGTCATACAGAGAGTCTACCCTCTGGAAAAATAGTTAACCACTCTACTTACTGAGTCCCAAGAGGAAGTCTGGTCAGTCTCTCCGTGAAAGAGTCAGTGTCTGATAAAGGCAAAAGCACAAAGAAGATTAGCACAGGTCTTTCTTTCCACTAATGGTAATGCCTTTTCACCTCCTGCCAGTCCAAAACCTCCTAGTAGAAGACAGAGTCAAGGATCCCAGACCTGCTGTACTGCATCATTACCCTTACCAACTCCTGTAACTCCCAGACTACCTGGGAAGTCAGTCCCTTGAGACTGGGGAGCAGCATGGAGCTTGCTGTAGGGTTTATTCAACATCCTAAGCAACACATGAAAGCTCTGCATTTGCAAATAGTCATCACTTCAGATATAAATTAGCTGTAATCTTCCATTTTTACACTATCTACATGTTCAGTCTCAGCACAAACAGAGAGCTGTGGAGTATGGAAATCTCCAGAGAAGTCAGCTGGAAGACTAACATGGAGATCAAATTTACACCTAAGAATGATTGAAGAGAGAAGATTGTTGTAGTTTCACTGGGAATATCAAGAGGGCCTGGAGCAGCTAAAAATGTGAGATCAGAACCATCAGGGAGCAATAATATAAGCCTAAGAAACTGGAGAAGTAAGACAGAAGTGGCTTAGGGTGTACTCGAGGCAGTAGATCAAAGAGTTGACTTGTGAATGAAATAAGTCAGATCCAAAACTAATTGAGTAAAGGGAAGAGCAGACAGACACAAAGACTGAAGCAAGTCTGGCTTCCTTTGCTATCTGCTGTTTGATCTGTACTGTGCTTACAGTGGTTACCTTGATTATCACAGGGATATTGCAAGCAAGGCACTGGCAGAAATGGTGATGTTAACATGCAGAATGATTGTATCAGAGGTGCTGTTTATTAAAATAAGTTGTATGCTCTGCAATTGACAAGGCACGGCTGTTAGTTGTCTGTTCTCTTTCCCTGTTCAAATAGCTTAGGCAGGGATTGCAAGAGGAGCCCAGGAGCTTTGAACCTGAGATGCTTCGCTTCATCCTGTAGGCACAGAGTCAGAGGTCACTCGCTGGGGGCACTCAGAGGAAGATGTTCCACGGGACGATGAGCTGGAAAGGGGCCAAGTAGACTTCCAGACGCTTCACAACATAAAATTGTCTCTAAGATTTAAACGGCTGAGGAGCAGGTCTCTGTAAAAGCAAAGCTGTTTCATTCAGATCTTTTCAGTTTTGACACACAGTTAGATAAATCATATCAAGAGATGAAGCAGCAGCCAAGATCAGGGCCTCCTTTTAACTCTATCTGTAACACCCAAGGAAAAAAGGGTGAACTGAGACCGGGCTATTAGTTCCTAAAACATTTTTTCATCAGTATCCTGTTCATACCTTGCCCTAATCATCTTTAATTGTGGTATAGAATTGTCTCAACTATCCAAAGAAAAGAAACAAACCACTTGAAAAACATAGCAGTAAAACAGCTTTCATTGAATCATAGAATCACTTAGATTGGGAAAGACCTTTAAGGTCACCAAGTCCAACTGCTTTAGGCTGGATTAAATGAGGTTTATAACCAGATCTGGTCCATACATTCTCAGCAGCAGAAGGTGAGGCTTTTACTGCAGAAAATTCTCTAAGAAAAGACCCCCACAGGCATCAAAAGCCTGTGAGAGAGAGAGACCACCCCCACAGGTTATCTGCCAAGCCAGAACAGATGGGATCTTGTAGGTCCCCCCATGCATGCTTGGTGCAAAATAAGTTGGAGAGACATTGGAGTGCCCAAAGTCAGGAACATGCTTGCACACCTGGCCAGAGTGCTGGTGAGACCTGCAGCTTTCAGGGCTATTGTCCCAATAAAATTATGAGTTACTTCAGGGCCAAATGTCACCCAGGCAGATTCATTGCAAACATTGTAGTAAAATGAGAACATTACTGCACTGCCTGCTCCGAACAGAGGATCACAAAGAAGGCAGTCTATAACGTAGGCACAGTGATTAGGAAACACATTTTTTCATCTCACCATATCTCCCTGTCTCCCTCTCCCAGCTCTGTGATATGCACAATCACACAGATATTTTCCATTCGACATTTTCATCTGTACAAGTCCAATGAGTTGACTAACAGGCTTCTTACACCTCAGTTTGTCACAGCAGGAAGACAGAAATAGGTATGTGAATATTGCTGCATCTCAGCCACATCAGTCAACTCAGCAGTGATGATGGGACCAAACGAAGTCTTTCCACTCATTAGATTCCTGTGGTCTACAACATGCCAGGAGTTTGACCACAGCTCCCTGGAGTATGTAGATGGCTTCTGTGATTCCCAGGTGGTCTCTCATCAAAATATATCCCAGGCCTGGATCTGGTTAACTTTCAAGAACAAATGACACCAACACAGTCATGGGCTCCAAAGATGATTATTTCCTAAAGAATACTTAGGTTTGGGGGTAGAAACAAAGGTCAGCTAACAACAACTACTTGTGGAGCCAGAGATAAGAAGTCAGAGCAAACCAAAAGAGAAAGGCTTATCTACCCTGTTTTGTTTGGAAACAACAGAAAACGAAGGTTTCTATTGTCTTTTTTTCTTAACCAAAAGAGTATGTTAGAAGTAAGGCTTTAAAACCAATAATTTGCCTTATTTTCAAATATCACATTCACATTTAACCTAATCCTTAGCCTCTCTGCTCTCTCCCTTCCCTCTTCTGGGCAGCTCTGCTCTGACACTCCTCAGGTCCAGGAGTGACTGCAGAATTAAGGCAGTAATTGTTACTGTGAAAGCAAGATAAATCTCTTTTATCAAAGCCCTTTTTCAATGGAATCAGATTCTATTTTATTATTTGATTCTGCAAGAAAAGCACCTTGAATCAATACAGAAATAATTAAAGGACCTGGGCACTGGTTTGATGTCTAGGCAGAAGAACAAGTTCTCTCTGTTTCCCTCTCTTTTTACCACACTGCTGGCACAAAAAGGTACAAAATGTGCAAGAACGATTCAATAAATCAGTAGAAAGACTTGTACCTTTTTTTTTTTTTACTTGAAGGATGAAATATAGGAAAAGGACCGCAAAAGGCAGGGACAGAGAACTAGGAAAAGGCAGCAGATGTTGTAAAAGATCTACTTTCATGTTCCCTGCACAGCAGAAATGTGGAGACGTATGTTGGCAGAGCTACAGTCAGAGTCCATAGCAAGGCTACATTGTACACATCTGGAAGCTATTTGGCAGGGTGTAGAGTTCAAATGTTTTCTGCTTCAGCTGATTTCAGACATACCTCTCAGTGACAGGCCGAGCTGGGGACAGCTCAACCAACAGGCTCATTGAAGAAGTTGTTCACTGCAGTTCCAGCTCGCCTGCTCCGACTGCTGTCAGGAGCAGGCATGGGGCTGGGCTCTGCTCTCCCCTTTGGCTAAGGGGTGCCAGTAACACTCAGCAATGAGAATGATAATAAAGGAACTGGGAGGAGAGCAGAGAGAAGAAAATGGCACCACAACTCAGCAAAGTCTGGCCTCATATCAAGAAACAGAATGTACTTGGACGAAATCCAGGGTGTGAGTTAACTGGAGTGCAGAGCAAGCCATTCAGGAAATAAGAAGGTCCGCACTGCACAGAAACACGGAAGGGTCACATTAGAGTCCGTGTGCTTTTTTTTTCAGACATCCCTCTGTTTTAAAAAATAAATAAATACAAACAGAAAGAAAGGTTCAATTTCTCTGCTCTAAAAGAAAGGCTATCTTAAGCCAGCAGGGAAGGGGAGGCACATTGTTGGGTCTGGGGCTGCTGACATTGCACTGGCCCAGCATGGGAGCTTACACCAGTCACCAGAGGTTAACTCTGCTTTGGTAAGAAATATTTCTCAGCAGGGATGCACTTCTAGGATCTCCTCATACTCCAGCTGGCAAAATCCAGTGCCTGTGAGCTATCTGCCGAGCCTAGTGCAGAGAGGGCAAGTCCCCAGTGTGGTGCATGACTTACGTCATCTCGATGAGCTCCCCAGGTGCAGAACATCTCGCAATGACAAGCCTGCCTGACAGCTTGCTGTGACCAGCAGCCAACAAAGCCCTGCTATGGTGCTGAGCCTGCAGGCATGGAACAGCTCATGGCAGAGGGAGGCTTTCCCTGCCTCACAGCACAGGTTCCAGCTGTGCCACCGTGGGAACCAAGCCAGGGACTTCACTGGTGAGGAAAGATACCTTGCATGACAAGGAGCCAAGGGCCAAGCTTCACCCCTGTGAGCTGCCCTTGGACCACCCAGACAATATTTCCCTCATTTTCTCTGGAGTCTCAACCATGTGCAGGAACTTAAAGCAATACATTGATCCTTTCAATGCTTGACACACTTCAGGCTTGCAATGTAGATCATATTACACACCTCCAGTTCTGCCTTCATATTCTCTGCCCAGAGCCATCCTGGAATTACAACAGGGAAAGAGAGGAGGAATGGCAAGAAGCAGTATCTAAAGGTAGTGTGCCAAGACATTATCACTCAATAACACTATCAGTGGCAGGAACACTTTGCAGCACAGCACAAGTCTTGCAACACCTCCACCTCCAGCTCCCCCACCCTCACCCCACTATTTTTATTTGCACTTTGTGCTCTCTGACAATACACATACCTAGATGCAGGTGATGTTGCACTTCTGCTTTCTTCATTCCCCTTTAAAACTTGAAAAGCAGCAACATTTATTTACTCAAACTGCTGCTAAGAACACAGACACTAGTAGGTGTGATCCAGAGCATGCAGCACAGAGGAGATGGAAGGCCCCCATGCTGTAACATTTCCACATGGGCACTGCAGTCATCTCTACCGGGGTCCAGCTATGTAGCCCCACTTTGGAAATATCCAGCAGCAGGGGCTGTCAGCTGGGCTTGCCCTCAGAGAGTGCAGCTCACCTACCTGTCAGCCCAGCCATCAACTCTTGCACTGACATTTTCCCTGAGTCAGCATTTCCAAATATTTTCTCACCCTGACCCTACCACCTCTCTCCCCCAGCCTCCTCCTTCCCTGGCTCCCCTGTGCCATTCCACCACACACCCTGACAGCTTCTCCAAAACAAGCATCCACTCCCTCCCCATCCCTCAGCTACCCGTGCCCCAGCTGAACTTGCCCACAGCCCTCCCATCCTGGTGCTGACATGGAGGAGCCACACTGTTTCTTTAGCCAGCATAATAAGTTCAGTCAGGGATGAAGAAAGCCCAAGAGAAACAATAAGATTTTTTGTAAAAACTTGAAATGACCAGCAAGTCTGGACTTTTAAACTGCTGTTGCTATACATCAAAAATACAGCCAAGGTGGAGGAAGAACCCACACTCCTGGCACAAGAAAAATTGAAAACTGTAGCAAAGTTAAAATATGTCTGATTATGAAGACAGGCTGAGAGAGCTGGGTTTCTTCAGTCTGGTGAAGAGAAGGCTCCAGAGAGACCTTATAGCACCTTGTAGTACCTGAAGGGAGCCTACAAGAAAGATGGAGAGGGTCTTTTACAAGAGCATGTACTGATAGGACGAGGGAGAATGGCTTCAAACTGAAAGAGGGCAGGATTAGATTCGATATTAGGAAGAAATTATTTACTGTGGTGAGACACTGGAACAGGTTGCCCAAAGAAGTTGTGGGTATCCCATCCCTCAAAATGTTCAAGAGCAGATTCAATGCGGCCCTGAGCAACCTGTTCTAGTGGAAGGTGTCCCTGCCCATAGCAGTGGGGTTGGAATTAGATGATTTTCAAGGTCACTTCCAACCCACACCATTCTGTGAATCTATGATTATGGTGACTGGAAAATCTCAGTAGACTGAGACCCAGGTAATTAGTCTTTTCCCTATAAATAGCTTTACTAGAAAATACACATGAATCATAAATATCAAATTGCCTTCTTTTTTTCAAACTGCTGTACCTAGCTTAGCAACACCAACATGGCATGGTGCTGTGAAGATGGACGGTCTGTGGAGGAGGAGCAGTTTAACCACAATGTCCAACTGCTCTGTCTCAGCACAGTAGCTCACCTCTCCTATCTCAGCCTAAAGGAATAAAAGAAAACGGTTTTGAAATGGGAGAGCACCCACTGGAACCACCTGAAACACCTGTGTTTGGCTTCTGTGTAAATACTCTGAATTACAAAACAAACTGCAGGTTGTCACCTGATGATTTTTCATCTAAAAGAAGCAAAAGCAGCTGCAAACCAGGGAACAAGCAGCAGTCCTCCAACCTTGCAGGTGTAGAGAGCCATGTCAGGGAAAACAAACAAATACCTAAATCCAAGTTGGTGCCAGAAGCCCTGGGGCAAGGATGCAGCATGTGTGACTCAGAAATATGTGATCTTTCCCAGGCCAGGAAAGGGGTGTTTTGAGCAGTAGATTAGCTGTTTCCCTCAAGACTTTTCAAGAAAACTATAACCCCAGCAGACTGATGTGCCTGAGCTCTCCGTCACAGCACAAACAACAGAGTTACTCCAGCTTGGCAAGGGTGGTGCTAGCAGACGCGGGGTATGATGATCTAAGAACGTAAAGCAGCGGGGCCTGTGGACAGAGGGGAATGTAGATTATTAGACTCAATAACACACTTAGAAAAAAAACCCAACAGACCAGTTTTCAGCATGCAAGCTTTTTCCCAGGTCTGAAATGGAAGTGTGTTACCCCAGGGGAGAGCCATGACCCATGGGGAGCACAAAGAATCTGAGAAAATAACGGGATACTGAAATTCAGTGGATTATTCACGCATATTTGAAATATTAAGTAGCAGGATGGCTGTTGACTAGCACAGGGTTTAGCCAGGCAAAGAGGGTGGCCAGCTGCCTGCCAGGCAGTCTCCAAAAGCCAGTGGGAATCAACCACACTGTGATCGGCAGAGCAGACCCTCCCACAGCTGACCGGGCTGGGACTGGGAACCCATGTGTCTGGGACACCAGCAGCTGAGGATCAAGCACTGCCCAGGTTCCCAGGCTCCGAGGGATTTCCCAACAACATGTCGATAGCAGCACATAACTTTGCTCACAGCCCTGATGGAAGTCCTGTTTATGAGCAAAGCTGTCTGGCTTGGTGAGGCTGCAAAGGCCACTGCCACATTTGTGTTCAGGCTGAGCTGGGAGCCTGTAAGCAGTTACTGCTGCAAAGTGCACAGCTATGGGGCCCTTTGGGGGTTTTAGAATTCTGCAAAGAAGAGTTTACAAGAGATAATGTTATTTTTTCCAGCTGTTCACAGAACTTGCTACATCTCCACAGAGCAACTTTTTAAACAGCGTATGAAAGCCCTTAAGAAAGCCTCAAGCACACTGAGAGATATGCTCTCTTCCTGCTGAGATAAAGGTCCAGTGGCACATGAAGAAAAGCCTGTGCTCCCTTGGAGGAATGACAAAATGCAGTGCCTTAATATTGTTCTGGCTGAGCAGAGGCCACTGCAGCTGCCCTGCCTGATTCTGTATGCTCTTTCTTGTGATCTATACAAAGGGAAAGATGATGAAAGCGTAGCCCAGACCTGCTCCCACAGTCAGAAGACAAACAAGAGTATGGAAAGAGAGCTTGTGCCTGATTTTGAATGGCTATTTGCTGAGAAAGAGATCTGCACATGAAAGCTGGAAAAGACTTGGTCTGGCAGAAATAGATCTAAGTATGTATCTTTGGATGAGGGGATGAAACCAATCAGAGAAGGAAGGCAGGAGACAACAAGATGGTAAGATGGAACACATGGAAACCGAAATTTTTGCCACTGACATTGAACAGCTTCAGATCCAGTACTGAACTATGTTTTCTGTCCTTCTTCAGTAGCAAGAAATGTCTTAAAATTAGAAAATTATGATACAGTCTGAAGTAATATATAAGTTTCAAGGAAACGCAGGAATATGGATATTATTTTCTTACGAAGGGTCACTGTACAAGAAGGGAAAAAGCTCTACTTGGGTGAAAGATGAACTGTTGAGTTGAATGGCATAATCTTTACCCACCATCTCCTCAAAACAGGTTTTCTCTCGTAATGAAATCCCAAGAGCTGATGAAAAGGGAAGGCAGGCTGCCAAAAAGAGTGAGGTACTACTGTCATTGCAGAGTGGCCTGAGTTCCCAGTGCTCAAGCTCACTTGCAAAGTTTGAAACCTCAGGCAGGAGTTATGGCTGACAGCTGATTTTCACTTATATGTGACACTCAAAAATCGTCTTTCTCTGATCAGAAAACAAAACAGTTTACTATTTTTAAAAATGATATCTCTGCTGTTAACCAAACTGAAAATAGAAACAATTTCCTTTAAGTCACAGGGCCTTCGTGAGAAACCAAAAGACATCAAATTATCTCATGGTCTATCTTTTATCCTTCACCTCTACTAGGATGCTATCAGCTGTGATGCTCAGTGTCACATCCTCCTTCAGAGGCTAAAACTGCCTCAGACTCAGCTCAGGAAGAAAAGCAAGCGTCTGAAATGCTACCACAGATGTAACCATCCTTCTGTTTCACAAAAAATCATGGGGAGACTAGAGCACAGGTTTCCCTGCAGCCTTGCCTTTGGCAGTCAGCACTCTGGCCAGCAAAGGCTCATCTTCAGGACTTTGTAGGCAAAGGGTGTTCTTCTGACAATGGAGAGCTGACGCCGTAGCATTGGGACCCAGTACCTGGTAGTTTGCCACTGCTGCACTAAGTGATTGCCCCAGAGAGAGACTGAGAAATTGGATATGTTGCTTTTGCATGTTTCCAAAATGCAGCTAAAGACAGGAAATGATAGGCGTCTCTGCAGATGGAGAGGAGATACTTTTCGCGGAATGACAAGGAAGCTTTCCCATCTCAGCCAACACGATAGAGCTGAGAAGTATATTGAGGTGGAAGGCCAGCTGCACCAAGCTTCAGTTGCCCTTCAGCTCTGGTTTTGGCTCTTCTCCACTCCTAGGCCCAATGATATTTATGACAATTTCCTTGTAGACTCAACCCATGGTCACAACATGGCTGGAGTGGCTTCCACAGAGAGACGCATATGACTGCTGCTGTAATTGTTTGCTTCACATCCAGTGCAGATTTGTGTTTTGCCACACAAATTTGCCCTCTTATTTCAGATGTACTCAACCCTGTCCATTCCTGTTCAGAAAGTAACACACTGAACCTGGATTTGTAGAGGAAGCTTCATCACAAATCAGGGTTTCCTTCACCTTTAGACACAATACCTATGCATACATGAACACCAGAAAGATAATTAGAGAAAATGAAAGCCTTTGAAAGCAAGTTTTCTTATTATGCCCCATACCACAGCTCTCTAACCTCATCTAGTAACCTAGCCTGGTGGTATAAACTAGCTGCAAAAGTGTTCAGTTCGTATAACCCCTGCAAAGCCTGCCCCACCTTGCCCCAGGGATAATGGGTGCTTGGTGTTGTCCGGCAAGAAGGGGCAGGATGTGATATCAAACCCATGGAGCAGCTCAGTGTCCTGTGAGCTTTTCTAATTGATGCCAGATATTGGTTGATGGTTTAAAGTTTATATGTACTACATCTGCCAGATCGATTTCTTTGCAGTGTCATGGGGGTTGTTTTCATTTAAACCATGGCTCACTTTGCTATTGTTTAACCCAGTCTTCTGTATTATTACATTTTTCCATGTGAAATCATATAGGACCATTTTTACTGAAGCATAGAGAGAATCCTGCTTTTTTAGCCCAATTCCTGACTATCATCTTATACACAGAGGATTTGCTTTGTAAAAGCAGCTGTAGCAGCCAGAAAATTGTTGTAGAAGTACCTGAGGCACCGTCAAGGAGCAGGGACTGCAGATCTTCCCAGGGATGATGAAGCAGAATGACAGCAACACCAAGGCCTCATCTGGCTCAAAGGAAAATCGATATCTCTTTACATCATTTCTCAACATCATTGTAAATAATTGCAACCACTCTTGCCATAAGCAGCCCCTTGCTTTTTTGTTTCTACCCTGTTTTGTTTCAGAGACTACAGAAACAGATTCGTGGGTGTGACAGATTGGTGATTACAAATAGAGCTGTAACAAAATTAATGGTTTCAGAGGTGACCAAAATTCATCTGTTCATAATTCAGGTCAAATAGTATTCGCCAAATAAAGGTGGGTGATAATTTTTAAACAAACTGTGTAAGTATTTTCACAATGTAAAATTTAGAATATTTCATTTGACATGAAACTAACACATTTAGTGTCTCCAAAGTAAAATTTTCCTTTTTATTACATTTCACTGGAAAGAAAAAGAGCACCCAAACTTGGGTGGTTTGCTTTTCTTTCCTCCTCAGCAGCTGAAACATAGTTCAGTCCAAGCTTTCATTACTCAGGACTTTCATATTCCTTTCCTACAATTCCTATTGTCTGCATAAGTACTTTCCAATGGATATAATTTCTAAATAAGACATAGGTTTGTCACTACATGAACCTTAGCAAATATATAAGACAACAAGAAGGGACCATACCAAATTTGTTTTACTAATCAGTTTTATGAAACTGGAAAAAAGTGAAGAGAAATTAAGAAAGGGAGCACTGACAGAGTTTTCCTTATGTATATCCATATGTGAATTACGACTTGATAACTTGATGTTTTCTATGTAAGACAATATGAGCTGTGACTCCATTTATCTTTATCATCATCTGATCTTTGCAACCTCATTGAAATCTCAGCAGAAGACAGTCTTCCAGAGGTACTGCAGGCCACATGGGTCTCTTGCAAAAGGCCACTGCCTACTTTCATCTTCCCACTTATGGGTTTGCCAAGCAAAGACTCAGAGAAGGGAGTGTATAAAACCAATGAGAAAGAAAGAAAAAAAATAAAAGGTGTATTTTAGGAAGCAGAAGCTACAGAGAATTACCCTGGCTCATTAGCAATCAACACCTTTTCCTGACCACATCATCTCTACTCGCAAACGAGAGACAACAGAACTGTAACAAGCATGAAGGAGGATATAATCTTTATCTGAAATATTAACTACTGACATGGAGCTCTCTGAGAGCCCAATAGCTCTCTCTCACCATGAAGCTGATCTACAAAGCCATGCCATGGACCACTGCCCTTGGGTAGCCAGATAGAAATCCTATTCCATTAAAACATCACAAACATTTTCATCACAACATTTCATATCAGAATGAAAACTAGACCAATATTTTTGAGACAAAAAGTTACAATACTGCGGTCTGAACATTTGTTTAAAATAATTACCAGAAAAGCCACAGGCTGAGGTTTAAGACTTGTTTCTGCCTCATTCGGAAAAGGATCTGAAAACCAGGCCTCCAACATCTCGAGTGAACCCAGTGAGACATAAGCATACCAAGCTCTAGGCTTTGCAGGGAAACCCTGATGCGCAGACAAGAAACCCTGCTGCAAGTGCTGCTGTTGAGGGATCCAGGTTTCAGGGTGCTTTGCAATAAACATGGTGCCAAGGCTACAGGGCGTGGTACAGGAAGAGTGCAGACATTGTCCTGCTCAATCTCTGTGAAGCTGAAGAACTTCAAACAGTTATTCTTTGTGTGAGAGAAAACAGACTTTGCACATCTCTTTTTTTTTTCCCAAGAAAAATATTTCACTGAAATAACCTGTTTATGTGCTCCAGTTGCCAGAAAGAAAAGCCTTACCTCTTGCCTGCAGTGGTAAGACAGTCAGAGGGTTGCAGTGTCCACCACAAGGAGTGTGGGTCTGAGCTCTTTTTTTTTAATATCTGGGATACCTAGGTGGAAGTGCTGCTGCAAAGGGAGCATCCATCTCCAATCTGCAGTCAGCTACCTCTTTCCCTTGCATTCCTATATATTAAGGCTTCTGTTTTGAGACCTACTCTACAGCCTCCTTATTCTTTCTTCTGAGGAATGACTGACTTTATGACTCCCAGTCCTCTTCAGGGAGCCTGGAAGCACCCCAGGAGATGCACATTGACTTCCAAATCTGCCAACCTCCCCTGAAGCAAGGTGCTATGTTTAACCTGGGAGGTTGCCAGCAGATGAAGACCTCTGGAAATTTCTGCTTTATCTGGAGTGGAATAAATTGGAAGATATTAACAGTATCAAACTTAACAGTAACACAAATTTGGGCAACAGATAGCACAAGCTTGTGCAGAAATAATTGGTCAGAGCACTGCTGTTGCTTGATCGACAGGACTGCAAGCTTAGTGGAACACAGCAGACATAACATGAAAGTAGACCCCAAATTTGACCTCACTGCTTAGAGGCGAACAGGGGGCCTGTTTTGTCTCACTGAATGTCTTCAGCAATTATTTTTCAGAAAATGGAAGCTGCAATCCCCAAAGAAGGAAAGTGGTGCAGGAGAACTATATCATTTTCTTCTAGAATTTAGATGCACTCACTTTAAATGCATGATGTGATGAAACAGTAATTGCATCAGCTCACACAGTCCCTCTCTGTGGGGTTCTGTGGGCTGGAGTTGATTCTGTGTAACTGGTGAATCAACTAAGCTGTGCTTTCCTGTACCAGCTTTGCTGTAAATTCTCCTCAGGGAGGAGCTTGTGGTTGCAAATAAACAGTTCAGTTAGTACTGATGAGGAAGGGGTGGAAATGGCATGCCACAGCTGTCAACTAATCCTGTTCTATTATGGGAATCTTTCTTTCAGGTTTGGCAGCCCACACTAATCCCATCACTTCTTTGGGGAAGTGCTCTTTGAGCAGAGCATGGCAACCTGCTGAGCAACATCCGCAGCAGAAACAGTACACAGCTCCTCTGCATTAAGCTCTGCACAGAGCACAGAAAAGACATCACACAGACTCTGCTGCCTCAGGAACAGACATGTAAGAACAGACGTCTGCACTGGGTTGGATGAAATATTTTTGGGGGCTGTGTTGTAGTCCCCTGTTGATCACATTCAATGAGCAATTGCAAGCAGTGGGGATGACCCAGAGCAGTGCCAGAGGAACAGAGGGCAGCTGGAGGTGGAACTTTGTTCTTTGGAAGGAGCTAGTTGGTGGAGGCCTTGGGAAGCTTCACACCTTTTGGCTCAGTTTCTAAGTACCTGGTTCAAAATCTGGCTTGTTAGGTCAACTTTGGTTCTTCCCTTTGATCTTCTTGATGGGGAAAAGCCACAAAGTGAGGAAGCTTTCAAGTAGAGCTGTGTAAGGCCTGTCTGTCTCCCATCAGGCTGGAGCACGCTGCTCAAGCTACCACTTCTTGAATAGGGCAGGTTCTGCAGCAACATCTGTTTTCCAGTCAACTGAACATTCTGGAATCAATAAAATCAAAGCATCCCAATACTATCTATTTTACTGCAATATTCAGTGTTCAGCTGGAGGGAGGTTGAGGAGTTTGTTGAAATATTTTTAAATAATTGAAGTATCTTATCAGAAAAATGTTGAACTATTCTGCTGTTCTGCTTCTTTGTGAAATTCCAGGGAAATCAACCTGATTTCATAGAACTCTTCAATTTTAATGGAAATGGTTGAAATTTCTTTCTCCAGCTGCACATTTCTATGTCTTACAAAAAATGTCTGAAACTCTTTGTAATGAAACTCCAAAGTAATTGCACTAAGGTTGGAAGCTGAAAGCATCATATTTCAGATGCTTATTTCACTCATTGGACATAGCCCTTTATAACTTCTTAGAATTTAATTATAGTACATACATAAGAGAAGCCACTCAAAAAAATGTTATCTGAGATGGTAATTCCTGCTGCAGCTAAAGTACAAAGTTGTCTTTGAGGATTAAGAGTTAGCCAATCCAGTCTACTTTTCCATATGCCCAAACCACTAGATCTCACCTGGAATTTTCAATTTCTCCCCTATACCCAGCCACACACCTTTTCTTCTCTTTTACAGGCCACATCTTGCTCATCTACCTCCTTACTAAGAAAAACCACCAAAGCCACATTCGTAGCAACACTATTCTTAGCTTTTTGTTTCCCCTGTAAGAATCGCACAGTTCATGTTACCACAAAACAGCATTACAGAAATTTATTTGCCAAATCAAGCTGCAGCTTGAATCAGGTTCTCAACAAGTTACATTTGATAGCTACCTTTGTTTAGACAAGCTGCATACTATGAAGTCTGGTGTTATGTTCATCAACAGACACACAAAAATGAGAGCCAATGGGGAGCAGTGACATTCAGAGGTCATGACAAAGCCACATTAGAAGTTGTGAGATTCCAAACATTCATCCAATGTCAGAGTGCAGCCACAATTAATTGCAGAAGAAACTCCCTTCCAGAATACAAGCTTCTTAATTTTTCTTTCATTCCACACCACCATCCTTGAAAATGAGCCAAGACACCTACTGCTGTGGAAAGCAAAGCCATACCACCTGACATATCAAGAAAAATCTGAAGCCAAATTGTCCTCTCTTTCAGTTTGCTCAATGCAAAATTCTTTGATATATTTCTGTTGTAGACCCAGAGAAGTATACAGTTGAAAAAAATTTGAAAAGCTATGAGCTTCTTACCACTGCTCTAAGGCAGAATCAGCTGCTCCAGTGTCATTTCTGGGATACCTTTCTCCCAATTGTTCTTGAAAACTGGCATCCTATTCCTGCAGTTTGCCATCACTACCATCAGAAAGCATTTCCTATTTTCAAACCAGAAACTACTTCACTGTTATTTGCAAATTACCATTCCCTTACTCCACAGCAGTTCTGCAGCAGCAAAACATTTCTTTCTTCCATCCTTGTTGTCCCATTCTTTGGGCTGGAAAACCCTCAGTTTTTCCCCATCAAACATTATTTGCTGCTTCCCATACTGCTCTCTTGTGGACTTTTTCCAGTTGGTGCCCAACTTCTCTGATGTTGACACAGATTCTGAGCTAGTTTGTCACAGGCTCAGTGCATCTTCCTAGAGCTCATACTGCTATCCTTACTGGCACTTTATCCACCTCCCTCTGCAACTGGAGGATAATGTTGCCCGATGTTCACTCTCGAAAGTAACTACACACCCCAGAACCCTTTCTTCCAAACTTCTGCCCATTTAGTGCTTCCCTACCTGTGCCCATTGAGCTCATCACTTCTGAGAAAACAGACCTGTGGACTTGTCTTTATTGAGTTACACCATCCTTTATTAGCTCAAATCTTTAATTCACTGAGATCCTCTACTATTCAAAACCTTTCTGAGATATGATCACAGCACTCTATACCTTGGTGTTATATGCAAATTTAATAAACTGTCTCTACTTCATTAAAATGTTGAGTAGCGATGGACAAAAACCAAACTCAGACAAACCTCTCACAACCATCTTCAGTTTTGATTTACCAGTTTCTCAGCCTCCCTGTTGCATAGGGCAGATTTCTTGGTAATGAATTCACCTACACTTCCCCTCTGATTATAAAAACACAGTCCAGTCTTTCATATCCACTTATGGAGAGGCAGAAATAAAGATATTAGTAATGAGGGATGAGATTTTCTCAAACGTAAGTTATCATGCATAATACGAAATAACTGCAAAGACCTGTACTCAAGGAGCTACCAACCCAAACGAGGAGATCTCCCATTAAAATGCATTGGTAGCCATTGCTTCCACTTTCCTTCAGGGGTTTAGTGCATTCATCTTCAATACTTCTTATGTAATCAAGTGCTAAGGTACTCACACAGTTCTTCCTTACAGCAAGGGATAGAGCCAAAAACCAAGCAGGGGGAAATTAAAATGTCGAGAAGAGTTAAGATATCCCCTAACCACTGTAACAAAGTCTAGAGAATAGTCTTTTGGTAAAACAGAGCTACTCTTATTTGATATTTGCATTTTAAGTGGCATTTCTGGTTCAGTTTGGGCTTCTACATTGTGCCAGGTGTTTAAGACCTGGCTCTGTCACAACTGTTCCTCCCTAATTTAGCATTACAACAGCTTCTTCACATAGGTTATTCCCTGAAGCACTAAACACAATTAAAAGCATTAAAAGATCAATGCACATTTGTGGGGTAATCTTCTGATATTGCTCCATTGGTTGTCTTATCTCTAGCTTTTCCTCATAACATTCTTTTTGTTTGTGTAAAATCTGACAATAATTAGTTATTTGAGAGTGTCTTGAAGATCAATGCTTCTGCAATAGTAATTGAAACTCTTTGTGAACATCTCCTTGGAGTGAAAACAATACAAAACCTGAAGTTACAAACATGTGATGTTTCCATGATTAATTTCTTTTTTGTAATAGCAGATTCTTTGATGTCCCTTGGCCAAGGCTTCTGGTCAATAACAGGTCACAGTGCTGGCCAGGCTGGCTCCTGGAAGCTGCACAGGTGCCCGAAGCAGCTACTCCCCTGGCCACCAAGCAATCCAGATAAGCTGCTCAGGCAAACTTAGTCCCTGCCCACAGTGTGGCCACAGGTAAATTTCCCTTCTCCAAGGGCAGATTTACCCATTCTTACTGTCAGCACTGCAGTGTTCACTCATTTCCCACAGTTAAGACTGCGCCAACCGATGAGGGAGTCAGTTTGTCCTTCCCATTTACTGACACACCACTGGTTTTTGCCCCAAAGGCTCTACAGTCTGCTTTGAAGAAAGGCATGAAAGAACATAAACAAACAAGAGAAGGACAAATGGAGATAAAAGGCGTCCCAGGGCAATGAAGATAAGATCGAGTAATGGTGCATATCTGCTCAATTTAATGATTTTAAATCATCTTAAAAATCAGCTGACCTTCCAACAGATTCAGGTATAATCACATTTTGTGTGGTTTGATTTTCCTATTTTTAATCAGATTTTTCTCTTTCCTCAGAGGTATCACAGCAGAAGTAATTTTGACTGGAAACTACCTATAGAAGGCCAAAGCTTTTGACCTAGTTCAGAAACTTAAGTCTGAAAACAGCACAGGGAAATTCAAGGGATGTGTGAAGAAATGAGCCATTTATGGTGCTGGAAAGGAAAGAAGGGAATAAAGTCACAGAGATCAGATTAGGACGTGGTAGTCTAAGATATTTGGAGATCTGGGGGTACAAACCCAATCCCATTTTGCTGAAAAAGCAATTCTTGTATCAGGGCTTCCTAGCTGCAGGAGGGCACAATCATCCTTTTTTTTTCTACCAGGGGTATATACAGAGAAACCAGAGATATTAAAGACTGATGTCTTTGAATATTGTGGCTGACAGCACAGTACAAGAGTAAGGAGCCCGGGGAAGGGGCTAGCACCATGAATTTGCAAGCCTAGTGCTGCATGGAGTCCACAGAACTGTGCAGAACTCTAGAGACAAGGAAAGTCAGCAACTTAGAAAACCCATAAGGTGATCCTGTCTGCTGTGACCCACTATTTAATAAAATTAAGATTTAATCTTTTCTGTAGTTTCACATAGATAACTCACAACCATCTAATATAGATTCAGCTCAACAGAGCTCTACTGTCCTGTCTTGCTGTGAAATCATATTATTCCAAATGCTTGACTTCATTACTATGGCAGACAGATCACCATTGTTACAGTACCTTTTTATGTATGATACACAAACCATTGCTTCCCTGCTCCCTTGACTATCCTTTTTCATTTTCTCCATCAGGCACAGAGTAACAAGAAACCCTGCTGTTGTAATTTACTCTGCTCAGTATGCTATTTTACTTAAATATTTTTCTTTCATATGGCATCCCAAAAAATACATAAATATGAGAATATAACTACGGTTGAAAAATCAAGCTAGTTAGGTAATGTCAAATTGGCAGACATTCAGCATGCTTCAATTACCCCCCTTTTACATATGCATTCTGGCATAGCCTTTAATTAACGTGATCGTACCATTTTTTTTCTAGTGAAAACATGTCATTAAGTACCCAGGGTGAGTGAGGACCCAGTTCAGAGCATTCTACCTTCTCCATAATGATTAACAGGCTTATTTTCTATAATCCCCAAACCCATGCTCTGAAGACAGACTAATTAATTTCTGCCTGTTTTATCCCATGCCACTACAATACGTGAGTGCTTCAGAAACAACATGTTCACTTTCAAGGCAGCCTGGGGAAATGCGCAAGCAGTAAGGAGGTGTGGGAAGTAATAATTTTCATTTTACAAGAAGCAAGCCAAAACTGTTGTCCTCAGTGAGGACCAGACTGAAAGACAGCCTCTCCTATCCCACCCCAGGCTGGAGAAGCATAAGCCACCTATCCCCAAGCTAGAGCACGGTGCTGGGCTCCGTGGGGACAGCACACACTTCAGATGGTGGCAGAGGCACTGACGTGGGCTGGTGTAAGTCCCAGGGCATGGGGCCCCATTGAGCCACCACCCCAAGAGATGAAGCAAGCGTGGGTCGCCCCAGGGAAGGGTGTGCAACAGCAAAATCAGTTTGACTCAGAGATCTGGTAAGGAAGTGTTCAACTCAGGGTCTCACACTTCGTCAGAATTTGACAATCAGGAGCACCTGATAACCATAACAATAAGCTCTAACCCTCTTAATGAGAAAATAAGTAGCATGTCTGGCTACATCCAAAATTGATTTTGACGCTCTGACAACACAGTTTTAATTGCTGTTTATAGCACATCACTTTCGTGTCCCCACATAATCTATTAGCAGAGCTGTCAGCAGCTAAACACAGCCACATTCGCATACCAGCTCAAGGAGAATAACTGGGGTGGTCTCACCTGCTCTGGGCTGCAGATGGGCTGGTACTGCTCTGGCCATTGCCACCTCTAGCGAGGGCCACCTCTGCTTTGATTAAAGTCAGGGGCACAGCCATCAGATCACTTTAACATACGGAATCACTGAATGGGTCAGGTTGGAAGGGACCACAGTGAGTCATCTGGTCCAGATGACCAGGGTCATCCTAGAGCTTGTTGCACAAGATTGTGTCCAGACAGCTCTTGAATATGTCCAGTGAGGGAGACTCCACAACCTCTCTGGACAATCTGTTCCAGTGCTCGGTCACCTGCACAGTAAAGAAGTTCTTCTTCATGTTCAGGTGGAACTTCTGTGCATCAGTTTCTGCCCATTGCTTTTTGTCCTATTGCTCAGCACTCCCAAGAGGAGCGTGGCTCCATCCTCTTGGCACTTTCCCTTCAGATACTTATATACAATGATAAGGTTCTCTCTCAGTTGTCTCTTCTTGAGGCTGAATAGGCCCA
>VZRJ01000959.1:92344-150543 GCA_013397565.1 Ptilonorhynchus violaceus
CTCTCATCCAGAGGAGCCCAGAACTCCACGACAAATACTGCAGGTGCCCATCTCTCCAACTTGTCGAAGTCCTTCTGAAGGGCTGGATAGCCCTCTGAGGTACTGGCCATTTCTCCCAGCTTTGTGTCCTCAGTGAACTTGCTGAGGAAGCATCAATCCCTTCAACCAAGTCATGGACGAACAAGTTAAACAGTACAGCATTGAACCCTGGGGACACCGTCAGCGACAGGCCTCCAACTAGAGCCTGTGCCACCGATTTTGGCCCTCTGGGATCTGTCACTCAGCCAGTTCTCAATCCACCTCACTTCCCACTCATCCAGCCCCCATCCCTGAGTTTGTGTATGAGGGTGTTGTGAGAGACACTGTCAAAGTCTTGGCTGAAGTCGAGTAGACAATATCCACTGCTCTCCCCTCATCCATCCAGGCAGTTATTTCATCGTAGAAGGCAATCAGATTGGTCAGGCACAACTTACCTTTAGTGAATGTGTGCACACGTATCCATATGCACCAAAAATCCTTGTTGCAAGGATACATACTGTTCAGGGCCACATTTAGCACCAGAGGCTTTTGATGAAGAAACCAGTCTGTAGGAGTTCAAAGGATTCCACTTTAATCGTGACAGGTGAGTACAGTAATGTGGATCCACCTTGTCCAGTCAGTGGCGAAGTGCAGCTGTAAGGATGAAAGACCCTGGGAAGAATGCTCTTCCAGCCATCATGTGTTTAAGGATCACAGCCTGTCACAATGAGACTCCCTTGGCATGGTGTGATTACTAAACAGCAGTAACAGTCAGAGACCTGACTGTTTGAGCCAGAGCACAAATTAATTTCTGAACCACTGACAGGAGAATTTTACCCAGCTACTGTGAATAGAACAAACATGAGCAGGCCTGAAACACAACAGCTTAAAAAAGATTTTCAAAAAATACATATGTGGAAAGCTGGCAGCTCAGGCACACACACAAGTGATGACCAGAGTCAGTTACATGTGCTACAGACCAAATGCTGCAGGTGAAGCTGAATCTGAGAGGCCTTACAGTGAATGACATGAAAAACCTGCATCAAATGACATTAATTCACTGCTACAACATGTGTGCCTTTCAAAGGCATCACAGTGCTGCACCACCACTGCCCGTTTTTGCTCTGATAGCCAAACACTGGAAAACCCCCACAACAAATCTTCATACGTGCATCTCTTAGAAACCTTCACAATCACCTTCTTTAATTCAGTGGCAGTCACCCCTCTTTTGCAGCCTCTCACTAGGCAAAGAAGGTACCTTGAAGACATACTATATTTACTCTCAGAGAGGGAGCAGCATAGGTTTCAAACAGTGCTCCTCCTCTCTTCCTGAAGCAGTGTTACATCCTTGTCAAAGTCAGTGGAAAACCAGACAGTGCCCAAAGTTAAAAATATGCTTATAGGGATGGATTGAAGAACAAGATCAGATGCTTTTCTTAGTCAAAGCCAGGAACGATTCCCCCAGCTCAAACTTTTGCTTGCAACTCATCACAGTGGCAAATAGACAGAAGTTTTCATTAAATCCTTGGTATCAATGTGAAATTTAACACATCCGTAATTACAGCACACTGAGTGGCAACCCCATATTATTTAAAGAATGCAAAATCATAATTTCTGCAGGACTGTACTAGCCCATGGCAAACAGCCCTGGGAATAGCACACAACACCCTGTGAGACATGGGTAAGACAAACTGTTCCACATTACAGCAAACACCAGCATATTTTAATCTTTCTCTGAAACCAGCTAAATAAGTGACATTCACTTGGAGGAATAATTATGTTCAAACAGCAAGTCAATCCATTTGCAATTCTTACTCCATTTTGCTAGCTAGCAGGTGACTACCTGTGACTCTAAGCAACCACTGGCTCTTGCTGAGCAAAAACAATTATTTTTCTGAATATTCTCATGGCATGCAATCACTTTAAACCCTAAGGAAAAGCAGAGGCTTTCTTTAGTAAGATCTTTCTGTCAAACTCTCTGAACACATGTGCCTTTAAAGCAGACTTGGACAAAATATTTTATATATATTGATCAAGTGACACCAACAGGCTCAGTAAAATATTCTAGCTCTGTTTTTATGAGCTGAGAATAAAGAAAGTTACATTTTGGAGGAAAGGAGAGTAGCAAACCATGGCTACCAATATTCAAATGACAAAAACGTCTGAGAGAATTCCAGATGTCAGCCATGTGTTATGGTTTAATAGTTCAGCTCTGAGTCACAAGCACAAAAACCTGTTATGAAACACATGCTTCCCTGCATGTGTGTGTGTGCACACAACAGTGTGGGCTAAAAAAGGAAAAGTCGTAATTTGGAGGGCATTAATAGCACTGGAGAAAAGCAGTTAATCTGAGCCTAGGTGGGAGGAAATCAGCACAGTTTGTCCTATGCCACGGACCAAGGGTGTGATGATTTATAGTTTCAACATTTACAAACTAAAGTTATAACTGAAGAGAGATTAAACACCCACTTGACAAGCATGTGTAATCCTTTCAAATCCTAAAAGTCCAAGCACACCCTGTGTCTTGAATAATCACTAGCCTAAATCACCCACACCCCTGATGTGAAACTCATGAAAGCTCAAGTAATTTCTAGCCCAGATGTTTCAAATGGTAGTATTTATACTGCAATTTATTAGGTCCTTTTAGCATTTTTTCCTTCTCACATAAAAGGAATAAATATCTGTGGCACCAGTGTTTGCACGAGATATCACATACCTGATCTTCTTTCTGGTGAAGAAACATAGACAATCATTTATTGCTCTGTGTGCAGTTGGTGTCTATGGGCAGGCACCCCTCATTGGCTGATTTCAGCTCTCCCTGACTCTGGATGGTAGGCTTGCAGGGAAGCTGGCAACCAAGATATTCCCTCTCTGCTGTGCTCTAGCTGGCTACCTGACCAAAGTAGGGACCTGCATGCAAGCAGAATAATGTACTTTAGCTGCCTAATTTTTCACTCCTAGAACTAGTGCTGCAGGTGCCATGCTCCCACACACTGCCCTCAGCCTGTTCCCTCCCTCCCTGTGTCCTTCCATCACGGTGAAACTTCCGGGGGCACGACAAGTCAAGAGCTTTGGGATCTGGACCAATTGGTCTCAGGGAATTTGCACAGCAATGAAATCTATAAGGAGCTGTGGATGCTTTGTCATCCCCAAGAATTACACCCTGAACATCCACAGGCAATTGCATACTGCATGTTTTCATGGCCGATTGCAAATGCCGTTGGCATTTGGACATGCTCCTGGCAAGCCTGTGCACCCACACAGCCAGCTGGGTGTGCGTGCAAACCTGAGCCAGGCAGGCCAGCGTGTCAAGGGCACACACAATGTGGAGTGCAGTAACGGCATGCTAGGCATGCACAAATAGACACATGTTCTCATGAAAATTATACCTTTAAAGCTATGTTTAAATAACCCATATTAGAGGATTTTAATGACTCTGTGAAAGGATGAGTGGTATAGTGGCAATGAAGTGGATCAAGCAAAATCACTTCAAAGCAATTAATGCTGGAGACAGGAGAGCGAGAGGAAGAGGAGCAAACTTCAGTTGTGGGACACACAGCAAGGTGCTCCTCACCAGCAGGGATGGCTGGAGGCTGCCTGCCCTCTGGGGCCTCCCAGACACACTTGTCCACTGCTGAAGGGTGGTCGTCAGATTAAAGAAATTGAAATTGTGCTGATTCTGTCTCTGTTCTCATCTTGACAAGCAAGAGACACACAGTGCTTGCCTGTGTGCCAACAGTGTACCAGAGGTTTTGGTCTGCCCCGGGGGTGCCTGCAAAGGGGACAAGCCTATGCTTGGGAGTTCACAAGAGCCTTTTATATTTCCCCCAAAGCTCCCTCCACTGTAAAGCACAGGTCTGGAGGCAGGAAAGGAAGGTTATTAAAACCATACTGGAAAAAAAAGACCAACAAACAATTGTCAAACACATTTATGCTCCAGTCTTTGTGAATTAAGATTTCACATGGGAATTTGGACAGGTACAATGTTACCAGATCTGGCAATGGCAGCCCCCTGCCCATATAGCTGACCCTTATTTATCTTGCTGTGGTTTCCATTTAGCTGGGACCCACAGCAGTGAGGATTTCAGACCCCGTGTGGCTGACAAGCAGCAGCCGGCTGGCTCTCTGCCCTGACAGGCATGGGGAGCTGCCGGCCTCCAGCACTGGGCACTTTCTTGGGAGGGAAACCTCTGCCCACTGGCTCCCTGTGTGGCCATGGACTCAGGGCAGGACTCCTTGCCAGCAACACCTCATCACAGAGATACCACTTATCTCCTCTGTGCTAACAGAGAACACCAGCTTCTCACGGCAATGCCAGCACAGCTCTAAACATCTTGTAACACAAGCAGCAAGCAAGGGGTGTTCATGATACCCTTCTTTCAAGCATTACAAATATTGCAGATAAACCTGGCCCTAATTTTGACAGCTCCTATTGAAAATTTCCTCATAAATGCCTCTCCCTGAGCTGCTGCTGTTTATAGGGGCTGCAGTGAAAGTAGGCCCCAACAAGTGCAGAAGGAGTTTGGCTCTGTGGGCACGACTTGAACAAAAGTCAGTCATGCCATGAGATTTGCAGACATATATCTCAAAGCAATAGCATTTATATGAATTTTCGTCTGCATTATGACTCAGTGGGGAATGGGGCTGGTAGGGGCAAAGCAGAGAGGGAATGAGCAGATGCTGCACTGCGAGAAGATGGCATGTGGAAACAGACCTAAATAGATTTTAAAAAATAGATTAAAAAGGACAGAAATGACACAGGAGAGGCTCATCACAATTCAGCAAAGGCAGTCTGCTGCCCCAGAGGGCTGACTTTTGCAGACTGGGGCCACAGGCAAGGTCTGGGGGGAGTCAAAGAGCCACCCTGCATGTGCTTGAGACATGAGGCTTTGGAAGTTTCCTTGGCCATGGCAAAACAGATCCTCCAGAAGGCGAGGCTGGGTGCACACCCCACCAGCTGTCCCAGTGTGGGGCAAAGCTGCTCTGCATTTACCTGCATCCCCTGAGAGCAATTTTTGCAAGAGGTCTTTTGATGACACAGTCTATTAAAATGTGCATAGACTCCAGCTGTTGCTTTTGGGGTTTGTTTTTCTTTGAATGATGATTTTTCATAAAATTCTACCCACTTCAGAAATACGGTCATGGAAATAAAATAAAATAAAATAAANAAGAAAAGCTGTAGGAAAATATTGGCAACTTGCTCTTTGGCTGCGTGTGCCAGCAGTGGCTTTGGTTCCCCTCCACAGGGGTTTTCCTAGTCCTGCCCCTCCCAGAATTTCAGTCCAAGCTGTAGGTTTGAAAAGAAGCAAAAAATTTCTATTTGCAAAGCCAGCATAATTGGCATATTTCATGTTTTTTGACATGTAACTGTAGTATTTTCACAGTTACCATATGATCTTGTGCAGAGGTCAGGGGAAGTTTGGGGCTGTGTTGTGGCTGCAACCTCTGTCATCCAGAGCACCATTTCAGACCATCTCCCAGGGGGACTCCCGCTCCCCCCATCCCTCCCTGCTTCCATCAATTAATTTACAGCTGCACCTGCACTTCTGCATTTTTTTGTTGTCTCTGTCATCAAGTTTCCCTCTGTCTACACCCCTGTGTGTGTACTTGTAAAATGAAGGGAACATCCGTACTGCAGAGCTCAAACACGTTCCTGTCTTTAAAGACTTTCCAGTTTAGATAAGAAATTCATGAGGTTACATTTTAAAATAATAATTACTCCCTCTTTCCTAATGTACTGTTGGATTTATTCTCCTGTTTATCCAGACTCCAGAGTTTTACCCTCAGATAACAAAGTTCATTTAAAACGTTCCGTTTGAAGTCCGTTTAATATATATCCTGACGGACAAGAAGTGAATTTCAGCATGAAGTACATGTCCTTTTGGTCTTGCACTGTTACCACCACTTAGAATCATCTAAGTGATGACAAAATCTTTCAGGTTTAAGAGGTCTGACAAACATCCCATAAACTACACAAGACATCAACAAGTCACCAGCATAGATCACTGAACATAGATGCAACCACCCACTCAGGTGAATCTGCACTCACGTGCAAGGTGCACAAACACTTATATAATGCTAGGAAGATGGATTACCCTGAAGAGAACTCTTCATTGTCTTCCAATGCCCAAGGCATCCCACAGTGCCTTAGCAAACAGTGCCCACTCAGCACATAGGCATGGGAGCTGGACATGCAGAAAGGCACAGCAGCATGCACTGCAGGGATCCCATACAGCTGACCATGATGGGGTCCAGGCTGACAGCAGTTTAGAAATGGGACCTCAAAAAGACAGGCCATGGAAACTGCTGTTAGCCAAAAAAATGCTTTAAAGAAACACAAGCTGGAGGTGATGGCTCTGACCAGGCAGAGAAGAAATGAAGCAGAGGGGATGGGGGCTGCTGAGCCGACAGCCTGGGGATGCTGCAGAGGATGTTAGGTGGAGGAAAGGGTCAATTGTTCTCAACAGTCAACAGCAAAATAAGCAACAAGTTAAATTAGAGCAAGGAAAATACAGCTACACCAAGAGGAAAAAGCCTGTAATTGACAGCAAGTGTGATTAGGCAACAGGCCCAAGTGCCAGAGGAAGCACTGACTATCGGCCAACACCATCCTGGCAAGACTTCATCATCATCACCATGGGAGGATGGAGCCTAGCTGCTGCTCCCTTCCTTTTGGGCTAGGGAGATTAGCCATCCCAGGCCTTTCCTGCTATGGGGGTGGTTGTTCAGCTGCTCCCAGCCACCCCAGGAAAGCACAGATAGCTGGGCTACAGTCTCTTGACGATTTCTCTCCTTTTTTAAAAGTTATTGCGAAAAATCAAGAGAAGGCTTTGGCTTGCTTCCAGCATTCCTTTGAAAGAAATTGATATTTTGGAGGGATGGCAATATGCAAAGAACTAACACCAAGATTGGCTGCAGTGTGAAGCTCTGATGCGCTTTCTCTAATGGAAATAAAACCTTGCCAAAGACTGAGTTGCCAAGTGAAACACTATTGAAAGACTAATGACCAACCTGCAGACAGTTACCCCTGCCAATACTGTAGGACATTCATCTAGCAATCTTTCAGGGGGCTGAGGAGCAAACCAGCCTGTCTCTGCCCTCTATCTAACAAATTCAGCAAGTCCAAACATTTGGCAAATTCTTCTCCTTGCACATAGTTTTGGAAACAGGGACCATGTATTTGGTGTATAAAAATCACATGAAAGCTGACATTAGAACAGACAGGATTTCTGGAGTGAGCATCTGATGGGAGAAATGACCGGTGGCCCCAGGTCACTGGTGAGGCCAGAGGGCAGAGGGGGCATGGCCAAATAGCTCTGCACACATGGGACCATTCTTCCCAGACCCCCATCTTTAGTCTGGCTGAGTTATAAGAATTTACCCCTTCAAAACCCTCTGGTAGAAACAGCTCATTAGCAGCACCCAACCGCAGCCTCAACTCCCAGCAGCTGCATGAAGAATGAAACCCCAAATTTTAGCAGAGAGATTGGTTTGTTCTCCCATCAGCAGATCAGATTGGTCAAGGATTCACTCTTGGCAAGAAAGGCTAGATCTCAGTGAGCATAGAAACTTCAGAGCCCCATCTCTGAAGCCTGGTGAGGACAAAGGAACAGATGTTATGCTGTGGCAAAATATATTTATTTTGACATATTCCCAACAGGAACAGCATGCATTTTACCTCATTAGATCACATGTTATAACCAGTAGTTACCTGACAGTTGTATGGATGATCATCAGGCAAAGACCATCAGTGTAAAAGATAAGAATTTGTTAAAATGAACGGGGGAGGAAGAGGAGGGAAACTTGAGCACTGAATTGAATCAATCAAAACTCTGCTGAGACATCACATTTCCAAACCATCTGTCTGAGCACAACCTATGGTTTTTTCCTCCTTATCAGGGCAGTTTTGGGTTTCTCCTATTATTCTCACCCACCCTGAGCAGAGGCACAATGCTGCTGCATTTCAGCAGGTGGAGGAGTAGAGGAGGCTCTCACCTGCCCACACAGTCTCACCAGTGGCCACTCTGTACCAAAGGGTCCTGGAAACCCTCTCACAGACAGGATGTGGCTGGAACACTTCAAACCTACCTTGGATGCAGCTATGGCTCCTCACCAGAATTTCTTGCTTGAAAACAACTGAGAGGTTTCTCTCTTCTCTTCCTGGAGCTCTGTATACAACAATTCATGTTGCTTAGCAACAGGGCTTCCTTTTAAGATGCTCTTTTGTCATTTCAAAGCCTCCATGCCACACGTTCTTTAAATAGTCTGAACTCACACCAGCTTCCTCAGTTTGGCTCTTTTCCTTTATCTGCCTGGTTTCCTTCCATTGTGAGGTTAATATCTGTGTCCAGCTGAAGAAAACCAAATCCAACCAAAATGCAACTTCCATTGATCAGCCCAGATTTGTTGTGCAAGGGCTAAGAACCTCCTTTTCCCCAAAGCCATGCCAAGGAACACCCAATAGAGACCAGTGATGAAAGGAGAAGCTCACAAGGGTTTTCATTCTGATTTTTTCTTGCTACTCAAGTCAGAATTGTTCCAGTTACTAGATTTCTCTATTGTTTGTTTAAAATCTAGGATTTAAGACTTGTGCAGCCCAGTTTGTCAGATTCTGTATTGTTTGGAGAGAAGAATGGGTTGTTACTAATCATTGAAACCTGCATTTTATCTTGGCTTTATAGTACTTATACAGTACTATAAAGTACTCACTCCCATAAGAAGTGAGAACACTGAGTATTTTGCTCGCTTGGCAAGGAACAGAGGCTGAATTTTTGAGACAGGGAAAAGTCTTATAACTGTTTCACAGAATAACAGGGAGCTCCAGCACTGAGATCCTCAAGACATCTTTTGAATTTTTGAAAAATCACAAGCTACTCAAGGAGGATAACACAGAAGCAGTAGCTACACAGAAACTGTCTGTGCAGGGAGAGTATAGGAGATATTCCCCTTTTGACGATGAACCATGGATGAACAAGACACCAGTAACTAATCAGTTGCTAATTCCTGTCAGCAACTTCCTTCCTACTCAGTGCCTTTGTCCTGGCTATTTTCAGTCTGCATTTGGTAGGACTTCACACATCTTCACATGCCCCAGCCACAGCCAGCTCTGCTTTCTGGCCGGCAGCAGGGCTCAGGATGGAGGCAGTGGGGCCAGGAAGCCTTGTGTCCTCTGGCCTCTAGCAAGATGCAGTCATCACCTGAAAGTTTGTTCATCCTATCTGCTAAAAAATTAGCACTAAAACCCCCTCTGAAGCCAGGGATTCTAGGGCACGGTGCAGCAGTAGTTCGCCAGCTAAGTACCTGCACCATCAATCCTTTTGAAACTTTACCGCAAATTTAATCCACAAGAGAACAATCCATCCATGGAGAGGCAACCAGAGGAGTGCTGACTCTATTTGTTTGGAATATTTCTATACACAGTGCTCACATCTTGTCTCTGGTCACACTGTCCCTTCTTTTCCAAGAGACATCTAGGCCACTATCTGTGCAAATGGTTTTCTTAAGTCATGGAAATTTTGGATTGAAGCTGTGGCATGTCTTCAGCACTAACCTCAATCATCAGTGCCAGAGAAAGAAGGTGGTGGTTTGGTCACCTGCCAAAGAGTGGTGGCAAACAGAGGAAGAGGAATCCCTGCGGCAGGGGCATCCTGCAGCCTGGTCCCTGGCTGCCCAAAAGGTCCATTGGGCAAGCTGGTGCCCAGCTGGGAGGGCATCCCAATTGCTGTCCTGCAGCTCTTGTCCCTCTTGTCCCCACCACTCCCAAGGGCAGGCAAAGGGACATTGCCCATGTGCACAGAGTGTGGGCTGGAGACCACATCTGGCTGCTATATCCTGTCTTTGTTTAGGATTTCAGAAAGATCAGCTGCTGCAGCATGAAGCAGAGGGTGTCACATGAAGTCTGGTAAAGTCTGACATGTTTTATAGCAGCTGTTTCTTCCTGACAGTGATTTATGCTCTTACTGCATCACCTTGTTTTGGGCTTTTCCTTAGAGTGCAGTCTGAGCCTGCAGCACTTGCTGCACTCGCAGCAGAGCCCATGAAGGTTTTGCTGCTGGGAGATAAAGGTTTGAGTTAGGGTAGGTGGTCCTGGTCCTGCCTAGCTGCCATGTTTCACCCTTTAGTGTTACCACACAGCCACAGCAGGGGAGCAGTCACAGCCCAAATCTCACTGCTGCAAGGCAAATCCTGGTCTGAGTTCTTAACATCCAGCATTCAATCATTTGGATTCCTACCTCGTTTGTGGTACCAAAGAAAACAACAAATGAGGAAAATCTTGAAATCCACACTTGAAGGAAATAGCTGAAAACTATTTTAATTCTTTGATGCTGTATGGGATTTACAGGTATTTTGGAAGCCTTGCTGTATTGGATTGCCAATCCTTTTTTCTTCAGAGCTATGGAAGGCCCAGAGATTGACATAATTTATCTTTTAAATAGGAATTACCATCTCATGGGGATTCTGAAGGTACTAAAGTCTTTTTAATACATATACACAGCTCAATGCACTTCTTTTTTTTTTATTTTTAGTGTCTTAGATTGATTCTCACTTATTCCTACAGTCATTACACATCTTTTCCAGGGCAGCCATGGAAGCAATTTTTCATGTTCATTCAACCTGCAGCATCCCTCGGGGCCTGGGCTTTTAGGAGGTGTGGCACTTCGTGTTCTGACTGGGAGCCCTTCCTGGACACAAGGGCCAGGCACAGGGTGTGCGAGGTGGATTTGATTTCACACAGGATTTCCCTTCAACCCAGCCAGCCATTCTCCTACTCAAGTGGAGAGGCTTCTGGGGTCTCAGGTTCCCACCAGAAACAGGACCCACCTTTCTGAGTCGGGGGAGGGAACTGGGGTGCTGTGACTTTAACATCGTGCCAACAGCCCACGTGATGCCCAGGTCTGTGGGTCTGTGCCCTGGGCTGAGCCAGCACTTCACCGCCACAGTCCCTGCTAGGAGTGACACTAATTCCTAGATGGTTTTTAGGCAGGGGAAGATCTATCACCTGTGGGCAGACATTGTGTGTGACTCACTGCATTATGATGAACTTTGTGAGCCTGTTCCTCCTGTCCAGTTCAAGAAATCAGTTTAGAATGGAGAACCCTGAAGCATGTACCAACCTCTCTGGGGGACTTCCTGCCTGCAGGGAAGACTGACACGGGTGCCACAGCACTGGGGGGGCAGTGTAGAGGGAGCAATGTGCTCAGTACTCTGCAGCATGCGGCATCTCACGAGCACTCAGTGGCAAGCACAATGGCACTGAGGTCAATTATTACTGCTGATGTTTGCATGCTTTTGAATTTCCCTATCATAATAGTGGAAAAAGTTTCAACAAAGCACAGAGAAAGTTAAATTAGGGGCAGCAAATTACTCTTGAGGGGACTCTTCCAGCAACCCTTGTGGTCTGCCAGCCCCCCTGAATGCAGTGATGGAGAAAGAATCTACCCAGCACTTGAGAACAGCAAACACCAGCATGCAGAAGAGGAGCAGTCCTGGTTGAACACGGGAAGTGAATCAGCCTGCAACAGCCCTGGCTGCTGCAGTCACAGAGGGTCTGCAGCCTGCCCAAGCCCATAGTGGGTGTCCATAGCAAACTCTGCTGCGAACACCAAAACCCACTCATACTAACTACTGCCATAAATTCTTCCCCATCCACATTTTAAAAGCACAAAGATCTAAATTTATTATGCAGGCACGCATAAGTAATAATTCAAATACCCCTAATTATTAGTCAGTTTTACTAAGCTCAATGATTACTTGAGCACATGGCTAAGAAGAGGAACTTCAGTCACCAAATACTAATTTCGTAATGAATTCTTCATTACCCAAAGCGTTGTATGCAGCTTTGGGAGCCTGAATATAAGATATAAAGCCACTAGAGAGTGTCCAAAGGACAGCAACGAAGTGGTGAAGGGCCTTGAGGGGGAGCCATATGAGGAACAGATGAGCTCACTTGATCTGTTCAGCCTGGAGAAGAGGAAACTGCACAGAGGCCTCATTGCAGTCTGCAACTTCATCATGAGGGGAAGAGTCTTCTCACTGGTGACCAGTGACAGGACCCGAGGGAATGGCCTGAAGTTGTGTCAGGGGAGGTTTAGGTTGAATATTAGAAAAAGGGTCTTCACCCAGAGAGTGGCTGGGCACTGGAACAGGCTGCCCAGGGAAGTGGTCACAGCACCAAGCCTGACAGTTCAAGAAGCATGTGGGCAATGCTCTAAGGCAGATGGTGTGACTCTTGGGGTGTCCTGCACAGGGCCAAGAGTTGGGTTTTGAGATCCTTGTGCATCACTTTCCATCAGGATATTCTGTGATTTCATGAAATTGAGTTAGGCCCTAGAATTCATTATTTGAATAATAATTCTTCCTGTTTCCTCAACAATCCCACTTCTTTCCTCCCCTTAAAAAACCAAAACTGAAACTAACTAAAACCAAAAACATCTCTGGAGTTATTCCTGCTTTCTTACATGACACATAAATTCTATGACTCATAACAATAGGCTTCACTGCACTGCAGAATGAGGCAGGATTAGCTTTGGCTGATGTCCCCTCTCGATTCAGACAACTTTTCTGACAAAATACCTCATTCATTTTACATTTGAGGGGTTTGGTATGGGTGGTTTGAGGAAGTATCTGTGCCACGAGGGCTCGCAGTCTGCAAAAAAAAAAAAATGAATGGGGTGCAAGTGTGAATTAGAGCTGCTGCACCCCAGGACAGCACAGCAGGGATGACAGCGTGTAGTGGTTTGACCTTGGCTGGATGCCAGGCACCCACCAGAGCTGCTCTATCACTCCTCCACCCCAGCTGGACAGGGGAGAGAAAATATTACAAAGGTTCATGAGCTGAGATAAGGATATTTGGAGATCACTCTCCAAATACCATTATGGCCTAAACAGACTGAACGTTGGGATATTAACTAAATTTATTACCAACTAAATCAGAGCAGGACAATGAGAAGTAAAATAAATCTTAAAAACATCTTCCCTTGATCCCTCCCCTTTCTCAGACTCTACTTCCTCCCCCTCAGTGGTGCAGGGAGTGAGGGTTACGGTCAGTTCATCACACATTGTTCCTGCAGCTGCTCAGGGAAGGGAGTCCTTCCTCTGCTCCACTGTGGGATTCCTCCCACAGGAGATGGTTTTTCATTAACTTCAATATGAGTCCATCCCACAGACACAGTTCTCCACAAGCTCCTGCAAAGCGGGTCACTCTTCCCTGGGGTCAAGACAGGCTGCTCCAGCATGGATCTCTTTCCATGGGGTGCAGTCCTTCAGGTACAGCCTGCTCCTGCATGGATCTCCCACAGAGTCACAAGCTCTACCAGGAAACCCGCTCAAGTGTGGGCTCCTCTCTCATGCGTCTGTGGATTCTGTCAGGACCTTATTCCAGCATGGGCCACCCAAGGGGTCACAGCCTCCTCTCAGGCAGCCACCTGCTCCACCATGGCTCTCGTCCATGGGCTGCAGGTGGATCTCTGCAGCCCCGTGGATCTCCTGCATGGGCTGCAGGGGCACAGCTGCCTCACCATGGGCTGCACCACGGGCTGCAGGGCAATCTCAGCTCCGGTGCCTGGAGCACCTCCTGTCTCTCCTTCTCTGATGACTTCAGTATCTGCAGAGTTGTTCCTCTCACGTATTCTCACTCTGCTCTTCTCTGAGCACAATTACATGTGCACAATAACATTTTTCCCTTCTTAAATCTGTCATCTCAGAGGTGTTACCATCATTTATAGTTGGCCCATCCTTGGCTAGAGGCGGGGAGCCTCGAGCCTTCTGGCATTGGAGTCAGGAGCCTGGAGCCTCTTGGCATTGGATCTGTCAGACATGGAGGAAGCTTCCAGCAGCTTCTCACAGAAGCCACCCCTGTAGCCCCCTCACTACCAAAACCTGACCATGAAAATCCAATACACAGACACACACCAAGCCTTAGCCTTTGAGCGTTAACATGGAAAATGGCAGATAAACAAGGAGCAAACATGCCCAACAAATCCCTCTGTGAACTTTTTGTGACCAGCTGCAGGGCAAGCAGGATTTCCAGCAAACACAGAGCTGGCAGGGAAAGAGACAGAAGGCAGAGCTGTTGGTGGAATGTGAAGTCAACTTTTTAGCTTGTCACTGAGAGAAGCTATTTTCTTTTGTATACTATAAATCAAAGAGGAGGAAAAAAACCCAGCCAATCTGGTGAGCACAGAAGCATCTTACTAGCAGACAAATACAGCAGCAGGGCACTGTTTCTGCGGCCTCTCAGTGCCTGGCAGGCCCTGTAGTCCACTCAACAGGTTTCAGCAAGTATGCAAAATGGAGTGAGTTCTGCACTTCTGGCAGCTTCCCTCCTGCCTTGTTGACTGCTTCCCTCTCGCGAGCTGCCTGGCAGGGATGAGCACAGCATGGCTCAGTTGAACCCCGAAACCAGCTCCAGCTACCAGCACAGCTGTGGCTTTCATACACCATTTCAGAGCCAAAGCCCCTCATTTTCTCCATGTCCTTGTTCACCTTCCTTGTTGTTGAGCTTGATGCACTCCAAATGGCATCTTTATTGCTTGAAGCTTCACTTATTGAGTACTGGGGCTGGATCAGCTGCATCGGGCTGAGACACCTTTACTGAGGCCATTAAGTTCTCATCATGCCTTCTCTACTAGGTGGTGAAGAAGGAGTGCCACTTAAGGCTAGTGAAAACACATTAGTCAAGCTAATAACTCAGTCATTTAAGAAAGGCAAATAAAAGACAGGTTGAGCTGCTTGGCTAGAGTCGGCACTCAGGGCTGTCCCAGGCAGTCAGGACCTGACACCTCTGGCTGCCTGGCACACCTCCTGCCTATAGCTGCCACACACGTGCTCATCTTAGAGATGGTTAGAAATACTGGCCCCTCCAAAAAAGTGATAATTCTCTGTAGTCTAAATACAAGAATAAGAGTGTTAATTTTCAGATTGAAGTGCTGCTTTTTTGCTTTACTGTTTCTACGGCAATAGTTGTGCACCAGCGACAATCCTTTTTGCAGAAGTAGAGGCACAGATCTTAGAGTCGTAGAATGGTTTAGGTTGGAACAGATCTATAAGACCATTGAGACTGCTGTAAAACTAATACCATCAAGTCTGCCACTGCCACCAGCCCTCAAAGCAGAGCTCTGACTTTCAGCTGATTTACAAGATTTTGTGTCTTTCCTAAGTGATGTATCAAATTTTGTTCAACTCAAACTTCCCATTGCATTAAATTCCCCTTTGGTGGAATTCTACAGTCTCATCTGCTCTGCCCTGTATTTAGCAGAGACATTTCACTCCACACAAGCATGAAGACCAATTTTCCTCAGTTTCCACTTTTTAAAAATCTGTTCTGCCCTAGAAAAGCATCAGTGCACAGCAACCTGACTATATTTAAAGCAGGCAAGTTCCTCTTTCACTCTGACACTGTTGTTTTGTTCACACTGAGTTCAGCAAGCGTGTCTTTTCCTTGCAACCCACTTTACAGCCAACTCCCCCAGTTTGTCTGACCTCAGTGCTCAGTCTCACTTTCATTGAGGGACGACAGCACAAGATCACCCACTGCGGCAACCCACCTCTCTCCATAATGGCCTGTGATTTGTATTTCCTGGTTTTCACAGCACTCGCCTGTGCCAGCAGCAGAGCACCCAGCACCGCAGAGACCATGTGCACAGAGGTGAGTGACAGCTGCCACCCCAGTTCTTGAGGGATTTAGTGCAGGGGAATCTGAAGGTCTTTATCAGCAAAATAAGGCAAGTGTCTGGATATATGCTTAGGGACACCAGCCACTGTCCATCCTCCTCCTCATACCTGTGCATCTGTGCATCCTCACACTCTCTCCTACCACTGATGGGGACTTTGGGAGCCCATCAAACCAGCACTGTGCTTCATCCCACAGAGAGCTTGAACGATGATAAAGGGGTGTTTAACAGGTGTGAGAGCTAGACAGAGGAGAGGTATAAGGATTTTCCCTCTTGTGCTGTGCCCATCATACAGAAATTTGTACACAGTGGTGGTATCATGATGTCTCTATTTGCCATTTGATAAGCGTGCAATACCAGACGAGAGTAGTAAGAAAGTACCAGGGCTTTTCCAGGGGCGGGAGAAAAGACTGGCCCAATTAGTTTTTTTCTTTTTCCTTGATATTTTCTTTTGTCTTTGCTTTTCTTCTCTTTCCTATTTTCTTTTTTTTTCTTTTATTTTTTTCCTATTTCAAGTGGGAGACAATGGAAAAAAAGGCAAGGTTTTGGTTCAGGGAAGTACAATGGAAAAGCAGTCCTTTGCAGTGCACATCTGGGGCCAATAGCAAATTCCTCGTTGAATAAAATCTACAGATCAGTGAGCACTCAGAGCTGCACAACATGATCTCCATTGGGCTAGTTTCTCCTCAGTTCACTGTGAGAGCCACTCCATACCCTGAAGCATTTGGAGAGAACTTGCTTACTCACTGTTCTATTTGAATGGCAAAACACAGGCACTGTTCTCATTCACAGTGACAGTTAAATAATTTTATCTGTCTAAACTGCACATGGCAGCAGTTAGCTCCACAGGTTCTTCTTCGCTTACCAATACTGAAAGCACCGACTTTCTCTAAGTCAGTATTTTGTGATTTTTGTAGTTACTGACACTGTCTCCTTTCAGTGCTTCTAGGCTGGACTCAAGTCCCCATGCTATCACAAGTGTTATCACAGCAGATACCGGGCTGGTTTTCTGTCCCCAGGTCATACCAAGCACTTACACATGGAGGGCTCAGCCGTGGGCAACATTGTCTTGTCCCTCCCTGCTCGTGCTGTCCCTGGGTGCTGTCGGCCTGGCACTGAACTCCAGCTGGGACCCAGCATGCCAGAAGGGGTGGGATAGTCAAGGAGCTGTGCTCTCAACCCAGATGGGAAATTTTGCAGTGTCAGACCCCCTCCACTTCCTCCTGCTCCTCCACACTGCTGCGGGCATCTCTCTGCCCTGCCTGCCAGGCTGCACAACTTGCAGCAGTGGGGGCCCACGTTGCTTTCCCAAGACTCCCTAGCACTCTCCAGTTACAGGATTTGTGCTTAAAGGAAAGGAAGAGTGTTCACCATGCCCAGTTTGAGGTTTGTGACAAACACTGCTGCTCTTCCCCCTCTTGCAAGGCAACTGCGTGCAGACACGGCCCACCTGCCTCTTCTAAGCTAGAGAAAGGCAGAGACGTGGTTTAGCCTCAAATACTCACAGTTGTGTCAACAGAAAGACCTGAGCCCCGTGCGTGCTCCCCAGGGCCCACACACGTGCTCCTCAAGAAACCCTGACAGGCCACACACTCCCCGCCCATAGGGCACACACCTGCACTGTCCTCCACACATCATGGGCCCCAGGCTCCAGGGCCTTTCTCCCTGGACACACAACTGCTGCCCATGCCTTCTTGCTTCCACTAGCCAAATAGCTTTGTAGCTAATTAAAATGCTCATGTTGGCCAACTGTGCCATACCTTTACTTCCCCACAAGTGGAATGTCTGCAAGGTTACTGGCAGGGCATTGCCAGAGCTGCAGCTCCCACACGGCCCCGGGGATCCCATCTCTCCTAGGCTGGCCCTGGGACTACCCAGCGCAGGACATCCCTCTGTCCTTTGGAACTGGAGGTGGGCACCGAGGTGGCTGGTCCTACACTGGCTGCGCCTGTGCTCCCCACTGGCGTTGGAGCTGGGATGAGTGCAATGTCCTGAGCATTCCCACACCTCAAGCTGCACGGCAGGCTATCTCAGGGTGCCACTTCCCTGGGTCTGGTTGACTTTCATGTAATCAACAGGCAAAGGCAGGTCAGGCATGCTCAATGAATTTCCCTGGTATCTACAGAGTTGACTTCTCTATGTAACAGATTAATTTCTTTTCACTTAAAACTGAAGAGCCTTTGAGGACGTTTTAAAGACTTAGCATATCAGGTACGATCTTTGTCTAATCTGAGCTAAACATTCCAGTGTGTAACTGCAGTTCATATCCAATTAATTTGGCCACATTCCTTCTAGAAACATTTTCCAGACCTGCTCTATTTTACTTCTTTTCTGTAAGGTTTACTTAAGACTTCTCTTAGAGTAAGTTTTGTTGCAAGACTCATGACAGTCAGAATTTAAAACTACCTTGTGGAGATCCTTTTTTTAAGGATTAATAATTCATGTAGAAGAGTAAACAATCCTCATATGTGCTAACTTTGATAAGCAAGTACTGCAGATGAGAGACTTCAAATTAATACAAGAGAGATTCAAGGCATTCATTTTAAAAACACACTCCACAAAACCCCAAGGCTATGCATGGCAAACCTGTGCTGAGCCTTCCTACGGTTCTGGCTGCTGCATTTTAAATAATGCAAGATTCTGTTTGGGTTATTTTGTGGGTTGTGTTAGTTTGGGGGATTTTCTTCCAAGTGCTGTGTTTTCCTATTTATATTCACAGTACATATCTCTTTCAGCTTCACTGTGTATTTTCCGCAGATTACAGACAATAAAAGCTATAGCTGTGAAGGTTTAGGACTGAGGGAGATTCCTGAAAAACTACCTGTCACAACAGAAATCCTTGATTTCAGCTTCAATGTGCTCCCTTCCCTCCAGAATTCAACCTTCTCTGACCTGAAGTCTCTTCTCTACTTGGACCTAACAAGGTATGGAAGTAGCACCCTCACTTGTGCTCATCACATTGCTGAAACCCCCTGCCACTGCCAGAGACAGAGACTTCTGGAGCACACCACAGCAGTATCTCCCTGCCTTCACAGGGAAACCACTAGCAGCATGATCAGACAGCTGGTGAATTTTTTGCTAAGCAGAGATTGATCCACTTGGACAATATCTAGGCTTCTCCTCTAAGGACCATCGTTTATAGTACAGAGGCTGAAACATGCTTTTTCCATCTATTACTGCCTCTAAAACAGTAGTGACAGCAAAGGTTTTTATTTATTTTTACAGCAGGTTTTTATTTATTTTTCAGTATTGTTCCCTAAAACCTGGAGAAATACATGTTTGGTCCTTGGAAATGCCCTTTTTCTATATGAAAAGAGATTTTCATGTTAAGTTAGACATTAAAAACCCCATGTCTCCCTGACTCCCACAAATACCTCCTCACACCCATCATTTCAAGACAGGTTTTTCTTCTCAGCAGTAATTAAATGTGATCTTAAAAGTACCCAGGAAGCAACACTGAAAAAGAGAGAGACTTTTATCCTGGTGAAGGCAACAGATCATGGTTTTTTACAGATATGAGGTGCAGTTTGGGTAATTGCATATACCCAAATCGCATGGAGGGTTTGCAAGACAGGCCACTCATGCCATTTTCTATTATTGTCTCAAGGTGTCAGATCAACTGGGTGTATGACGGTGCCTTTCACAGCAACAGGCAGCTGAAGACAATCGTGCTGACGGGAAACTTGCTCATGTTTCTGTCTGACACAGCATTTGCTGGCCCACGTTCCCTGGAGCATCTTGTCTTAACACAGACAGGAATAACCAGTATGTCTTTTATTCCAATGACAAATCTTGACACCTTAGATACCCTCATCTTGGGCAGCAACCACATCTCTTCACTGCAGCTTCCTCCTAACTTTCCCACTCGAAACCTCAAGCACCTTGACTTTCAAATGAACAACATACAAGCAATCACAGCAGCAGATGTCCATGTTCTGCAGAAGACCAGCAATATAACTCTCATTCTTAAAGGCAATGACATTACATACATTGAACCTGGAGCTTTCCAGTCCCATTTCTACAGTTTGGACTTCGGAGGCTGTGCTGATATCCCTGGTGTCCTGGCGGGGATACAGAACTCCACAGCCCAGACCCTTTGGCTGGGCACATTTTACGGTGTGGAAAAGGAGCCCTACATAAGCCCACATGTTTTACAAGGCCTCTGTAGTATCTCTGTCAAGAATCTCTATCTGCAGTTACGGCACTTCAGAAATCTAAATGCTGACACATTTCGGTGCTTAACCAGGCTCCGAAAGCTGGACCTAACCCAAACCCACATCCGTGCATTGCCCGCTGGCATCAGTGGCATGAGCTTGCTGGAGGAGTTGGTTCTCAACGCAAACTCCTTTGAGCACCTCTGCAACACCAGCTCTTCTGCCTTCCCCTCCCTTACCCACCTCCACATCAAGGGCAACTCACAGGTTCTGCAGCTGGGCACTGGCTGTTTGGAGGAACTGGCAATGCTTCAACATCTCGATTTAAGTCATAGTCACATTGAAAGCTCTGACTGCTGTAACAAAGCCCTGAGAGGTTTGAGCAGACTTCGTTACCTGAATCTGAGCCACAATACACAGCTCTATCTCCAGGATGTGCTCACTAAGGACAGTGCTAGCCTAGAGCTGCTGGACCTAGCTTTCACTCCTCTTCATATCAACACTTCACAGGGCCCTTTCCGAAATCTGCCTCGCTTGCAAGTGCTGAATCTTTCCTCCTCTCACATTAATACTAGCATTCAGCATCTCTTTCAAGGCTTGGAAAACCTCATGTTCTTGGACCTTAGTCAAAATAACTTTGAGTTGGGGATCATGCCAAAGGACAAACTGTTCCAACAACTATCCAATTTAAAGGTGCTAATATTATCATCCTGTCAACTGACAGCAATAGGTAACCAAGTATTTCACAGCCTCAGGAAGTTACAGCATGTTGATCTGAGCTACAACAAACTTACTGCATTCAGCACAGATGCATTTTCAAATCTCAAGAACATCCATCTCAATTTTGCCCATAACAGGATCCATATTGTACCAGGTGACCAGCTAGTGCCCCTAGATGGCCAGTGCATAATCAATTTAAGTTACAACCCTCTGGAATGCACCTGCTTTAATATTGGTTTAATCACCTGGTACAAGCAGAATCTGGATAAAATTGAAGACCCTGAAGGAACAAGGTGCTCTGTACCCAAATTGCTAGCTGGGGTTCAGCTGGCCACCATCTCACTCTCCTGTGGGATGAACACATCAGGAATCATTGTAGGTGTCCTGGTTGTTTTATCCTGTGGTGTCATCTTCATTTGGTGTGCTCACTATTTCAAGCAAAATTACCAGCAACTGTAAGCTGAGGATGTAGACACAGAAAATATCTACAGCAATTGTATTAAGTTGAAAGATACCTTACGGTTTTGTTTGCGACCTGCCTTTTTGTAACTTTTGTAATACCCTTTCCATCTGCATTAAAACTTCTGGAAAAATAATGAAAAAATCAGAACTGAAAAAATAAACTATGACTTGGATCTTGAACATGAATAACTTATCTTACAGACAAATCGCAATTCAATTCAGTGGTAGCCCTGGTGTACCAGCTGCTATGGCTAATGCATTGGTAAAGGGAAAATCCAACAGCCAAAATACAAACTTCTGTCTCTTTAGAAAAAGAAAACCTAATCACTACCACTCCCAAAGAGGAAAAAAAACCAAAAGACCCCCCAACCCAAACTTAACCAAAAAAAACAAACAAAAAAACCTAACAACCGAAAACACCCAACCAAATCCCACCCTTTATCAAATACCCTTGAAAAGCAATGTTAACAGCTGGCAGTAGTGTGCCCCACTCTGCTAAAAAGAAAAAAACTACCTGTGTAGTAGTCACGTGAGACACATGCCTGCAGGACTGGCAGAAACAGCATGTACCACCTCTGTGATTTTTAAAAAATATTTCTTTAAAATACTTTTGATCCTTACAGAATTCCTGGTGGTTGAAATTCTGTCTATCCATCTCTCAGCCTGGGGCAGACCCTGCTCCTGTGCTATTTTCTAGACTCCACAGTAAGTGGAGACTGGCAACAATTTCATCTTTAACCATAAAATTGTAGATTTGGTCAAGAATCTGTGGGTGCAATACCATTCTTGCTTGCACTGGGCAAAAACCCGCAATGCTGACAAATACAAGACATTCCTGTGTCAGCGTGGAGTAGATGTTCCTTTCCGCCACAGCCCAGGAGAGAAAGCTAGAGGTTTCAAAGGGGGCAGCACAGTGGCAACCTCATCCCACTGGTGCTTCTGGTGTCAACAGCTACTTCATGTTGCTTCTGATGTGCATCGCTGCAGTGAAATCAGGGTCTCTGCTTCAACTGGATATGCAACAGGTAGGCACGGATAAAGGCTTGTTATAATTTATATAAACCCAAATTGTTTTCCCTTCCATCACATGTGAATAAACCCAGAGCAGGACAAGAGAATGTGCATTTGGCCAAGGATCTAATGGCAGCTTGCTGTCCCTACTCATCTGCCTTGCGTTACCATAAAGTCATTTATGTCACTAGCACTTTAATAACAGGCTAACCCTGATGGATAGACACTACCTTCTAGGTGGTACAACCCTTCTGTCTCCATGGAAGAGCATGCACCAGTGGAGTCTCCTGTGTTAAGCTGGGAGCTGTGGTTCCTCTCCAGGATGTGGAAGGCAAACTCTCAGCACTTCCCATGCAGGACTCCATATTCAGCTTCAGCTCCTGCCCAAATGCATTTCCTCAACATTTTCCTCTTTAACATGCTGACTAGCTAAAATTTCAAAGATTCCTGCTGGACTAGAAAGTTTTTGCTCATTTCTGATGATACTGCTAACAAGAATCCCTGCTTGGTCTTGGTCTTCTCCAGTAAGCAATACCTCTCATTTGAAAAGCCCCTTTTATCATCTGTTAGCAAATCAGACTCATGCAATGTGTATTCTTGCAGCTTTCAGAAGCCTTCACATCACATACACCGCTGCCCTAATCCACAGCTTCTCCTTCTCCTGCCGTTGTAGCTGTGTGCTGCCCAAAGGCATGCAGGGAAAGATCTTTATATTCCTTCTCCAGTTGCCTACAAACAATCCCAGACTTCGGGTACTAAAATGTTGCCTCTCCATCTTGCTGGTCCTGTTCCTGTGGCTGCTGAAGCCTCCTCCTGATGCCATCAGCAGGTGCTGGGCTCCAGCTGCCCAAGATCAAAGCTGTATGGGCCACCTTCTGCAAGGGCTCAGCTACAGGAGAGAACTGTCCCTCAGCAAACCACACTGCCCCAGATGAGCACACCCTGATCTGTCCTTGGGAGCAAGGCAGGGACATTCCTGAACTCAGCCCAGGGTTCAAGGTGCATTTTCCTCTCACTCTGCAAATCCAATTGGTTAAATGAGCAACCTCCAATATCTTAACAATCCAGCATGACTGCTGGTGTGTGTAACAACCAAGAAAAACCTGTTTCTTCCATAATTTCCCTCTTGAAATTGTGGGTTCAGGAAAGTGTTAGACAAATACTGACATTAAAAGGGAGCATAATACACTCCACAGGCACAAAAAAAATTTGCTGCAAGTATCAGGTAGTAACTGCGGGAGATACACATATATTAGAGACTGGAGGGGAAACTGCATGTTGGGCTGAAAGGTATTCCCAAATGCCCTTTTGTTTGGAGAGACCACTACAGGATTTAACCACCACCAGTCTCTGAAACACCACCCAGCGTCACAGTGTAGACTCACATGTTGACTTCAGCTGGTTAAAACTCAAAAGACATTTGAGAAGGTGAAACGTGTTCCTGTGCAAGACATATATTTGCACACAGTGTATTAGGGGTTTCCTGCAATCTTTTTCCCCCTATGCAACTTATTTTAAATGGCCATATCTTCAGATGTTGTGATTTTACTCTTTGATTTTCTTTACCATGTCATCTCTGATCTATTTGCCTGCAAAAATACCGTTCGTAAGATAATGTGCAAACAATGCTCAACAGCATACGCTGTATTATTTCAGAATACACAAATCCTAAATATAGGGACTGACCATTCTGAAGGAAAATTTATTTATGGATATAATACACTAAAATGTCCAGATTATTTATTAAGACTTTTTAAAGTTCAAAGATTTAGTCTTCTGGGATTACTTAGGAAGGATATATATGGAAAGAAGCAGATTTATTTTTCCTGATAGAATTGTTTACCTAGTCAAGCTCTGATATGATGCACTCTTTTGGCTTCCAGTCAGGCCTTTTATCTCTTATTCTTTCAAAGACAGCAACGAAGCCAGCACACAGAAAGAACATGGGAATTGCGAGGCAAATGGTGCCTTACAAGATTTAACTCACCACCACCCTGGCTCCTGGACTACACGGCCCCGAAGTCACGGTACCACTCAACACCACAACACAGAATTTACCAGTATTTACACAGAGAAGGAACTTGAGTGACTCTTCATTAAAGAGTCTCATTTCACAGACTGGTAAGCACTTAGCTTTATTTCAACAGAACAACCCAAAACTCAGAGCCAAGTTCTTCTTTCCCTAACTGTGCTTAAACAATGTCTCTCAGGCAGGATGCAAGCCAATTTTTGAAGGAGGATTTTACTCTGAACAAGATGGTTGAATGGGCCAATTTCTGCATGAGTTGACTTCAAGAAGCACACCCTGATGTCAATGATATGTCTTTTAAGAACCTTCTCTCATTCATTATCTGACATCTATCATGCACATGTCTGTATCTGGAAAAAGAGCAGGTGAGGTCCCTTCCCAAACAATCTATACTATACCTCCTCCATCTGACAAAACCAATGGAAATTCTCCTGCAGCAGCAGAGCACATCCTTTTCCACCAGATCCCTTGGACATCCTCTTCCCCTGTATCTAATTCATACCTGCGTTTTGTAGGGCTTGATGTGTACTAGAACACAACTACACTGTTACTGTCTTCTTACTCTGCAGTCTTCTCTGCTCTTCCTGATGCTCTCAACTTTTTGCCTCTTCAACTATAACCTCTAGCAACCATGGTTGGAACTAGATGATCTTTGAGGTCCCTTCCAGCCCAAACTCTATGATTCCTACACTCATTCATTCAAATAGGAGATCAATCTGGTCAGTTCTAATCAACTACTATACCACAGATAGAGTCAGTGGAAAGATAAACTGTTGCTAACCCAAGGCATGAAGTGGGACATGCAACAATACATCCTCCAGTACCTTCCTGTCCTGTGATCTATTCCTTCTGATCTGCCATCTGAGTTTCGATCCAAATCCAAGCTGGATATCCCTGCTAAGTCTTGCAGACTACGTGAGACTACATCAAGAGGCGTAAGGGAGTTTAGCAAACTGAGTTCAATGCTGAAGAAAGGAGCTCACGAGTCCCCTTCAGACCATGAAAGCATTCCCATCTCAGATAAGGTGGAATCTCTTCTTGCCACTGTAAAAGTGAGGATGACTGGCTATGTCAGATACAACACTTACAACCTATCTCTCCCAGCTTTCCCCTTAATGCAAACTCCATACACCACCCCTTTCCTCCAGCCCGGAACACGCCAGGGGCTCACTCTGGGCATGCAGGTTTCCATGCCTCCCCAGGCTGAGGTGATGGTGCTGTCCACAACCAGGGACAGCGTAGCAGACAGAGGTATGAGATTCAGTCAACCCTTAACTCTCGTCATTTCCTTTCCCTCAGCTGTTGGATCCTGCTCTTCCCTCCTCAACCCATCACCCCCATCAGTGCACTGGATTTGAAAGACTATCTGCCTTCTGGTGGGCTGCAGCAAATTGGAGAAGTTTGGGCTGATCTGCAGCCTCCCCTCACATATTTATTTCAGAGAGCAAAGCAGCAAAAGTGATGCTATAACAGGGCTGCATTTAGTTCTTAGAGAGGAAAAATAAGAAGAAAACAATGCAATAATAAAATATGAGCACAAATTCCCACATGCTGGGCAGCTCTGCAGAGTTACCAGCAGTGGAACAGTAAAGAGGCGTGTACTTTAATAGATGCTGTTCCTATAGTAATGAATGACGGTATGTGTTTTGCAGAAAATAGTTAAATGTCACGTTACAGGGTACTGCCCATGTTAGCCACCAGTCGGGCTATATCATCCAGCATCACACCACGCCACATCACACCACATCACACCTATCTACCCAACAGCAGAGCAGAGGTTCCAGACATAGCCTGAGACGAGATACTCAGCCATGCAGACCTTCTCTGCCCCCAGATCAAACTGCATTTCCTTGTGCAAAACCCTTCACCAGCATGTGCCTTAAGAGATGCACTGAGCTGGCCCCAAAAAACCCCAAAACTGTCAGCCTCTGAGCAGAGCAGAGATGTGCCTTAAGTTACAGCAGTGAAAGCAGTTCAAGAAAAAATGCTAACAACAGTGTTTCATGCTGAATTTTTATTTCAATGTTATGCAACTGCATAAGTATAAATAATCGTGTTCAATATATAACAATTATGACATCCATAAGGAGTTTCTCAGAGAAAATAAGACTGCAAACACTTTATTGCACAGACCCTAACAATTTTTTTTACTTTTTTTAATTTTCTTTTTTCTTTTTTATAAGCTGAGAAATCTACTGCAGGAAGTCTACAAAAGAACACATCAGATCTACAACCACATTAAGACTGACCAAGAAGAATACAGGCAGGAGGATCTCTAACAGCTCACTGGTAAGGTAAACACCAACAAACAGGTACTACATAAACACAAGCTTATGCACTGTTACACTTCCAAAATGCAAAGAACTTATTTGTCAGAAGTGAAAATGAACTATACAAAATATTCATAAAGGTATACTGTAAACAAAAGCTAGATGTGCTTTAAAGGAAACAAGAGGATAGTTGAAAAAATGCAGAGACTGTAAACTAGGAAATATCTCCCAGACAGAAATGTTTTTTCGAAGTGCATTAGCATTCATTTGTATTAACTGCCAAAGCACAGATGAACTGTAAATGTCGAGACCATTTTATTTTTAAAACTTCTCAAAAATTATTATCCATTGCTTACTAGCTCCTCTCTGAATGCATCAAAGGCAGTATGAATGTTCTAGTGCCACATGAAATATCAGGAGTTGTTTGTGATATTGGCTTTTCCTGACAAGTTTGCTGTAATCCAACTCAGCTAATTAGTATAATAGTTTTCAGCAGAGGGAAATGAATTCTGCACACTGTCTGTTGCCACACAAGTCTCCAAGTCAAGATTACACTGTGCTTTTATGAAAAATTTTCTAGCTTTTGAGACAGAAAGACAAACCATAAGCACTGGTGAAAAGATAGGGGCCTAGCTCTACTGTGGTTACAGAAAACAGAAATAAGCAAAACGACCATTCTATTGATCCCCAATTATTAAAACCCATGCACCTGCAAGGGTATTTCGTAGTGCTTCTGTACATGTTTCAAATTTTACCTTTCATCCCTCAAAACAAGCTAAATACTCCACACAAAAATGATCGAAGTCTACATGTTCCACAGTATACAAAATTTAAATAAGGCTTAGCAAAAGTAAGAAGACAGTAACATTCTAGCACCAAATAGCTCCAACAAGTTCCTTTGTTAAAAAATGCTTCTTTTGTAATTACAGTATTTAACTTTTTTTTGCATACAAATAAAAAGATTATGATATGAAATGTATGGAGCTACTCAATGCATTTCAAAATGAATATGAAACCCAGGATTACTTGCTAAAAACAGCAAGTTAAGTCTACAACATAAGGCCCCAGCTATGTATTAAAATGTATCGGATATCCTAATCTTTTTTGAAGATACGATACTGAAGCGTTTTTTTCCTTTTTACCATACTTGTCATAAAATAGAAAAGAGCTACCAGCTGTATGACACTAGTTAAACAGACTTATATGCCATAATATGTATTCTCTAAATGTTTTAAGAACAGGGATGAACATACTAGTACTACAAGTCATGTGCTTATACTTGTGCCTCACACTGTAAGGGCCTGAATTTAAAAAAGCTCAAGGAACTCGAGAGGATTGCAGCAAAAACTAAGCACATGGCATGTGCTTCAGAATTTCAGCCTTGTCTGAGGTGAAGGGCACAGAATACACTCCCAAGAGACAAGACAAGAACCATCATTTCACCAGAGAACACGACTCTTGCTGGGATGCCCTGATAATTAAGTCGTCTTCCCGTAGCTTTAAGGACATCTACACTAATCAGACTTTGTGCAGTACGGAGATGCAGTTATGTCTTGTGTTAGATCTGGTGAAGCAGTCAGCGAAGTACAGTACTATCAAAATCAGGTTATTAAAAATACAAGTAAAAACTCACAATAGGTCACCGTATTTATTCTGTACTAGTATTATTTTAAGCTCTATCTAGGATTTTTAATAAGTAAAAATGTGGCCTGTTTTTTTTTTTTCCAGTCAGACCAATGCTTGTGCATGTCCATGCCAGGTGTGAATTTTAATAATTTGGTTTCATATTCGAGTATGGCAAATAAGTGGCAAAGCAACTGTCTTTAAAAGGGAAAGAGTAAACAACGCAACCAGCAGCAAAGTATATATGCTACATTCAAACCCCCAAACACGTTGCTAAGTATTTACAGAAGAAATATTTTCTTAACAGCTCTTGGCTGTAAAGGTATTTTTGTACAAATACTATATGGTAACAGTTTTACCGGTTACAATTGGAAAGGCATTTTGAAAAAAAGTCCTCTCTTTACATATCCCCTTGTATTGTTTCTTCAGTGACATGAAAGCTTTGCCGCACAAAGACACGACACAGTGCTGGTTTAAAGGCAGTACAACATATTGAAATTGTTTCAGCTAGTGTTGAATTCACACTTGCCAGGTCTTACAGTTAACACGTTTTTTTGTGAGCATTGCTCCGCGAAGCTTCCTTTCCCCGACGCTGCCGAGCTGAGTCTTTGTCGTCTGAAAGTGCGTTAGGGCGGTCAGGTGTGGCTGCTGACCTCAATAAATCTTTACCTACATTCTGTTTTCTTGAAGCAGACTGCTGAGCCGGAACAGCATCTTTTCCCTTTATATCCACAGTGTTAACAAAAAGAGACTTTTCTTGATTTCCAGGTTTCCCCCCAACGTTTGAAACGGGGTGGTGGGCTTCTGCTACAATAGCGGCACTGTGCAAGGCCATCAGTGAAACACTCTTAGTCATTTCTGCCTTACTGCTCCCTGTGGAAGAGGTGCTTTTCTTATTTAGTTCCTTGCAAGTTGCAGGAAGCTCTGATGAGCCTGCTTTAACCTTTGCTGAAGAGGAATCACTTTTGGCTGAAGACAAAACAGATACTTCCAGTCTACATTCAGAGAAATTGGATGAACAAGTCAGCGGCTTTCCTGGTGTTGCAGCCACACGACATGAACTCTGCCCGCTGGCAGCTGGCAAATGTTTTATTGCAGTCTGCTTGTTTGCATCCTCTGGCTGTTTCTGGTTAACTTGTCCCTTTCCTTTTATATCTTGAGAGCTTTTGCTACTTGCGCTCGCTTTCTCTGCTCCTTTCCCTCTGACATCACAGTTTGTGAGACAAAGGGTAGGCTCCACTTTCCCACTATCAAGCTGAACGTAAAGTGCGTCAGTGCATATTTTTCCTTCAGGTCTTTTGTCTGCAGAGATCATCTCATTACTAGGACTTCTGTCTGTCTCTTTGTTCAGCAAGAGACAGTCTTTCACAGTGGAAAACTTTGGAGAGGTGGTTTGTTTTTCACTGAAGCGAAGCTGCTTTTGATCAGCAGATTCCCCCAAGCCTGCAGCATCTTGCCTCTGCATCTGCTTAGAACTCTCTGGGCCTGCTGGTAATGGGCCCACAGCAGAGGATTTGGGTTTGGTGTCAGGGGTGGTGCTGCTCATTTGGAGGGTGGTAACTGAGCCATGATCCAAACTCACAGGCCTTTCAGCCTGCACATGTTCATTGTTCATTCTTCTTGAAGAGCCTGGAAGAGGACAAAGGTGATCTGTAACATTTTTACTGGCATGTTTTCCATCCTTCCGGGAGCTGGTAGACAACTGAGTAACAGTTTCTTTTTCTTTTATGGTTGGAGTACATGGTTTTTGTGATGTCTGTTTATCCAAGGACTTAGACTTGGAGGAACTTGTATCAGAGGCTGGCCTGGGTCTATTACCGCTGCTTTCCACACAGATGGCAGCAGGCTTCATGTGTTCTTGAACCCCTACAGGAACTTCTATAGTGCTGTGTCTGCTTACTGTGTCTTTCACAGCAGGGGAGCCTGGAGCATTAGGTTGCTGCTGAGAAACTTGGCTGGACTGCTCTCTCTCAGTAGTTTGAAGCCTTATGTCGGTGAGTGGTTTCTGATCTTTCTTTCCCAAATCTTTTCCATTGTCCTTCTGCACAGAGGAAACTGGTGCAGACTTCTCAGTTTTATGATCACAGTCTCTTGAAGGCTGCATGGGCCATTTGGATGGAAGAGCTTCACTCTTTGCCTCTGTGGTAATTTTCTTAGACTCAACTTTCTGCTTGGTTATGTCTCTTTCCACAGAACTTTTAGAAACGCCGTCATCTTTGCCTAGCTGTTTCAGTGATTCTCTGCCATCCTTAGGTTGTGCCTTGGGGCCAGCTGACGGCATTTTTCCTTGCATCTGAGGTGGAATGGCAAAATCAGCACAATTTTTTTCATTGCTCCTGGAGTAGGTTGTTATCAGGACATCTGAGACAGATACCTTCAGAGATGACTCCCTGATCACTTCTACCTTTGCAGGGATAGGCTCACAACCTCTCTGGGCTAGTGGCTGTTTGACAGGCAACTCCTTTTGTATTTGTTTCTCTTTTCCTACAGCTTTTTCAGGAGTGCTTTGGCCAGCAGAAAGTTTGGAATATGTTTGAGTAGTTTTAACACTCTGAGTAGCACAAGACTTTGCCTCCATTGAACTGTCCTTTTGTTTTGAAGGCGACGTATCTTTCTTCTGAACAGCTTCAATAACAGATATATTGCCTTTAGCAGCTGGACTAGAAACCTTTGTCACTGCTTCTGCAGCCACAGGGATGAGTGGTGGATTTGGCAAACTCTTGACTACCTGCAGAACCTGAGGCTCTGCTATGTTGACTTTGCCAGATTTTGGGTAGCTTAACAACTGCTCTTTCTGAGAGACCATTTCTGCCTTCCCACCAGTCCCTTGTTGCACTGGAGGTTTAGGAGATCCCCCATCACTGCTGGTGCTCTCTCCTTCTGGCAGCACACACAAAGGCAGTTCAGTCTTCGAAGCCTGTGGCCCAGAAAGTAATGCAATGTCTAGAGTGCCTTCTATTGGCTTCAGACAGGAAACAGACCTCCCATCAAGTTTATATTCTGATGGACTTTTTCTGACAGGAGCCTCAGTGGAAATAAGGGCTGATTTTTCCACGCTCATGTCTGCTCGGCCGCTCAAGTTCTTGAGAGGAACAAAAGAAACTGAGTTAATCTGAGCAGCATGTGCACTGCCAATAAATGCTCTACCATCTGCAACTGCAGTGGAGTCCTGCTGTATGTTTATGGGTCTGCCTGCAGTAAGTTGAAGGCATTCATGAACATTAGATGTCATCTTGGGTTTTAGCACTGGACAGACACTGTCATCTTTTTCTTCAATAGACATTTTCTTTCTGAGATAATCAATATTTGCAAGTTTACCATCTAATCTTTCAAATTTGACAAATTCTTTTGTTGGTACAATTTTATCTGTGTTTTCTCCCTTTCCATTTAGCATCCTGTCAGAGGACTGAGGTAGCACATCTTGCAGTGTACATGAAGGGGAAATTCTTTTGAAGTCATAAGAAACATGACTGAGTTCATTAGGGGAAGGCCCATGACACAACATCTGTGCATCTAAAGCAACGCCATCATTTGATCTCAAGTTTGAATTCTTTTGAAGGGTGTCTTTGAGTATGCCACCAGCTGACTGGGTCTCCACAGCAACAATTTTAGTTTCAAACTGGTTTGATCTTTCTAATACCTTCTGGAATGCTTTTTTGTCTCTTTCTTCCAATCTTAAGGTATTGGGATTTTCTGGTTCACTGCTAGGTTCATGTATAGCAGCATTTGCTTTTTCAGCAAAATCTTGCTTTTTCATAACTACTTTGATCTTCAGCTTCTCTCTGTCTAGCTCATCAATGGATTCTTGCCTACCCAATTTTCGGGAGATGGGTCGTTTCAAGCAGCCCTGCTCTGCAGGCCTGACTCGTGTGAGCGATGGCACATCACATACATTCTCCTCCAAGCTCTGAAGAGTTACTTCTCTTTGAGACAATTCCCTATTCACTTCTTCCTGGGTCACTTCCAGACTGTGTTTTCGTGAACATAAGTGTTTCTTATCACTGCTGTAAGAGGGTGCAAGTTTCTCTTCAGACTGGACTCTCTTTAACAGTGGAGATCTTGGTGGCTCTGCACTCTTTGGCCTGACAATATGCCTTACAATAGTTGGAGGCGAGTGCATTTTGCTAGGAAAAGATTGAGCTATTTTTGTGTTTCCAATCGAATGTCCCAGCAATGGTGATGGAGATCGCTGAGGAGATGTCGGCTGGGGTGTTGGAGAAGGTGTCCGTGCAAGAGGAGAGAGGGGAATGCTGCCAGCTGATTTGCGTCTTCCTGATCTGTATCTTTGCCCACCAAGCTTTGGACCCAAGCCATGAAGAGTGCTGGGTCTGATGTGTCCTGAACCAGCTGGAGAATTGGGAGCACTGGAACTAGGGGAGCTACTCTGGGAAGAGTTAGTACCTACAAAAAGAAAAAAAACCCAAGCAAACAAACATAAGATCAGCAAGACTTTTTCAATCTTGTCTAAATGTTCAGTGAGAAACAGAACAAAAGCCCTATGCCATGCCCTGCCACAATGTTCCAAAATCTGGAAGGTTTTAAGTGGCTGGGCTGCAAAACCTGCATCATTCCAATTATGTTTGCCATTTCTGCCTCTCTCTCCCATCATCCCCTTTAAGTTATCTCTTGCTTCAACTTAAATAGAATAACTAATGCTTTTTGACACTTCAAAGCAATGATCAAGGCTTTCCAGATAATTTACCTTTGCCAAGGGATTGTACAACAGCAGTCAATTCTAGTACATACTACAATTGTGACAGAAGCAAAAGAGGAAAAAGGGGCAAGCTTTTAGGAGTCAGAAAGGTGCATATTTCAGCACTCAGCCAATCTTTTCAGCACTAAATCTGCATTCATAAGTGCCCATTCTAGTTCCACTATGTAGCAACTTTTACTTCAGTTTCACTCTTCTTATCATTTACCCTCTCCTAGGCAAGAGCCTCTCTTTTGCTGCAAATCTGGATAATAATCCAAATCAATTTACAGACACTGGACTGAGATTTAAACACTGTGACAAACTTAACAGGCAACTGCTTTTTAAGTGCTTCTGTATCATAAAGACACCTTTTGTTTTGCATTAGGAATCTGTTTCCCTTTTCCAGACAAAAACCAGCTGTTCAATGATCATGCTTGTCAGAGGTGACTACTCTTAGCAGAATGTATCAGACCTCTGGGGGCTTACAAAAAGAACAATACTCTTCAGGTCCTTTTCCTCTGCCCTCAACTGCTACCCACTCACCTGATGGAAAATCAGGAGTGGAACGGTAGCTTGGGGTAGGAGATCTAGGAGATAAGCTGTGGGTTGGAGACCCAGGCAAGCTCTCCCCTGAAGAAAGTGATCGGTTCAGGCAGGAAAAACTTCTGCTGGTATGAAGAAGAGGCGAGGGTTGCTTTGCCAGCTTTTTAAACAGAGATCTTCTCCTTGTGTGAGAAAAGCACAGCATTAATCATAAGTTGAGATGCACAGAAGATACTATTACCACAGGCCAAACTCTTGCAAACTGACATTATGAGAATATGAAACCTATCTTTACATGAAAGCAAACCACACTGCAGATATGAAGTTTAGAAAACATCCTGATTTGTTAACAGATAGGATAGACACTGTAACTAAATCTATTCACATTAAAATTTGCTCACTGTATTTCATAAGAACCTTATGAGCATAAATCTTTATTTTCTTAATTTAGCAACCCACCAAAATGGAAGGAGTATCTCTAAAGTACTAGTGACATATTTACAAAGTACGCACGAATCTATCATCAAACTAAAAATGCTCATAAACTTAGCACTAGAAAGCTTAATTAAACAAATACAAAAAGATATACTTAAACCAAATTAAGATGCAACCTCAGTTATTCACTTTAAAAATTTTTAGAGGTTATTTTAGCAGATCTAGTTCAGGCAAAACAAGATTTGGAGGGCATGGTATTTCAGAAAAGAAGGCAAAAATATGTAGAAGATGAGAGAAAACTGTATTAACTTCATATTTTAAATTTAGTGTTATGTAGACACACACACACACAAACAAGGAAATGCATTCATTGTGAAAGCAAAGGATTACTCACCTCTCTAAACTCTCCTTCTTCTTGGTCTTCTTACTGCGTCTGACCATTCGGCTCCTGTAGCTGTTTCTCCTGGCAGGTCCTGTCTTGATGGAAGTGTTTTCAAAAGGAGTTGTCATTACTGAGACTTTGTTGCCACTCTGCCAAAATGAAGGAACATCCTTTAGTGTGAGTAATAAAAGTAATACAGGATGACTTTACCTTAAACTGAATCTACACCATAAATGCAAATACAAAAAGAAAGAACTCCAGAGTAGAGGTGTTAGTGCAGGGAACCTTATGCAGACATTGTCAGGCATGTCAAGTAAACAATGACTGGAAAGTTCTCAAATTCCGCCTTATTTCCTAACTTCCTCCATTCAAGCTCCAGGACAAAGAGTAATTCCAATAATTGTAGCTAGACAGGAGGACACCAAGGATTAATCAAGGCTGCAATATTCAAGATGAAAACGTCTACAGAAACACCAGATTTTCCCACAAAGAACAGTTGTAACCATGCAGTGGTCCATTCATATGTCTCAGGATATCAACCGTTACAATGATGAAACACAGGAGAAAAATGAAATCTTCATTGTCAATCCCAAGCCATGCTTTTCTCTTGTTCAAGAGAGTTAACAATTATAATTAAGCTAAGCTTTTTAGCACTGATTGCACAAACAGATGACTCAACAGAAAATACAGATATTTCCTGTGGATTTTATGTTTTAGAAGTCTGTACCTCCTGCTTAGCACTCTATACCATTATAGTAAACTTCAAAGAAATTGCAATAGCCAAAATTAATTTATGATACAGCTCAACAAATTAAGTTGTGATACACTGGATAAACAAGGATCCCTTGTTTTGAGTTTACTCGTGTAAGTAGTGAGCAGGGCTGTCACATTCCTCTTTTTCTGTATCTGACACAGAAAATGACTGCACAGCTGACCGCCTTAAATTACAGAATATTCTCTTACATATTTCTTGAAAAACTGGAAAACTTGGAAGTTCCTCCTGGTCTCAGACAAAGAAAATAAAGACTTAGGGAAAAGTATGTTTTGCATCTTTCTTCAGCTCTACATTTCCTCATTACTTCACTGCCTTCCAGTGCTTTTTTTTTGATTTCTTTTGTAACTGACTATTCACTTCAACAAGCAGAGCTCTGCATGTAACACCAGAAACTGTTAATAATATAGAAAGCAAATATATGGCTGTCTAAAGTAATTCTGACCTACATTAGCTTACATTGAAAAGACTACATGAAAAATGAGATATGATGAGCTACAGATAAAAGCTAACATACTGCTGTTCATTAAGAGAAGTTGGGGGTTTTTTGTTTGTTTTCAAGGAAAAACTGTAATTTTGTAAGACAATAGACTTCAGGAAACTCTACAAGATAAAAATGTGACAGATTATTCACAGGCGTCCAGCTGCAGGATGAGAATTTCATTAATCAAAGAAACTCTGTCAGAAACAGCTGGCTATACGTGAGACAAAAACCTTTTGGGCCCTTATATGAAAGGCAAGCTCCTGTATAGTAGGCAAGGAAATATTTCATATTCTTTGTTTTTACTTTTCCTCACTGATTTTGCTCTTAAAGAAGAAAAATGCGAAGTATCATCATCAAAAGCCTGAATTATTTGATGAAGATGTAGGCATTCGAAAAGGTGCTTGAAAAGGTCAATTTTTTTGAGAGACAGAGACAGCTCTTAGTGTAACTGCCTCGAATTTACTTCAGCTATCTCTGCATCAGTGCCAGTCTATGGCAGAGAAACTAAAATCATGGCAGGATATATGAAAGTCATTGACCTTTCTCCAGATCTGTGGCAATAGCAGCTTTGAGTCTATACTTCTAACAAAGTAATGTCTAGTAACTAATCTCAAGAAAACAAACATAACCCCACTATCCTTGGTGAAAACAGTAATCACTTTTGTATCCCAGTCGTCCAAGAGTTACCTTTAACAACAATTCAATGACTTCTGTATGGACAAGACCATGCACTGGCTCTCCATTGATATGTGTAATCAGGTCTCCAGCTTTTAAACCTGCTTGGTAAGCTGCACCTCCTTCTTCCACATTCTGAAAACGAGAGACGAAGAGAATATACACACAATGAACTTCTGTTTAACCCTCATACTTTGAAGAGTAGACTTTGTTTAATGAACTCTTTCTATAAAACCAGCTGGCAACGAAGAAACTTACAGATACTAAGTTATATAAAGGAAGAAAATACGAAAAACATGTCCAGCTCTTTCCCTATCAACTGCTTACTCAAATTTTGTATTTAGGTGGAGCGTAGAATGGTTTCAAACCTCATTGAAACACTGCTGCTTGCTACCGGTATTAAGTAAGCTCTGTACAACAGGGCAGTTTTCATGCATGGTAAGAAGGGGTGGTTCACTCCCCATTGCAAAATTTCAGAACTGAGTGAAGATGTTTAGCATCTGACAATTAGAAACACCAATGTAATTAAGCCAATGGTCACATGTAGTACTCAAATCACAATAAAAATTAACTCCCACCTTATGGTTAAGGATTGTCTCCATTTGGTTCAAATTCACCAGGCTTCCCATTAGAGGGAACGGTGCAGCACCAAAGTGACAAAGGGACCAAAACAAACTGAATTGAAAAATATTTTGAAAGTGGTTTAAATAATTTATTGTATTTTTAAACGAGTTTTTGAAGTCATGTAGACACTACTGAAGCCTACAGTGCTTACAGAGCTAAACAACAAACTTACAGTACTCTGAAAAAAAGGCCAAGGTTTAACTTTTACCGCAATGTGCCATTTTTTCCTTTCCTTTCACTAGTGTGATGTTACACCAGTGGCAATAAATCAGATTTTTTTTATTTATTCCATTATCTACCAAATGTACCAGTTCTCCAGATTCAATGTTCTTAATGGATTAATAGGTCTGAGAGGTAAACAGTATGAATGAAAAGCAAGTAATACACTATATCAGCACTGCTACTTCAAAATCTACAATACATACTTAAAACGAGGCAGTTTTAAGTTTCATGTTCAAAACTTAAAGGCTTTTGATACATTTGTAATAATTTTTGTCAACATTATTTTTGGGTCATTGAAATAATTTATATACACACTATTTAAGTACATGCAATATATAAAATATATAAAATTACAATTTGTTACCAGCATAAATTACAAAATAAATGCATATATATGTACATAAGTATGTAATTATTTTACAGTTAAGGAGGTTGACAGCCAAGGAAATGCAAAAGCTTCTGTCTTTTCCTTTAGCGTGTCTCCCACTGAGTAGTGAAGAGAGGATGAAAAATACATGATTTATTCAAGACAGTCAGTCTTTTTCCTGTGCCATGCAAACCTCAGAGGTGTTCACAATTCCAAATGATTTGTACATTTCTACACAAAATAAAGTCGGTGCTTGAGATCAGCTTACTTGTGTCTAGTAAAATACTGCCGACTTTCATGACTCCCTTAATTGACGTGGTTTAATAAACTCACCTATTTTTCAACAATTACTGTTTACAATCTCCTGGTTTTGCAGAACCTGACCTCAATCAAAGAGGGCCCACACCAACCCTTTGGTTTTCTAAGCCACAGTACTCTGAACTCAAGACACTGTTGTTCAAAACTGACAAACTTGCCAAAAGTCAAAGTGGAGTTGCAGAAGTTGAACATCACATGTTGGTAATGCTTCTGCCAAAGACAGCTTGTGTCATCCCTATAGACAACACTGCTCTTGTGTACAGGCACAATTTCATTCTAAGAAAAACTGCCTGGCATATCAATGTGATTTACATACTAACTGTCAACAAACACCATGGGTACAAAAAAGCAAATCCATCATTACAGTATCCTGTGGCTGTATATTGGCAAGAAAACATGTATTCTCTTACCCAAACAATATGGTGCACAGTGTAGATATCACTGTCGCCCACGTAAACCCTGATTGCTCGGATGGTGAAGCCGTACTTCTTTCCTGAACTGTGAATTACAATTGGTTGATGAGGACTTGCAGCAGCAATTGATGAATCACGGCTGGGAGATGAATCTCGGGATGATGAAAGGTCAGAAGATAGGGAATGAGGAGACATAGGACTTCCCAAAGGAGAAACACCAAACACATCTGGAAGAAAAAAAATCTGCCTGTTAGAGTACATTCTGAGCACACACAAATTTTTTTTAGCTTAATGACATCTTTGTGTCAAAATATGTCATTGTCTTCACATAAACAACCTCACCTCCTCCCCTGGTGCGCGTATTAGTGAATGTGAAGTTCAACAACCACATATTAGGACTTAATTCTTTTCCCTGCAAGGGTTAACTTGTTAGATGCAGACTGCTTTTTCCTTTTGGACAGGAACACTAGCTAGCTTTGCAAGAATAATTCTCAACCTTTACCCAACACTGATGAAAAGAAAATCAAAGTAGGGAGCAGATGTTATGATAAGTACACGCAGAATCATTCCCCAAATAATCCAGCAGTGCTTAACGAACTGCTAGCTGTTTTCTTGGTTTCGGTTCTACACGGAAACAGATAAAGACTACTACAATTAAACCACAATATCTACCTGTTACCTAGGGCAGTAACTCAATGTCTGTACCAAGGCTCCATTTCTACATTCTGCTACATCATGTAAGACCACAAGAGTTTCTTGCAACAACAATACTGATTCCAACTTCATTTTATTTTATTTTATGTTATTGTTTTGAATGCACTATGTGCTCATGTTTGTGCAAATTTGAACACAGTTGCAGCAGTTTGGGAAGTTTGGACTTCAATTCTGAAAGACGAAAAAGCAAAGTACCAATCTTTCATGTGAAAACATTCAATATTACTGTTACAGGTCCAGTTACTTATAGTAGTATTTCTGGCTCCAAATTGAGAGCCCTTGATCTAAGACAATGTAGTACAAATAGGAGCCTACACGCTATTTATATTTTTGTGACACTGCTCTCCTGTTTATCAGTTTTTCTTGCGGGCGATGAGGAAAGAACTAGTCAGGCTGAATATGCTGCTGTAACAAACATCTGTTCTTATGAGCTAGTTAAAACCTAATCTACAACCCTACTGTCAGATGGACCAAGGACTGAAGTTGCATCCTGCTGTTGCATGTACAAAGTCAAACAAAGTAGTCACCACTAAGTTACATTTTTGCCTGTCAGAGAAGGTCCCTCAGCTGTAGTGGGAGCACCGTAACTTCCTCACAAGATTGCACCATCTCGTCATGCAAGTGAACATCAAGATAAACAAAAAAGAGTGACACAAAACCCATTCTGGACTCTACAAAATCTTGCATTTGCGTCACAAGCCACCATAACATTGCATAAATCATAACATTTCAATCAAAAGTATTTATCTCTACCTCCTGGGATCATGAGGGACAAAGCACTTGCAGAAAGGGACTTGGTGACTTTTCCAGAGATCTTCTTTTTCTCTGTGCTTTCCAACCGCTGACGAGCCATGTGAGATGCAACTTCACCAGCTGGCTTTGAGGAGTTATCTGTACTGTCCACACTCTCGCTCCTTCCATTTATCTGATCTAAGTGCTCTGAAAAACTGCCAACTGTACAAAGAAGAAGGGATAAAGACATTGAGGGAAAACTAGGGGGCAGGAAGGGGAAATGGTACAATTGTGAAATACAAATTTTTCCTTCTGTTAACAAGTTCATATAACAACATTACAGAAATAGGGGAATTCTTTCAGACTTACAGAATGCATACAGTTTAACAGAATGTATTAGAGCAACAGTTTTACGTAGTCACTGACTAAAGTAAAATAAGAGACAAAAGCTGAAGCAAGCCTGGTACCTCAGTAAGCAGCATTCACCATAGTGAACTTAATTATACATTATTTTTCATGCAAACTCCCCCTAAAGTAAACCAAAGGCTCCTCTCAATTGTAAGTTGCTATCAACTTAACAATTTTTCCAAAATAATTACAATACTAAGTGTAATTTTATTTTTAATTACTAACTTTTGCTTTATTACATGGGTGGATTTCTACCACACAGGAGAAAGATACCCAGCACCACTAAATTTAGTATTACAATCACATTGGTCTTAGCCTATCACAGGTGATGAACTTCCACAATACTGAATGGAAGAAGGATCACAATGTTCCAAACAACCAAAAAAACCAAATAAAGGCCCTGTGCCACGTGAACAATCTGCACGGGTTTTTTTCAAAAACTCAAACTTGTTACAGAAAAGTTGTATGACCTTATAAACATGCACCATGAGTAGGTTACCTGTTTAAAGACATAGCAATGATTCCTAGTTATTTCTTTAAGGTCACTGAATATCCTTTTGCTAATGGACCACAGAAAAATTAAACTACTCGTAAGTATAACTGGTTAAGTGAAAGCAGAGGATCTCATGGTCTGAGTTATCACTGCAACTGCTGTTTTAATGCCAACACTATTACATGGGGCTTGGGATAGTAAACAAGACTTGGGATACAGCACAATCAATGTCAACTTTTTAGACACAGGAAGGAGATGGTTGACCCTGAGGAAATTTTTTTCTCCAGAAACAGAAAGGAGGAAGGGGAAAATGTGGACTACATGGGATACCAAGGGTTTGGGAATAGAACGGTTTATCTTGAAAAAACTTAGTAAGGTACAAAAGAGAAATAAGCTGAAGACAGGCAGATGTGAAGACACTAAGGCCCTGGAGCCTACTGAAATGCAGCAAATACTTGGGCAGGGAGAGGGATGCAAAAAGCAAATAAATAAATTAAGTAGAAAATGGTTTGTAACATGCCCTCCTAGATTTGTAATGACAAAAGTGACTTCCACAGGTCAAAGAAAACCCTGCCAGTTCTGAAAGGTGTACATCATAGAGATGTCTCAATTAAAGACACACAATGGTGAAGCACAGAGTGTTAGAAAACAGCAATACAGCAGAATTCATGATGATCAAATATCACAAACTTCACTGAGGAAAGATACAAAAATAATGCTTCGAGTGCTCAAGGGATCTAAGACTCCTTTTCTTCACAGAAGATTTCTGCAAAATCCTGGTCAAGTCACTGTTTTAATTCACTTCCCTAGCAAACCTCTAGTCAGTGGGGTGACACCAAATGATGGTGTTCCTGAAGACATTGACACTTACCCCTATTTTCATGACATTTTATTAGTTTAAGCCTGAGCCCAAACCAGATCCCTGCCGGGACGGCTGTTTTTAAAAGCAGTTCTGAAATACATGACTTCTAAATCTACGAATGCTACTGCCAAACAAAGGTGGTCTGTAATTTTATAGTATCACCAGTCAAGAGACACACTGCGAACTACCTGATAGTGTAGAGCTGCTGATTGTACTTGCTGGAGTGGTGACTTCAGGTTCGTCTTGCACTATTTCATCACTCACAAATGCAGTCTTTTCCTGTTCCTCGCGGGGTCCCCCTGAGCCAATGGAATCATCCTGTTCTCCTTCGGCTGACACAGACAACTTTGGAAGCAAACCAGAACTGCGTTGCTGTCGGCCGCTCTCAGTCTCAGATGAGATGGATGTAGATATTTGTTGTCTGCATGAAAAATAAGCAAACTCTCATGCAGTTACTGAGACGAGGAGGCCTGCTATCTGGCAAGCAGGATGTAGATGACTTGCAGTACCACCTTCTACTCACATTTCAGAGTATTCTGAACTCCAGCTTAAAGATTCCACAGAAGGCAATGTTACACTTTTTGTTTTGTCTCCTGCATCTTCCTTTTCTTCACCTGGAGTTTGAGTGACTCGATCTATACTGCTAAAAACCTGTTATAGATGAAAAAAAACCCCACAAAAAAATTAAGTCATCACTGACACATTTGATATAAAAAAAAGATGCAGGAACTACAATTCTATGATTATAAATGCTTATATACTATTTCAGAGTGCAAACTTAAAACTTCTTGAACCTTTTCAAATTTCCAATAGTTTGTGTTCTCAAAGTGCTTTGATATTTTGCTTTCTTGGCTCCTCATGTATGGATATACAAATATGGCCTCTTCTCATTATGAATTATTCCGTTTTCTCCTCATTTTGTAATGTGAACCAAGACAGTACAAATAAAATCCATAGCCCTGGGCGTTCTCTTCATTATTCCCTGACAATTCACCTCCACTGTATTTCCTGAGCATGTCCACTCTGCTCCTACTAGAGCCCTGCAATCAGCAATAATTAGCTCTCATCTCAGCCACTACCCTTTGAGCAGTCTTACCTTCAATTCAGAGTACTCAAATTCACTCCCTCAAATCCACATTTCTCCATGACCAAAACACATTCTAACCACTACCTTGCCTTTTCCTTTGGTCTAATGTTATTAAATTAAAAGCTATAATATGGTAGTACTGTAATCTTTGTTATGTTATCACCAAGATACCCAGGACACAACTGGAGCAAGACGAAAACCATGTATAAGGAAACCAGTGTAAATAACACGCATTAGCATTTAACAGAATGCTTCCTGGACACCTTCTGTTATTCTGTCATGAATTTCCTACAGAAAATACCATGATATTTATATAATTTTCCATTAGTATCTTAAAGATTGAAGAAATAACTTTTCTACAGAATCTTCCCATATTTTGATTTAATGGTATTCATTGTATTCTTGCTCAATTTCAGATAACTTCATTGTCTCACTTCATTGTTAATTTCATTAACTTCATTGTTTCTTGAAAAAACAAGGCCCTACATATCTCGTCTGTATTAATATTTCCAAACTTTGCAAAAGTGGAAAACTGTTTATGTACACAATGCATACTAAGATTACAACAATTTTTACTTACTTTTGAAAATCTGTGTGAACATGAGGAAAACTGTCTTATCTCTAAATTAAAATCTTCATCATTGGTATCATCTTCTTCCTCAGTTTCCATATGGTGGTATTTCTCAGAACGAGCTACAGACAAAGGAAATAAAATATTTGTATTTATCAGGAAGAATCGATACCAAGCTTTAATAATAAATCAAAGTCTAGTTTTATTCTTAAGATTATTTCTGCTGGAATGTCAATTCACCAGTGAAACTACAAGCTGCCAGTGATTCTGATTAAGGAGATTTTAAAAGCAGTAAGCAAGAGTCAAAGACAGTGATGATTTAAACAAGGCATTCATCACTTTTTTTAATACAGTAAAACACCTACTGTCAAAATAACTTGTGTCATCTTCAGACTCCAACTGTGGAATAAATTCTGCTTTCTGCCTCAGCAGGCTATTCCAGTCAAGGCTTCTGAAGAACTGATGCTGCTTTACTTCATATGCACCACCTGGAGGAGCCAGAGAAAAAAAACTGAGCAAACCGCAACAAATCCTCTGACATTAACTGAACTAAACCCCTGGCCAATAATGCAAATAATCATGGAAAGGCATAGTCATTGCTGTACACATGAACATCTACTACTCATTCCCATTAGAATATCCCAAACCTGTCAAGAGATACTCCCTGTCCTTGTTTTGTTGTGGCCATTTCTTTAACAATTTATTGCTTTATCATCTGCCCTTCTTAGATTTGCATTTTTCTGGATGTACTAACTATAATCAGCTACACATTAGTCAGAATCATCAGATTTAGTACTAGTTATAAAAATATAAATATGTGCACCAGGTGAATAAATACAAGTTACGAAGTAATGCAGAATGATTCTTAATAGTTGCCCAGTATAAACAGTATTCCTGACTTAGAGATCCTTTCAGTTTTATGACAGTAATACACAATTCTGTAGGGAATACCCTACCATTTATCTTATTTATTACTGCTTGCTTGTTTAATGTGCATTAAACAATTACACTAGGTCCCACTTAAAAAACAACTATGAGAACACAATGAAATACTGGAAGATTGTCCTGGGAAGGTGGAAGACAATGTCGTCAATAAACACACATCTAATTCTAAAATCTGAACTAGTAACCTGCAGCAGCAAGACCTGCTGCCACTTTGACTGTTTTGGGTTTATGTGGCACGGTTTTGGTAGTGGGGATGCTTTAGGGCTGGCTTCTGTGAGAAGCTGCCAGAAGGTTCCGCTATATCCAACAGAGCCAATGCCAGCTGGCTCCAAGATGGACCCACTGCCAGCCAATCATCATTATCTGGGATAATGTATTTAAGATGGGGAAAGACTGCTACACAACAGCAGCCAGAAGAGAGGAGAGAGAACAGGTGAGAAGAACAACTCTGCAGACACCAAAGTCAGTGCAGAAGGAGGGGCAGGAGCTGCTCCAGGCACTGGAGCTGAGATTTTCCTGCAGCCCGTGGTGCAGCCCATGGTGAGGCACCCGTGCCCCTGCAGCCCATGGAGATCCACGGGGATGCAGAGATCCACAGGGATGTAGAGATCCACCTGCAGACCACAGAGGAGACCCACGCTGGAGCAGGTGGATTCCTGAAGGAGACTGTGATCCCATGCAAAAGCCTGTGCTGGAGCAGGCTCCTGACAGGAGCTGTGGCTCTGTGCAGAGAGAAGCTCTCGTTGGAGCAGGTCTGCTAGCAGAACTTGTGAACCCATGGGGGACCCATGCGGGAGCACTCCATTCCTGAAGACTGCACCTCATGGAAAGGACCCACACTGGACCAGGGGAAGAGCATGGGGAGGAAGGAGCAGCAGAGGCAGGCATGTGATGCACTGACCACAACCCATATTTCCCATCCTCCTCTGCTGCTCTGCTCGGAGGGACTAAGTAAATCAGTAGTGTTAATTGGTAACAAATTAAATTAACTTCCCTGAGCTGAGTCTGCTCCGCCCATGATGGTAACTCCCTGTTGTTATCTCAACACACAAGCCTTCGGCACATTTTCTCCTCCCATCCAGCTGAGGAGGGAAGTGAGAGAGCGGCTTGCTGGGTACCTAGTGGCCAGCCAGGGTCAACTCAGCACATTGATACAGCACGTAGACTTCTGTATGTCAAGGCTAAGGAGAGAAAAACTGAAATCTCCAGGACTGGTTTCTAAGTCAGTGTTAAGATTTCTAGATTGTGTTCTTTGCTTTTCTGACTGCACCAGGGAAAAATTCATAGAAGCCAAATCTTCCCAAAGGAGACAAAATCACATCTCATCATAAGTCACTAGATAAGAAGTCAATATTTCTCTGAGTACAGTAATGGAATATTACATCAGAATTGTGTAATTCTTGATTGGTATCAGACACTTCAAACCCAAAGAAGTCTTTTCACTGCTGTTTTCCTTCTTCAAAACAAGGATATGCCTTGCCTATGCCACTCAGGTGTCCTCAACAAAAAAGCAGGTACGATGTTTGTGAAGTGTTACACAGCCTGCTAATAGGTATTAAACAGATAGGACTGTCATTTGAAACGCATGGTGGACCCTGGGATAAACTGTGCTGGTTTTCAGTGCCCGTGTGGGACCTGTTACACTGCAGCCTCCATTTCTGTAAGATGATTCTAACACTTAGAGATCCTGCAACTTTATTGTGGTTTCTGAATCCCATGCTTCAAAGAAATAGCTGCCTGATTTCCTTCTTCAGACTGCCAACTCTTAGAGAGACCAAAGACTTTAAAGATATCAGTTCCTAAATGAGCACCACAGGTGCTTCATGTGGTGGCACTGATCATCCAGTAGCTAAACCAGCCTCACCCCAGACAACTCACTTTCTCCACCACCTGTAGCAACAGAGGCAGAATTTGCAATCCACTTCTGATCCAGCCTCTCACAGGGTAACAGTTGTGAATTAACACTCTGTTTACAAGGAAGAAGCATCCTGGCAATGAAACAACAATGCCTGGATGGAGTATACTTAAAACAAGGGAATAAAACTAGTCTTGGATTTTCAATTTGCCTTTGGCATTGGTGCCCTCTGCAGCAGATGAAGCAGACAGCAAGCGGAGAAGCTAGTGGGGCATGACACCTTCCTCACTCCTGACTTGTTCAACAGTGGGGTAAGGGACAGCAATAAACTCTGCTAGATGGCACTTAGTCCAGACCATCAGTTACAGTGAAGTCTAACGGTTGTTCACATCCCAGACACTCAGGCTGCAAGGGACATGCAGTTCATTAATATCAGTCACATCATCATGTCTAAAGGAAGCCAAAGAAGACATGTCATTTGGGACCACATCAGTAGTACTCAGGGTCTAAGTTATAATCATGTTTCCCCCAAGCAGCCGTGATAAGGCCAGGTATGAACTGATTTCTAAAGCTTCTTTTTAATTAGACCTAAAAATACATAGCACAATCTGACCAGTGAACTCAGTTTTGTCAGCAATTTTCCAAGTAGCCTCACGCTGACTCAACCTGCCGCTTGGTTTCCTTTAGCATTCCCAACGTATTTATATTCATGGCACACAATGTTCACTGTAAATAGGACGATACCCTTTCTATTTGGTCTCTTGTATGTAGGAGGCCTTTTTTTGCTGTGTTTGTTTGTCCTTTGCCTAAAGGGACGGCAGTCAGTGACTAGGGTTCCCATACATTAACACTTAAAAATCACATGCAATATTCTTCATTACTGCCTCTCACAGAAACTCCCAAATGAATCCTGGTCCATCAACTAAATAAATCATCATATCCCAAATAAACTCTATTACATAAACACACAGTGCTTTCATTAGCCCATACAGGCCCACTGGTACTAATACTTCGCTAACATTTGCACTTTTGTTCTAACTCTTTTTCATACAAGGCAGTAGTACTTGATGAATAAAAATTGCAAGACTTTTCACCACACAACCTCAGACAGTCATTTCTGAATAACCAGTTTGATTAATCATCACCTCCCGAGTGCTTGGAGGAACTAATTTGCCAGGCTAAGACACTTCTGAAAAAGGAATTTGTGTATTGATATCCTTCTCAATTTCTGTGTTTAGTTCTTTAATACTGTACTCATGAAGAAACCCCATTCAATGGCTAACAAGGTCTTTGAGAAATTTCTGTTATATTTATCAAATTAAGAGGAGAGTAAATGCGAATGAGCACATGTAGACTGCCACAAAAAACAGGACAGACATCATCTTGTTAAGTTCATATACTGGTCTGAATCTATAAATTATAATGGCATGTTGTCATTGTCACTGCTTGTCCTGACAGATGTTTACCAAGCAAAACAAATAGCTGAATAAAAGGTCCCAATGCTGAATACAGAAGATATTTCTACAACATTAACAATTTAAAGTTAGTGCCTCCTAACCTGTTCCCAATCTTTCCAAAGGATTCTGCCTCAGTAGCAGGGTAATCAGATCCTGGGCATCTGGAGGTGGTGCTTCGTCCTTTTCAGGCCAGTTGATTTCATCTAAAAAAACCAGAAAGTTGTTTGATATTGCTGAAGTCTGATCCCAGCATTCAGCACAAACTGTGTGAACACTCTCATAGTGACCTACCAGCAAAGTAGAGTTAAAGCAACTTTTTCAACTTTGCTGCATACCAATTACTTCTAATTTTTATAGTCTCTATACAGACTCCAAAGACATATTATGTTCCCACTTTCTTTGGAAGTATTCTTTAAACCAAAACTGTGTTCAGGAGCAGAATACATGAATGCTTGGCTCATGGAAAACTTTCAAAATATTAGCACAACTTGTAGGCTCTCCCTTCTCCCTGCCCCCCAATTTAAATCATGGTTTAAATTGTAGTTATGTTCCATGGAAACTGTTGTTAAGATTGACACAGCTGACCTGACCCAGCAGTTGCTGCTCACATCCGTGTTCCTTCTCTAATGCTAGTACACCCACTGAAGTCATTAGTCCCATGACTAAGGGTCAAGGTGTCAGACTGTGCTCTGGAGACATACATGACAATGGAGTTTTTTTTCAACAGGAAAAACTACCTCACTCTACTGACTCTTACACTACTTCAGCTTTTGCACTTCATGGCAAGTTGGACCTAAGTCATGCAATCAGGACAGGATACCATGCATATGAACATGAACTTTCTAACAGCCTACACACAGCAAGTTTTGCCCAAGTTTTAATGGAAGCTGCCTCCACAAATGTAATACAGTGCAGGTTTAGACAAAACTCTGCAGAAGTTTCTTGGGAGGTATTTTGGCATCAGAGAAACAGAACACTTAGAGCTCCAGAAATACAGAAGGCTGTTAAGGATTTTGTTGTCATTTTATGAGCTAGACTTTTTCTATAAAATAAACATAACTGGAGAAATAATCATCAGAAGCTACACACAGGTTTAACCTTTGTATTTCAAAGTTTACGGTATGATACTGATATAAACAGGCATGAAATCTAACCTGTTTCTGGAGCAATATTTTAAATTCTTATCACTTTAGTCACCTAAGTTTACACTGAAGCCTCAGGTGTCCTTGCACAACTTGAGGGCAGGAAAGGCAACCAACAATGAAGAAGGAGGCAGCAAGATTTTGAAGTAGAGTATTAAGGAGAATGTAGATTTTGCCCACAGAAACGGGAATAAAAATCTAGACTACAGTTTGGATTCTTTAACACAGCTTTTACAGTTGAATAGAAGGGGATAATTTATTTTAGCACAGAAAACTTACCCAACAAATGTTCTCCTAGAGATACTGACTAAGAATTATTTCAGTAAGTAAGGATATTTAAAATAAAAGAGAAGCAACTGATAAAGCAACATCAAAACAAGAAACTGAGCTGACCAACAGTCTTGTAGGGTGAGTGGGAATAGATAAGGTTTACAAATAGACTTCTACAAACAATTTCTGTAAGATAAACTGACACATTCAAACAGATAAAGATATTAACAAAAGTATTAGCTAAATTGTAACACATGACAATATGTCTCACAAAATGTAAAATTAATGCCACATGCAAAATAAAGCCCAAAGTGCAAATTTTGTCATTAATTTTATAATATTCCCTCCCCTTCTCCGAGTCACAGAGCATAAGGATAAGAACACAGGCGGATGTGTCTGGAAATGCAATAAAAACATGAGTTATTTCCATGTTTGCCTGCCTACAGCTTCCACTGCAGTTTAAATCTGATTTGGAAAATAAAGCATGAATATGCATTGCAGCTGCTAGGCACCCAGAAAACAGACAGCATTTGCTGCTTGTGTTAATTAAACAGTTGATTCTTCTTACCACTCGGGCCTCAGCATATCACATCAGAAAACAACACGGTTATAAATCCATGAACAGCTAGAATGTCACATGCATTTTAATACAGTTTACAAACAAGTCTGGCTTTCAACTTCAGAGACAGAGGAAAGCAAGATGATGACAGAGTGTCTCCTTAAGTACAGAAGGGGATTTGCTGCATTCTCAAAGAATGAGGAACCAGAGGTGCATTCTTAGCTATTGGATCTTTTAAGTAGACCATAGAACAGACGGGGAAATACTTGGTAACAGAGGTGCCATTCTGTTAACCTTGTGCCATAAATAGAGATCCTCTACATCTATGCATCTGGGACATTTATGGAAACAGCAGGTACGACAGTAAACAATTCTGTTTAATTATCATTCAGTTTTGTCACAAGACACATAACAATACTTAGGTCAGTTTGCAGGTTAAGATCTAAAAGGTTATTGAGTTTTAAATGGAAGAACAGCTGCTACAGAAATAACATTACAGTTCAACAATCACCAACGAAATCATTAACAATCTGTGAATTGAATTAGTTTCCTTCTCTTTCTCATTATTTATTATTTGGGATACATTTGTTTTAGAATTTTATTACATTTTTGTTAATTTCTTCATTGTGCCAGGAGGCATTTTCCCATTTATGCAAATTTATTTTAACTGTTTTTTCTCTGGTATAATTTCTTTACCAAAGACTGAAATCACTATTGCATAGTGGCATTACTTTTTTACTAACACTGCTTCTCTTTTCCAAACACTGCAGCTTAACCACTGTACTCTATTGTCACTGAATTTCTGTACTTAGCAACAATACACACCAAGTTCAGCTTTTAATCCAAATTTATTCTTACTGCTTTGATAGCAAATTGTGTTGTCTATCAGTAAAGTTGTAATATATTTGCTATTAACAGAAATTGAATATTTTCTTTTTTTTTAGTGATGATCCTCACCACTGATTACTTGTCCAAACAGCTCTTCCGGTGTATCTCCAAAGAATGGCACACATCCAACAAGAAATTCATAAAGAATAATTCCCATAGCCCACCAGTCCACTGGTTTTCCATAACCCTGTCTCAGTATCACTTCAGGAGCTATGTATTCAGGTGTACCACAGACCTAAAGGGAAGAAAACAAGCATGATAGCAAAACAAGTCTAATTGAGCTATGTCACATTATTTTTAATTACTGAAACGTAAATTACTATGGAAACACAGAACAAAATGGAATTCAGTTGGGTTTAGTCTGCTGTGTTTGCATAACAGCTGATGTTTTTAGAACAACCTACCAACACTAAGAGGCATCATAATCAACATTTGCGTATGTGTCATGCAAAGGACAGTTTGTGCTTTGTATATGGGAGTCCATCATGGCAAGTATTTTATTTAACTTACAACATATCCTTATCTTTACATGAAAGTTATGATAGTTTTATCTTAAGTAACTTTTACAGTGAACAGATTGTGGGCAACCCTAATGAGGCATGCTTAAAGGGAAATGGGCCATAGCACGGATTTTAGCACCCTTGGTTGTACAACGCATAATGAGCTCCCAAGTACTCTGCTGAGACTTCTGAATTCTTAATAAAACAGTTTTCCATTTGTCTCTCTCACAGATTTACTTGCACACAAGTAGGTTGTTCATCTTACTAACAGATCCTAATGTAGAAAGGAAAAAGCCTGGAATAATCTTCAGGACACCAGTAAAAGTAACTGACATACTCAATTGGAACATCAATGCAGAAGTAACAACGGTTTATTCAGCACTACACTACATCCTGCTGGCAAAACATTATTTCATGTGAACACTCAATGTAGAAATGAAAAAGGCTGTTTCTTACTTGTTTATCGAGGAATTCTCTGGCATCCTTCTCAATGTGACCCTCATACAGATTGGTAGTCAAACTCATTAGCCCCACTTTTGACAGGCCGAAGTCTGTAAGCTTTATATGGCCCATGGATGTTACCAACAAACTGAAAAATAGAAAGATTTTAAGTTACTGTGATATAATTTGACATTATGCACTCATCATTGTTATTACTGTTGTAACACTTAGAGGAAAATGTTTCATTAACACTGTAAAACTACAAATACAGCTTAAAAAGTAATTTAACTGGTACAAAATAAACAGGTTAAAAATCTAAGTCTTACATTTGTTACTATTATTATCAGAAGTAAACAAACTTTTTATGTGCAACTGCACAACATTTTATAGAACTATAAAAGTCTTGACAGCTGAACGCCTGAAGCTTTGAACAAAGAGAAACAGTTATCATCTGAAAGACCTAAAATAGAATACTTGTCATTTTTGAAGTGAGGTGAGCATTTTCTGTCTGTAACAAGGTGGGTCATGCATTTGAAAAAACCCTCAGGTATTAAGTTAGTGACTAATACTACACTGTCTTAAGGTATCATGGTATGAACATATTGTCAATCAACATCCATGGCTCCAATTCTTTTTTTTTTTTTTTTTTAAATTGTGAAACAGGAAGAAGATTCATTAATCTGCAACATTGTATTTTTAAATACTGAAATTAAAAACCATAACCTCCCAAAAACCAAAATAACCCCCAAAAACCATGCAACAGGAGATATCTCCGCATCTGGTCAATCTTGTCTTCATATATGCAAATATCTTTAAGTTGATGATATTTTGTATTAAACAGTGGTTTAAGCACACTTTGAAAAAACTTTTCCTTAATGACCAAAACGTGTTTCCCTCCATTCCAAACAGAAAAGTAAATACTTTTTTTTGGTAGCTTCTGTAACTGCAAGTAGTGAAAATTCAACTATTGTGAAGGAATTTTGAATCTATGTAACATTTATAATTTAAAAAAAATATTAAAAGCAAGTTTAAACCCTCCATATTTTATCTAACAGTTTCAAAGTCCTCTTTCAGTTATATCCTAGATACATACTTGTCAGGTTTCAAATCCCTGTGTACAATTCCATAATTATGAAGGTATTCCAAGGCCAGAACAGTCTCTGCGAAGTACATCCTTGCCATGTCTACAGGTAAGGGACCCATATTCTTCATCAACGTAGCACAGTCTCCACCTGTGGAAACAGGACAAATGTTCCAGATGATGCTATAAAGTCTGAGACATATGAGTACAACCCATATATGATGCAGAAAGGGACACAAACTGTAGTCACAAATTTTTATTTCCTAGTCAGATGATTCAACTGAACATGTAACCCCACCAACCACTGTACCGGAAGCAGTGCAGAGCTGGGAGAGAGCAAGGATTCAGCTGAAAACCAATAAAGTATATACTGCTGCCTAAGGGGGAAAATAAATAAACAAATAAATACATACATAAATAAATTGGGGGGAGGGGAAGGGGCAGGGAAGCCCATACAACCATACCTGGGTATCTCATCTATACTGGTTCTGTCCACTGTTCAGCACCAGCACCTTTCCAAAATGTCTCCTCTTTCCTCTTTCTTTGTAAAAATAACTACTATAAATCCTCCAACGCTTGCTAATGAAAATTTCAGCTTCAGAAAAAAGCAAACATTTCCACATTAACTTTGAATGCTACCACACTTTCAATTGCAATCTATAAGGAACTTACTCTAAGAGCAGTTATTTCCCATTATAGCTGGAACACAAGTGTTTTACAAGCTGTTTACTAGGAGATAATGACTGGGGGAAAAAAACCCCACAACCTTACTGCTGGATCTGGTTCCCAAATCTGAATTGCCAGAGTATGGAGGACACATGGGGGGCCCCTTCTAACTCAAGTACCATATGGGTTATTTTTCTTTTGTGGTATAAGAAAATTCTCTTTCTCCTCTGTAAAACAGAACAGAAATTTTACCTTCTACATATTCCATGACCATGCATAAGTGACGTCTTGTTTCAAAGGAGCAATACATGCTGACAACAAATGGATTTTCTGCAAATGTCAGGATATCACGCTCGACAAAGGCCTGTTGGATCTGGTTTCGGAGGATGAGATTCTGCTTATTAATTTTCTTCATGGCAAATCTTTGTCTGGTTTCTTTGTGTCTCACAAAATAAACCGCACTGAGAAGTTCAAATGGGGGAGAAAAAAAAGTCTGATTAACTACTAAAAATGTATTGTAAAACAAATTTTTAACTAAAAAATAATTTTTTTAAGAAACTATATATATATTATATAAAAGACTTGTTTTCAATTCAATGTAGTTTTTGACATTAAAGAATGGTTACAAATCTCATTTTGTTTAACAACCAAGATGAATCTCAGTCAACATAAACAAGTATGCAAACTAAAACAAAACAACTCTCCTGCCCTTCCCTCTCCCTCCCTCCCAATCAAACAAGACATATAAAAGCAAATGCTTTCAGCTCAGGCACATTTCAGGCATCCCCATCAACAAAGGATTACATACAAAACCCAGCTATGGCACAGTGTTATAAACCATTGTGACAAATGCTTATTCTGTACATGTGCTGTAAGGAAATTATGACTCAGACTTCATCCAGAGGATTTTAAAACATATCATAGGTCTCTTAGGAAGGTTGCTTAGAAGTTGCTCAAAAGGGTGGCTCCCTCACCACCAGGTGCAAAATCTCCCGTTCTTGTTCAGTCCCTGACATCAGCACTGATCCATATCAGAGGAAGGTCACCAGTAGGTAACTCGAAACGAAGATCACTGCGCTAACACCACCATAGCGTGGGACTATGGTGTATCTTGACATGCAGAATTTCCACTGGGGTGCTGGGTACAAAGTTCCCTGTAAATTTGGATAAGTAAGGTCGGGGCAGAGAGGGAAGCAAAGGGAAAGAAAACCTCACTTGGGCAAGCCTTCCATCTTTCAAAGCTAAGGAGAAGAAATCACCATGCTGTGAGACACTGACACAGGACTTTACTGCTTCATTTCTCAAAATCCCTGGAGGCAAATCCTGAAAATTTCTGCCTGACTTGAAATCTACTTTGAAGCATTTAATGCTTATACCACCTCCAGTATATAATTACCACAGTGTTTATGGAAAGAAAGCACTTAAAGGAGAAAATAGACAGGAGGAAAAATGGGATTCAATGATGAAGTTTTTAAATTCAATTAATTGTCCCCATGAGGTCCAACTATCAGCATACAATTATTTATTTAAACATGAAAAGTAATTCTTGCCTTACTATTTCTATAAAGATCTTCACAAAACTACCAAAGTTACAGCCACTGAAAAAAATCAGTACTTCTCCTTTCCTTTGTAGGGGAAAACTTTCTAGACAGCACAGTTTCTCTTACTGATTCCAAAAGCTTTCATTAATCCCTTATTCTTGTCTGAGCGCAGGGCAGGTAAAAGACATTACACAATTATGAAAGTAGGTGAAAACCACCTTGGGCAAAACCCATGACAAACCCCACCCTTTGTGCCTCCTACTAAGTCTCACTCCCTTCTGCCCCTCCCAAGCTGGAATACAGACTGAGTTATTCAGCTCCAGTACTCCTCCCTGCTGACTTCATGCCTTTTGTCCTGCATCTCTTCCTACAGCTCATACTCACTTCTCTCTCCAGCTTCTAATCTTACAACTCTTTCCCTTGCTTTTCTTCCCCTTCCATTTTGGTTTTCCTCTCTCATTTGTTACTTTCTCCTGACAGCCTTAGCTTCATAATCTCCTGGAATACCTTTTCTTTTACCTGTTTCAGTCCCTCTATGCACTCCTGGCACGTAGAAAATTATTGCCTGAAGCCTCTGTCCTTCAAAAAAACTAGTTACATGAATGAAATAAGGACTGACTGAGGACTTGGCATAAAGTATTCTCAAGAGTTTTACACTGGACAGTGTGCCAAGATGCACTCTTGAAAGGCAAACAGAAACCAGGGCATATTATTACAGCATCTTAATAAATCCTCCCTTCAGATCATGTGCATCTGTAAGATCATTACTAACATATTTAAAAATGATTAAACAGTAAGTTCCAAGGACTATCTAGTCCAGTACATATCTGGGACATGCTTCTGTATTTTCCCAGATGTCCAAACTGCATTCTCCAGTCTTACAGTCTTATATCAGGTAACTGTGAAACTTTCCACTAAGATTCTGTTATTCCTCAAAAAAAGCTGTTTAGTTCAAATGTACCAGACTCACAAGACAACTGCAACACAACAGTCTCTCTTGCTTCTACACATGCATACACCATTTATGCTATACAAAGTCCTTTTAAGTCATCTTCAACATACAAAAACATCTAACATCCCTCACATCCTCTGGTCACAGTAACCCCAGCAAACAACATTTCTGCTTTATGAAGAAAACTATACCCCAGCCAGCAGCATGTTGATCATCAAATGCTGTCCATGATCTTTAGCATATCATAAAGACAATTTCAAATTTAAGGATTCTTTGACACAAAAACTATGTAGGAAGAGCACCCAGACTGTCCCGTTGATCCATTCAATGGCAGTAGCATGCCCTGTCTGCCTTCAAAGCCACAACCAGAGTGGTACTGTTGCATCCTCCTATTGTTTGAAATTAAGAATTTGCTTTCCTGTCTCCCCCCAGCTTTCTGTTTTCATAACATGATGACAAGAATTTTCAAAGCATCCTCTATAATACATCTAATTTGGCACAATTATAAAACACTGCACAAGTGGTAAGATGACAAAAACAAGCTAAAATATTTAACTAGGCTCCTGAATTAGTGCAACTTACATATGCAATCTATCACTTCAATCTTACAGTCATGATTCCTGTTTTTTCTCTAAATTGAAAAATCTCTAATTACCAAAAAAAAGCCAGATAGACAGGTTTGAGGCCTAGTTTACAGTTCTCCAATAACTCCAACTTTTAGCACCATTTTACAGTCTAGTCTACACTGAATGCTTAAGGCTAATATAGGTGCGTTGCTTGCTTTGACCCAATTTTCTTATCTGTGAAAGGACCTTGAACTCCTTGTGGAGACACAGGTACTGTACTGACTGCTTAAAAATCACACCTGCTGACCACCTTGCTTCATTTTTACAACCAGTTTCCTGAGAAGAGACTGCTAAATTCTGGTCTACCCTGGAATTATGTCTGATGTTGCCTCCAGTGAAGAGAAGCTACTTGTGAGACTGTGGTTTATATTACAGCAAATTGGTAAAGTTTACAGATAGTTATTTAAGATCAGAATTTAAAAGCAGCACTGCACCACCTCCTAGCTAGGCAATGCCCATCACCAGATCAGACTTATGTGGGGGCAGGAGGAAATGCTATCTAAAGCACTGCAGCAGTCCAGACAGCTCTGGGACAATGCACTCAGCCTTCTCCCTCCAATATTTCAGACTTATCCCAGCCTGCCAAGAAGGAAATGAGAAGCTGGCCATGTGACCAAGAGAACATGATGCCTTTGATCCTTCTCTCATAACTGATACTAGTCCTAGTTGTTCTAATGTCATCAATTCTGAATAATAAAACCACCTCTCCATACCTACCAGCAGCAGTGCCTTCTATGTTTATGGCAGCTAATAAACACAGATTCAAAGTGAGGAAACTGCAGTACAAAATTCTCATGGGTAAACTGTCTGGTGCTACTTCAGTGAATCAACAAAGTCACACTTCCACCTTTCCCCTTCCACTTCTGAACTAGCAGCTGCCAGGCTGATGATGAATTAACCTGACAACAGGTTTTATTCTACACGTATGCAACTTTCTTAATCCTGTTCCCAATGCAACTATACATGAGCAAGTACTGTCAGCTGAGAGGAGAAGGGACAGAATGAGTACTCACAGGTTAGGTGCAGCAGCTGCTCAAGACAATACTGCTTCTGAGTTTTTAAATTTATCAACCAATGCCATTTGCCAGTATGTCATGTACATACTGACATTACCATTCCTGTAGGAGTAATAGTATTCCAGGCAGAAGCAAAAGTGCTATCATGTATTTGTTTTGAACAGACACAGTTATACACTGAAGAGATATTGAACTAACATCACCCGCTTCCCTAAAATCAAACATAATTTTTATTTTGCTGAACTGTTTCAGGAAACCAGGCTGATGCTAACTTGAAGAGATGGAACACTATTACCTGCTACCTCTCATAGCTGGAAAATAGAAAAAATGTTGTGACAAAAATTAAAAATTTGGGAAATACAAAAGGTTTTGTCTGGCTAAAGAAAGCCAAATAGACAGCTTGTGAAACCGTTAATGACTTGGCCAGAATCCTACGTGTTTACTGATTCACAGCTTGTTTAACTTCTTGTATATTCCTAGCCATTCCCAAAAGCCTCTTCTACTCATCTACTACACCTCATGTACTATACAGTCATTTAATTGCACTACAAATGAGTTTACCCAATCAATTAAAAGCAGAGAACTGCTAAGATATTTACTCAAACCTTCACAAAACCAATAGTTTCTATTTAAACTCATCAAATTTAACATATCTGACAAATCTCTGCTACAGCATGCCAAGACCAACAATTACCCTGTCAAGCAGTCAAAGCTCTCCATCTCACCGATAAAGGAAAAAACACCAGAGCAAAGTAAAAGAACGTTACAGGTTCTTTAATTAGTTCAGATTTAAACCCTCCATTATAGCCTCAAAATAAGTAAATTATTACAACAGCATACAGCAGCTTTAGTAAGTCAGAGCACAAAATATGCCCACTGACATATTTTAGAGAATGAATCAATGAAGCACAGGCAGAATTCACATATAAGATTATTTCAAAAAATTAATGGCCTGGAAAAATATAGGAGGGAAAAAACAATCCTTGTAGCACAGCAATAACTTTTGTTTCAGCTACTTATACTTGTAAATACTTATACTGCAGTAAATGCCTTCAGGACAGTTTATTACAGTCCATTTCATAGATGGATTACACAGCATTTAGGTTATCTTGATGTGCTCCCCTTTAAACTTGAACACAACTTTTGAGTAAATTAACCATCAACCGTATCGGTGGCAACAGAAAAAAGAAAAACCCACTTAATAAAGATTAGAAAAATGTTCTGTTGATTTTATGGTCTGTTCCACTTATCTGACATACCATGGTAGAGATTTTCAAGCACACAGATAGTTTTGAAAAAGTGATATCCTAGAGAATTTAGGAGCACAAGCCTCCTCAACTTACAGTATTGAATAGGTGCTATAATCACTTTTAGAAATGAGTAAATACTTTTAGAAGTTTAGTGTCTCACATTTCACTGTGTTCCTTTCCCTCTACATGTATTGGGTTTGTATAGCATGATTTTGGCAGGGGGGGGGGACTATGGGTGCCCACACTGGAGCAGGTTT
>VZRJ01000959.1:150706-171862 GCA_013397565.1 Ptilonorhynchus violaceus
AATTCATGGAGAACTGTCCCCCGTGGGAAGTACCCCATGTTGAAGCAGGACAAGGACTCCTTTCCCTGAGCAATGTCAGGAACAACATACGATGAACTGACCATAACTTCCATTCCCTGTCTCCCTGCACCGCTGGGGGAGGAGGCAGAGCTGGGAAGGATGGAGTATGGGGGAGGTGGTGTTTTTTAAGGTCTCATTTTACTTCTCATTATCCTGCTGTGATTTTGTTAGTAATAAATTCAATTAATATCCCAAATTCGAGTCTGTTTTGCCTATGATGGTATTCAGTGAGTGATCTCTCCCAGTCCTTACCTCTACCCATGAACCTTTCATTTTATTTTCTCTCCCCCATCCAGTTGTGGAGGGGTGCGATAGAGTGGCTTTGATGGGTGCCTGGAATCCAGCCAGAGTCAACCCACTACAGGCTGTTTGTTTTCTCATTTTTGATTATTCTTCTAAGAAGTAATCATTTAAAAGAAAGTCTAAACCAACAGAATCTACTTAAGGACAGAAGTAGTATCATTCTACTAAAGTGATGAGCTTTGCAATTTCCACTAATACTACCACATTATAACCTGCCAGCCTACCGCTGTTTTTACATTTCCTAAAGACACTAATGATTCATGAAAAAACTAGATATACTCCAAGCTGTTCATTCTCTATCATTTCACCTTTTTTTTCGCATATTTATCAGGATCTCGTCCAATTTTTACAACATTTCATTGCCAATTTTGCGTATTATTGGCATTTAAAAGGTATTTCATAAGTCTTGATCTTCCCTGCCACAAACATGAGGGAAAAAAAACCTCATGTGTGCCATAGAAGGCCATGGCTTGTCTTCCGTTTTTTTCCAGCTTTTCAGATCCCTATTTGCCTCTGGTGGCAGGTGGACAGTTGTCTCCAGTCTGTATCTCTTAATGGCTCTTCGAGGCTCCTTCTGGCTGTCTATGGAGCAAGAGGCACAGCTCTACTGAACCTCTGACTTCAGGTGCTGACTGCAGTATACACTGCTGCAGCTACTCCTTCCTCTTCCCATCCCTCAGCATCTGAGAACTGCTCCAAAGTAGGAAAGGTTCAGTGACTCTTGAGACCTCTTTCTCCAGTGGCGCCTGGCCCACACAGTTCCTTTTATCCTCCTCCAGGAAGAAAAAGAGAGGAATGGAGGAATGGGGGGGACTCAGCATCTGTCAAGGGAAGGAGGAAGAAGTGCATCCAGGGAGGGGAGCAGTATCTACTGCTAACTGCTGAGAGACAGGCTTTTGAGGTGCTGGGGAGATGATGACATATGGTAAGCAGCAAGTACCAGGGCAGGAAGTTGTGCACTCTACAAGTACCCAGAAACGAATCAAGTAATAGCAATTCCTTAAAAGCTAATTGGTTAAAATTTGAGAATTAGAATAGCATCCACAAAGTAACAAAACACTGCTGCCCTACTTCAGGAAATTTGTTTCTATTTTGACAATATTTTTAGGTCAGGTAAGCACTCATTTTTATCAATGTCTACCTAAATATGACATTTAAATCTGTCACATCTGCATAAACACAGACTCTTTGCAGTAATATAAAGGTGAGTTGAAATCTGCCCTTTGATTTATTCAAATTTCATCTTTGGCATGATATCTATTTCTGAAAAATCTTTCTGATGTAATATTCAGTATTTTAATTTACTGCAATACAGAGTAATTCATCATTGCCTAGCAAACTTTCCAAAAACTTGTGAACTTAAAATATTAGTAACAAAACAAGAATGCAAAATGAAAAACGCAGCAGTGCAAACTCACTCCTTCATATAAAGACTCCTGAAATAAGAAATAACGGGAAGTTAAGCCAAAATAAAATGCAAAAGAGCTGTCACACTCAGGGATTACTCACCCATAAGCTCCATTACTAATCAGTTTAATTGTTTCAAAATCACTTTCCCGAGGTTTCCTCTGCAGCTTCAGTGAGGTATTAGAGCTCTTCAAAGTAAGAGATGAGAAAGAACAGAGTTAATACAGTACTTTTTTTCAAAATCAAGGGGAAAAAAAAACCCAAACAAAAAAACCCGCCATCACCAGGCTGTCACACTGATGAACCAAGTAAAAGCTTTGGCCAGCTAGCCACACAGCCACTGTAGAGAGGGAGCAAGGGGCTCCTGAAGCAAAGCTGTTTTTTCATCCAACAGGTATCTGCTACACCACAGCAAACTGTCTGCTTCTCTACGTGCACAGGTTACAGCCACAAAGGCTTCTGGTAAAGTAGTTACTGGCAATTCTTATCTGGAGTCATGGACTTCGGTAAATCCCACAATGCACTCATCGGCCATTGCCTTCCCATTTCTCAAATTACGGCCTGGTAGTAACAAACTGTTGATGAGCCCTTGTTCGCTCGAATAAACTCTGGCACATTTCAAACTACTGTTAGGATAGAATGTGATATAACATAGAGTAGACAGTGAAAAGAGACAAAATGTAAGAGAAAAATATGGGAAACAAAAATGCATTAATTCTACCTCTAGAGAGGTCACTTACATCTACTTCTTTGTCCTAACTTTTTTGAAATCAAATTGCCCCAAGTATGGCAAAACCTTTTTTCTAGTCTGAATTTTTAATTAATCATGAAAATGTGTGATTTAGAACTGGGGTTCAGGTAAGGCACAAGACTTCAAATTCAGCATTCCAAACCCACAAGATCTTTTTCAGATGTCTTCCAAATCTATAAGAAGTTCCATTATCCCCATTCAGGCAGTTTGGTAATAGTTAGAACTGAAAGTAGAGCTGGTTGGAACATTTTCAATTAAATGCTTGCTAAAGAAAATGCAGTGCAAGACCAGTGAATACGCTAATATAATGAACTACACAGGAGCCGACAGGGAGGACTTATTAAATTGTTCAGCTCGCTTGTCTACCAGTACAGGATTCTTTCCAATTGCATATTTATGATGCTTGTGAACTGTCCTGTACTTGAAAGTTATGCTTCCTGTCACTTCCCATGTGTGTTTTTTCCCACAGCTACACTTTGAGTTGTTTCCAAATATTCACCCTATATTTTTCTTTACTGATTTAATAATCTCCCCTATTAACATTCCTTTATCACACTACATTATCCTTCCTGTACTTCTTCAGCATTTGCACAACACAAATAACTTTACAATTTCAATTGCTTCGCTAATGCTAAGCCACTTTGCACCTTAGATTTGGTTAAGTACTTTGGCACCTCCCTTAAGCCTTCTAGTTATTCTGTCTGTTTTTTCTCCAATTTGTCAGTGTCCTTCCATTAAATGCTGCTCAGGTCTAACATAGTATTTTAAATGCAAATGAATGAAAGTAGAATAAGAAACACCTTTTTTGTCAATTATGGAAGCCTTTGTAAGTGGTATTTTGTCAGAATGTCAGAAAATATCCCAATATAACACAACATGTACCAGAGGAAGATGCCTTTCCTATTATGTATCAAAACAAGTTTAACATTTGTAAATACATGTAAAGTACCACTGAATTACCTACACATCCCCTGAAACTGCTCTTGTTTCCTCTATCCACTTGCACTGAAAATCAACACTAAATTGTTAGAACTTCATCTACTCTGCTGACTGAAGTTCAAGGTGTAAGAACCAACTCTTAAAAATAGGAATTTACAATAAAAGTATTTAAGCCCACAATATTCAGCCCAATTAATGTGTCCAAGTTGGTTTTTTTTTGCCATCCTGAGCAAACATTTCACAAAATATTACTGTAAGATACCCATTGCTGTAGGCAAATATTTTCGAACACAGATATCAGAAGAATGATGCACAACCTTTCGAACCATAAACTAACTTTCTGAATCCAGGCTATTTGCTAACTTACTCATTTCTTCCTTGTCTCTTCACTGGATCTATTCAGAATCTCTCAATTTGATCATTAGCTGTCTCTGTGAAAGGACTGTTTTAAACTCTCTTTAAAATACTTTGTTTCATTGAACAGTTTACCAGTACTTCTAAAAGAAAAAGAAATACACTGATTGAATAGAAACAAAGAAAGCAGTGGTGGATTTTGTTGTAAAGCTATCACCACATGGTAAACACTAACTTTGTGGAAGCCAAAGACACTGAAATGTCCAGGAAAATAGGGAGAAATCTTTGTTCTACTTTTTGAAAGCCTTCTGCCCGTGCAGCTTCACAGAGTTAGCGTGAGTATTAACCAATGTTTTATTCAATCTGTTTACACATTCCAGGAGAAAACAGAACAGACAGGGTTGGGGGAACACACCAAATTTTCCTTGCTCACATTCAGCAAAAGCAGCAACATAAGAGGAAAGCTTACATTTATTGATTCATCCACTTCCAGAGTTTCTGCCGTCCCACTGTCACAATTAGCTAGCTGAGCTATTTCTGGAAAGAAAAATTTAAAACTTCATTTTAAACTATGGCCAATACAAAACTAAGTGAAGCACAGAAAACATGAGAAGTGACACCTTTCTGGAATATTTAATAGAAAATGGTGTCCTATCTGTAGCATGTGACAAGTAACTTTCAGGGCATCTCCAAGCAAGTATTAAAAAATCCACCCAGAAAATGAAGACCTGCTATTCAGTGCCTACATAGTCTTCCACTGAAGAATTCAAACAGCCATGAAGCACTGAAGAGCAATACTATTTTCACTACTGAGACCTGGGAATTCCAAGAGCTATGTGTAAACTGAGCACAAAGGGAAAGACTGCACTAATCTGCTAAAACTCCAAGGATCTCAGCCCCTAAGGGGTTAATAGTAGGCCACATCCTTCTTGGGCTCCTTCACAGTTACAGCAAAAGTTTCTAGTTTAGACCAAAGATGGACTCCAAACAGTTTGCATCTTCTGCACAGAAATGTTGATAGGCCCACCAGAATAAGCTAAAAGCCGTTTTCTTAGAAGCTTATGATTTACAGTGTCACTAACACAGACTTCTCCAGGAAAGTAAGATTTTAGGAGTCTACAGGACAGCCAGTAGCTAGAAGATCCCAGCAATCATATACATATTTAGTTACATATTCTACACAGCCAAAGATGGACATTTTATTGCAACTATGTCCTGGGAATCAGAGATAAGACCACATGAAATTTGCAAAGTGCATTTTTATCTCAGGACTGTTAACTGTATTTATGAATATGAAATATAACTGATTATTCACACAAAATATCTAAACTGGATTTTTCTGTATTATAATAAGTGACCAGTACAAGTGAAATGCTGCACAACACTTACTACAATTTTTAAAAGCAAATTAACCACACAGATAATTTTCTGTTGGAACAGCTAAAGATTTAATGAGCAACTCTCTTATGTAACCACTATACAAAACAACACTTGTGTTAAGTGTAAGAAACAGAAGAAATTAGAATGTCACTTCAAAAGCCAAACAGATCTTTCAACTCTTAAAGAAGCTATAAGCATTCCAAAAACTAAGCCAATGAATAGTGAAAAATATCTCCACTGACAACAAACAAAATCTGAAAGAAAAGAAATTATATAGGCTGAACCAGAAGTGGATTTCCCTGGCAAAAGTCATAGTTTTGTGAACATGGGGGTTTTAGAATTGAAGTGCTGATGAAAGCTTTATTGTATGGGCAAGAATCAAGCTAGCTGGAATAACATACTTTGACAGCCTTCTCAACTGAAATTACTTTCATAAATAGCAAATTAAAACGATCCTTTTAAAAACAGAATTTTTGCAAAATAACCATTATCTGAGAAATCCATACTATTTGCAAGCAGTAGGTACTAATGGGATGGAACCAAGAATCAGCTTTCAAAACAGGGAGCTATGGAACCATTTTGCAATGCCTGAAGAGATTTTTCAAACTCATCTAAATACCATTAAACATCTGTCCTTTTTCTTTCATTGATTTAAACCATTTCTCAAGACTCATGATTCAAAAAGGTAAATTATGGTAATTTAAAAAACATGGGGAAACATTTCTCCCCAGGGAACTCTTCAGAAATGCAGCCACAAGCCTCTGCTAAGTGATGAATCTGCTGTGGTATTGCTTTCACAACAGTATAAATTTATCTAGCATTATCTCCAAATAATGCAAGCATCATTTCACTCAAAGAAAGGACACTACAGCTATGGCAGCAAACAAAGGAGGTAAGTAGAGAAAGGTCTAAAGTAGGTTGCTTTTCTCTGCAGATGAAATAAAATCCTTTGCATGAACATTTATGAATATTGCAGACACAAATTAACAGCTTAGTTGAAAATATAACTTTTGTTTTTCAGGGTAAGTGGTGTACTGAGGTGCACTTTGTTTGTTTTCAAAGACTTTGTTCTGCATTTTAAAAATTTTCTATTTTTACATAAAAGGGCTTTAAAGTTCTCGAGGATTACCTTCATGTAATATTTTTACAGTAATGAATGCAGTGTTCCCAATAATTCTCTTCGTAAACAATTAATTCCAGGGCATAAACCCACAGTGTCCTTCTCTTATTTTTGCTTAGGAAGAGTCCCTATATATAGAGGCACCAATTTAAATCAAAACCAGATCACTTAAGAAGTCATTGTGTAGTGATTTAAACTGCTTATAAATATTACTTTTTTTTGTAGGGTAGTAGGAAAGCATTAACACAAATCAGATGGCCTAAATTACTTATTACAAATACACATACACATTAATCTTTAAAACAAAACACAAAATAATTCAATTGTTCAGATCTCCAATTGAACAAAGATCAGTAATCCATATATCATACACCCTTCAGTATTTACTGACAAACCACATAGCCCATTTTATCCTTCAGAAAAAAAAACCAACCAAACCTCAACATTTCAATTATCCTTTGAAGGTTTCAAAGTTTGTTATATTCATTAATATTCAGTTTATGAAATATACTAAGATTGTCCTAGATGAAGTACACTCCCATAAAACAAATACTTAGTCAGAGAAAACAGTATTCTTTACCTGTATGTAAGTGCTTGTTTCTAGACCTCTCTCATAATAAACTGTTCAAAAAAAATCCAAAGATGTTATTAAACTTAGGTACTGACAGATTCTTGACTCATGCTGAGGAACACTTTTATCCAAGTGGCCAGGAAGAGTCAATGAGAAAGAAAAGGTTCAACCGGCAGAACCAGGATCAATGATCCAAAGCCCTCAACCCACACTCCAAATTAAATCTTGTATACTTGATCAGTGAAGAATTGATGAATTGTCAGTTTAAGACAGAAGACCAATAGCTCACCAAATCCAGAAGACAACAATTTATCTTGCAGGGGCTTTCAATACTTCTTGATCTTTTCCAAAATCAAAGGGAAAACAATATTTATGTATATTTTCCCAATTGTCTGGCTTCCTTGCTGCACTCCAAATACAAACAAAAAGCATCAAAGCTGTTAATCTGTATCTCAGACAAAAAAATAACACTAAATTTGGATAAGGAAGTTCTGTGAAGATAGGAAGTGGACTAATAAAAGGCTTGACTTTCTTTAGATCTCTTAATATAATATGAATGTCACCTATAACAATACCCATTCTAACTGAATTAGAACTAACCAAGTTCCTGACACAACTGGCAGTGCTGGACTTCACAAAGTGCTTTAGTTCAGCACAAAGGTTTTAATACACAGTATACTAGTCCTTTGATTTAACAATGTGATCTTACATTATGAAAGCTAGCTAAAAAAAAAGGTGTTATCATAGTTTTTTGCTAATATTTTGTGTTACCAAGCCTTGTCCTAGTCCTGGTTCATAACACAGAAGACAAGCTAATTGGCACTAGCTAGACTTATTTTTCCATGACGGCATTTCTGCCAATTTCTTCCAAATCACGGAACTAGCACTGAACACAATGAACCAATTTCTATTTGTCACCAATGATAGAACCTGGTCTCAGGGTGGCAAAGCAGATGATCTGGACAGAGAAGTAATTTTAGTTTTTCCAATGCTGTCCTTAAAAGAATCATAGAATGGCTTGGGCTGGAAAGGACCTGAAAGATCATCTTGTTCCAAACTCTCTGCTGTGGGCAGGGACACAGAATCACAGAATCTGCCGAGCTGGAAGGGACCCACAAGGATCATGAAGTCCAGCTCTTGGCCCTGCACAGGACACCCCCAAGAATGACACCATGTGCCTGAGAGCACTGCCCAAACGCTTCTTCAACTCTCTCAGGCTCGGTGCTGTGACCACTTCCCTGGGGAGCCTGTTCCAGTGCCCAGCCACTCTCTGGGTGAAGAACCTTTTCCTGATGTCCAACCTAAGCCTCTCCTGGCTCACCTTCAGGCCATTCTCTCAGTCCTGTCTCTTGTCATCTGCCAGAAGAGATCAGTGTCTGCCCCTCTTCCTTCCCTCATGATGAAGTTGTAGACTGCAATGAGGTCTCCCCTCAGTCTGCTCTTCTCCAGGCTGAATGGAACAAGTGACCTCAGCTGCTTCTCATATGGCTTCCCCTCAAGGCCCTCCAACACCTTTGTTGCCCTCCTTTGGACACCCTCTAATAGTTCAGTATCTTTCTTACATTGTGGCACCCAAAACTGGCCCCAGCACTGGAGGTGAGGCCGCCCCAGTGCAGAGCAGAGCAGAGCAGGACAATCCCCTCCCTTGCCCAGCTGGCAATGCTGTGCCTGATGCNGTTTTGTATCATCTGTGAACTTGCTTAGTATCCTTTCCTGTCCTGCATCCAAGTCATTTATGAAGATGTTGAAGAGCACAGGGCTAAGGATGGAGCCCTGTGGAACCCCACTAGTGACAGGTCACCAGTCTGATGTCACCCCAGTCACTGTAACCCTTTGTGCCCGACCTGTGAGCCAGTTGCTCACCCATCCATGATGTGTTTGTCCAGCTGTGTGCTGGACATTTTGTCCAGAATGGTGCTGTGAGAGACAGTATCAAAAGCTTCACTGAAATCCAGAAAATTTACATAACAGGCTTCCCTTGATCAGCTAGGTGGGTTACCTTGTCACCTTCCACTAGACCAGGTTGCTCAAGACCCATTCAATCTGGTCGTGAACACTTGCAAGGATGGGGCACCCACCACTTCTTTGCACAATGTGTTCCAGTGTCTCACCACTGTCACAGTAAAGAAAAATTCGGCAGTGACAATACCTCCAATGGAACCTAAGTTCTCCCTACAAAAGTCCTCAACATGAACTCAAATTACCCAGGAAAATAAACGGGATGGAAGATATTCTTCTCACAGACTCCAAGATGCAGGAATCTGCGGGCACTGAAAAGCAAACAGCTCAGGCAAGTTCCCTTTATAACTGTGCGTAGGTAACAGTTACCATTGAATTATCACAGTAAATTTCAGCTAGAGCTGAAGTAAGAAAGTTGCATTGTCAGGGTGGAAGACGAGTGGTATCATTGACACAGTGTATTTGCGAATGTTATTTACAACAGAAAAATCCTATTCACAACAGATGGCCTTTTTAATGTGTTTGAGGTTGTGAGAGCACTGTGAGAGTCAGCAAACACTCGTTCTGCTACCTTCTTTACCTTGACCCTTTACACATACACACAGACTATCAGAAAGATAAAACACATTCAGAAGGAAGAATCTAGGAACCTACTGCTATACCAGGAGATTGACTTACCTTCCAGAGGATCTTTATTTAAGCCCAGCTGGCTAATAATATATCGAGGGATGTCTGTTTTAATGCCTTGCCCCTCTTTAGCATGGCCTTCAGCTGCTTCCAACAGATAGTAAAACTCTTCAGGATCAAATTCCTAGAGGAAAAATAGTCACTATCACTTTCTCTGTCGAAACTGAATTCTTAAAGTCTAACACAAAAATTTCCTTTGCTTCTTCTACTGCATGTATTTGGCATTTCCCTACTAAAAACAATACCTCTTTATTCTATTACTAGTAGTCTATTAATCTATTCTGATTCTTATTCAGTGTAACATGCTGAAAGCAATGGAATTACATACCATTATTTCAGAGCACTACTTTATATGAATACTATGTTCTTTGCCCTCAAAACTTCACATAATACTGAGTGAAGTGACGTATAATCAGCAACAATAAGATTTCAAATAGAGAAGACTATCTCCCTGCAAGTGCTTGCCTATAGAAATCCACTACAACAAATTATGTAAATATACTTCACCACACTTTTTACTTCTAAATGAAATTCGAAGTATTTTAATCAATATATATGCATTCTGTTCCATGGAAAATACTATTAAATAAATCACTAACTTTAGAATGAAGGCAAAATTGAAAGTTGATAAAAAAGATGTGAGCTTCATTGATCCTATTGTTTCAAATCTAGGAATGAAACATTCTCTTGTGGAAAGTAACTATATTGCAACTATCATTTATAACATACCAAAAAGGCAAGCCTCAACGAGGAACAAAAAGAACAGAAACTCAAAACTCTGCCTATCCGCAAGTCCCTTGGAAATACATTTCTTTTACTACCTTTATAGATTATAAAAATAGAAATACATTGAAAGGAGAAAGGAAGATTNAAACAGACTTCTTCCTCAAGTAAGTTAGCTCTGTCACAAATACCTGTGGAAGCCAGGCAGACTGCTGAGCTAGCTAGATTTCCTGATTGTTTTGGAGCCTAACATAACTCCACAGGATTTTAGTCTACATGCTGAGTCACAGGGGTCTTGTCCTAGATCCTCAGGCTGCTCAGGACTTGGAAAGTTGACATCCCAACCCAGAAGGCAGCTTGAGAAATTAGCTACCATGCTGCATTTTCGAAACATCAAAACTGCTGCAGCTAACAGGCGTTGCAGCATGTCTGAAATAAAGTATCTTTGGAATTTTTACTTTTATGGAAACAATCTTAGTTTTACATTGGTAATAATTTTTGGAAATATTATTTGGAAAACTTATTTGGAGTAAGTGGGAATAATTACTGGAAATAATTACTGGAAACAGCCTACTACAAAGGACTTACCACAAACCCATGAACTGTCCAAACCGTCTTGTTTAGCTTAGAGCTCTCAGGATGCTGCTAACCTGCTGAACAATCTTGACTGGTAACTAAGCAGTACATGCTGTTTCAGCCTTACTCTCCTCATCTTATATGCCATCCCCAGCTGTATCTCTTGCATGTTACTTCTTGGCACTAAAGAACCCAACAACTTGATGATGTGTGCCAAGATTTCTGTTTCCTTTTGTCATGAAAACATCTCCTGACCTGCTGCAGTGGCAGATACACAGTTTTTCCTCCACTTACTAGCAAGACAAGGCAATTTCAAAACAAGTAATCTTAATCATATGAATATGCGTGTGTGTGCTGTGAATAATGAGAAGCAACGAATTTATTTTCTGATCTTCACTTCCAACTCTGCATTTCATTTTCCATGTACAAATGGAGAAAAATCTTTAAATAACTGGCAGTAGTTCTTGCCCCATATGAAACTGTAAAATCTTTATTCATATGATTATCAAGTAAACTAAAATAGGAATTCACATGCTATGAATACCTGAGCCAAGACCACCATCAGAAAACTGACAGCTTTACTGCATGGTATCTGAAACATCTCATGACCACAAAGCTGGATTTATTTCCTACAACGTCATGAACTTTTTTCTAAAGGTTGAAGTTTTCCATACTTAGTATCTATTTCAGACAGATATTCTAAAATATCAGCCAATATTATTCAAAAGTTTCCAGAGGGACACTACAGAAAAAACAATACTGTTTCTGTAAGTTTACAGTAATGTTTATGGTCTAGGCTTAACACCTACTTGCGCGAAAAATGTACTGTTTTATGACAGTATTCCTAACTTTGTTCAAGCTACCTGTATCTGTAGAAACATACTATGCAGGGTTGTTACATTCCAGTTTAAATCTCCTGAAGATCCATCCTGTCTGAAGTGAGAACACTTGAAGCAAGCTGTGCTGGCTTTCCCTGTCATTGCTGCTCTGAAACTCAAGTATGAGACACAGTCATGCCTGGCCTTTGCAATACTGTCCTTCCACTCACTTCAGCAGGCCCAGCAAAAGGAGGGATGCAGGATGCACACGACTTCAAGTAGAGACTTGAAAGGTAAGGCAAAGCAAGTAGCCTAGGATAAAGTCTCAGTAGCAGAAACTAGGAACTAAGTGAATAGAGATTTGGACTAGATCCCATTAAAACTTAGCATCTAAGGAGAATCAACTAATGGGCAAATACATCACCAGGAGAGAACTTGAATTAGAATCACAGAAACATCAAGGCTGGAAGAGACCTTTGAGATCATGCAGTCCAACCATCCACCCAGCACCACCACTCTGACTCCTAAACCACTAAACCAACACCCAGCACCAGATCCAAACATCTCCTGAACACCTCCAGGTGATTCAACCACCTCCCTGGGCAACCTATTCCAATGCCTGACCACCCTAATAGTGGAAAAATAATTTCTAATATCTAATCTGAATCCCCCATGTCTCAGTTTAAGGCCATTTCTTGCAGTCCTGCAGGCAGGGCAGAAGAGACCAGCCCCCACCTGGCTACATTCTCCTTTCAGAGAGTTGTAGAGAGCAATCAGGTTCCCCCTGAGCCTTCTCTTCCTGAGACTAAACAAACCCAGTGCCCTCAGCTGTTCCTCACATAACACATTTTCTAGACCCCTCATGAGTCTTCTTGTTCTGCACTGGACATGCTCCACCACACCTCAGTTAGAAACCCAACAGAGAATGATGATGCTGGGAGAGGGGTTGGTGGGAGAAAGCCAGCAAGCCTGTAAGGATATAAAGCATCACTAACAAGTCTTGGTCTGACAGTCTACAGGATGTGTGTAAGGGCATTTCTGGATGTGCCGTAATAGAGAAGGATGCAAGTCAGAGGGGTAAAAAACAAGGAAAAAAGACATATGAGAAACTGGATGATGTGGAGAAAGATTATATGAACCCTGTAAATGGAGCAGGGAACACCACACTAGACATGGAATGAACTTTTTGTGGAGGAGTGAAACAAGTTTGGATTCAGTGGCAGAAGCAGGACATGCTAAGGTGTTCCTCTCTCTGACGCCTTCCTTTTTGTTTTGTTGGGTTTTTTTTCTTTAAAGATCTCTTCAATGCTGATTCAAAGCATACATCTTATTTTAGATTCCCTCTGAACTGCAAATCACAAACAAAATGCAACTGGGAACACTGAACTCGGTGTTTCTGAAACAAAATAGAAGCAGCTCTCAAAATGCCCATGGCTGAACGAGCCAGGGTGTGGATTAAGTGTCCCACAGATGAAGGGACACAGGACAGAGCCAAAATCAGGTTGGAAAGACTTACTAGCTCAGATTGAATGCCATGCAAATGCAGTTAGGACAATTTCAGGCATAACTTGAGTCTAGCAGCAGGCTGGCTCCCACATAAGCCCTGCCAGCCTCAGATAGCTGTATGCAGCATCAACACTGTGATTCTGGTATTGGCAAGCAGAGTGGCTCAAAGGCAGCTCAGGCTGCCTGCCAGGTCTTTTGGACTCAGGCTGGCTCTTGCATGGTATTTGGGTGTCTACACACCCTCCTATGTACACTGTGTTCTGCAAGTGTTTATTAGTTCCACTGAACAACTGAAGCACACTGGCTCTGTGCGTAGGAGCAACTTCCTGCACCTGAGCCATCCCAGCTCCTGCAGCCTGGGCAAGAAAAGCAGCAACACGCCCACACGGCTCACACAAACTAACCCAGTCTGGCAACATCGGTGCTATGCTCATGCATAAATGAATTAACTCTTCTGCTCCTTCTGCTCCCCAGTATAATGCCAACTACACGTGTATCCAGACAGCCTAATCCCTCCGCTGCTCTTCTCACCAGATCAGGTACCGCAGAGCTGACCTCAAGCTGTTTATAGCTCTAGCAGCTGTCGAGTGAAACAAAACTATGAAACCAGTAAGGAATGGGAAAACCACAAAGCAATTACCATTCTGGAACAGTCTTCCCAAGAAACAGCGAAGTCTAACAAAACAACAGAAAAACCCAACTGGTTCTAAACAGCAGCTTCCTCAGTTGATGAAAAGGACTCTATACCATACTATCTGAGAACCAAACAAAACTGCAGGAGGGTCCTGACAGTACAGTATATTCAATAATAGAAGTGCAAAGGATCCCACTAACCATGAAGCCCTACCACACTGACATATTCCAGAAGTCAGTTGTAAAGAGCCTTGAATACTAAACTGGAGACTTTCCTACACTACTAAGTGAAAAACACTACTCGTAGTAAGCATGACCTTACCAGGCATTCCAGTAAACGAGCAGGACGAGCAATAACTATCAGGATTTTTCGAACAAGTTGTTTAATAAATGCCATTTCTCCACTCTCTGATCGCTCTTGTGCCTAAAAGATAAAAAAAAAGTCATATTAAACAAAGTCATATTAAATAAAGTCAATTGATAGTCTATGCACTGCTTAGGAAAGCATGTGTGATATTTAGGACCCCTTTAGGGTTTGAAGCATGTACTTGATATAAGCAGCACATCAATTTCAAGATGCCAGCAGAGGTAACACGGACCTGAGTAACACTGTAACTTCAGATTCAAGAAATCCCCTTTTCACAATTCTAAACCTGTAACAACAAAAGTGCCTACTACAGACAAATAACTATTTTTTTCCTTGTTTCTTAAGCTTCCACAATATTATTATCACCAGCTTTGCAAAAGGATACAACATATCAATCTGTATAGAGCAACACAAACCTCTACATGCAGGTTGTGCCTCAATTTGTTAACAATTTCAGCCTGAAATGAAAAGTAACCTAAGTAATATCAACAGACATAAGCAACATCTATGCCAAATTCATATTGATTTATTTTGTTCAATGACATATATGTGTGTGTGTGTGTGTGTGTGTGTGTGTGTGTGTGTATACATACATATATGAGCATTAAAAAACTGTATGTGCAGAGAGGCTTCATATAAAGTACATGTAGAAAGAAGGACAATGAAAAATTGAGTTCTACAAAGATTAGCAAAAAGGGCGGAAAATGCTATAGAAGAATACATACAGAAAAATACCTCCAGAAAGTCTGATAGCACCTGCACAATGGTCTGAGCTGCATTTCAAATTTCTTTTAAATGTTCCCCTCTAAGAACAGATTATGTAATTTAAGAATGCTAGTAAATGCAAAGAAACAGTATAATTCTCCTTCTGATTAAAATATACTAACAGCCCTTCCCTTAAATATCAAAGCATTTCCGTGCTCTGAACAGCAGAACTCAGACTTAAGTTTCTCATCATCTCTTGTTTATTCAAAACCACAAAGAAAATTAAAAAACTAACAGTTAAAAAATTATTAATACCAACAAGTAAGTACTTTTCCTATAACGTTATATTTTTTAATTTAAAAAACTCCATGAAAACAGGAAGCTATGCATATTGCTGTTAATATAAGCACCACAATTTAAAAAATCATCAGATGTGAGAAAAAAATCACCGAAATATGCGAAAAATTAATTTGTGGAGTTTAAAAAAGGAAAAAAAGGCACAAATACCATCTAGCCTGTCTGCAACAGGTTTCAGAAGATCCTTGATTGGACAGAAGCATAATTTTGAACGTTATCAACTAGGGCCACAGAAAACTCTTTTGTAAACAAAGCATCTGCCTATTTTAACCACCACCAAAATTTGAAACACCTTTGTAGAGTTGTATGAACACTCAGGTGCCTAAATGAACAAAAGATTCAATACACATTACATTTAAGGAGGATGGAACAGGAAAGCATTCAGCTCCACTTGACCTTAAAATTACAAAAAATTTGGCTGAACCAAGCTGCTCCAACTTCAAGTCAGTCTTCCCCTGGTTATGCAAAGTAACTGCATCGTGCCAAGCAGCAGCAGGAAATGCAGCTTTCTACCGAACACTGCAGCTGGGAATTGGCAACAAATGAACTGCATTAATCCAATGCACAACTAAGTGCCCATAACCAAGTTGTGCAAAGAAAAGGTTTTCGTACTATCGTATTATGCTATCAACAGGAAGCATGCAGTGCACTCAAAAGTTAAGTCCGAATTTTTTAAGGTGTAAAGTCTTTGTGGAACAGGAATTTTTTTCACAATAAAGAATTAGCGTCATAGCACATGACAAAATGAGTGTTTTCGTGATTTTTTAAACAATGCACTGCTTTATAGGCAGATTGAAGAGTAATTTGCTGGTGCAGTTTTTTAGCGGGTTTTGGAAGAGGCGTTAGCGAATACCTACTCTAAACTCTACTTAATGTGTAGCCGTTTTAAGGCATACGTTGTTAACAATGTTAACAGTGGTTCACTGAATCTTGGATTAGACGTGTTTTCTTGTATTTTGACATTATCTACTGGCCAATTCTGCCTGTCGTTTGGCACTGCAAAAGTATGATCATTTCACAAGAAGATCACTGGTTCAAAACTTCCCCTTGACGAGTAAGCAATCTGTATATATTTTCCATGTTTAAAAAATAGGGTTTCAATAATCCAGAGTAAATTGTCTTAAGTTTTGCATTGCTGTATGGAGAGAGTACTGTCAGAAATCCTATTTACTGAATAGAAATTAACACAAAAGCAGCACAGGAAAAACTACAAAAAATTCCCACCAAAACCTTTATCAACTGCTTGTGCTTTCAAAAGAAGCAGAAGACAAGTTAAGACAGGCACAGCATCTTAACATATCAGCTGGAAAAAATTTCGAATTAATATCAAATATGCTGCTCTATCAGATTAACTGTGGCTCATAATGTACTATCAAATCCCACACAAATAAATGAGCAAATTACATGCTGCATTCATGGTTTTAAAAATGACACATTAATAAACTACAGTGACTTATGTCACAGCGCATTTATTTCTCAAGTTTCACATTCTTCTTAATTAATTTAGCTGATTATTCTATGAGTTTCAACACTTTTAGAAAAGACATTATTTCTCTTAATAAACATTTCAGTTATGAGAGGAATGTTGTAAATAATTAAATAATTAAATAACCTCTCACTAATGGAAAGCTAAGGGTTGCGATCTCCTTTCTCAACCCAGTAGGGTTGATAAAAGGAAACTGTGTATGTTTCCTCATTTATTTAAAGTAAATGGAATAGCTGGCCTTGTTTGGGGCTTATGCACACACTTCTGTAAGCAATCTATAACTTGCACTGCAGGACATAATGCTGTTGTTTCTCAAATCTTTACAATCCATCTATTCCAGACCAGTACACTACGGTGCCTCATAGTTTTTATAGGGGTCATTATGTAGACTAAAACAGATATGAATGGCAATTACTGGAGTGAACAGTCATAATTCAAGACAACATTCAAGACAGCTCTCAGGCAAACAGATTTAAACAATTCTTCAGGCAAACACACAGCAGTCTCATAGCTCATACCTCCTGTAGCAATTTGTCTAATTTCTGCTGTAATTCAAGAAAATATCGTGATGTGATGAGGCCCTGGTGAGATTTATCCAAACAATCTCGAGCCAGTTCCGTGATCTGATGGTGGGTAAAACTGAGGACTCCATCTGCAAGGGGAAGGATGTTCTCTGGAGAATGATTTGTTATAATGTCCTGAAGCCTCTCTTCCATCTGAGCTGTTGCCTAAAGAAAAGTAGTTGTTCAATACATTAAATCAGCTCTACGTGAAACTAACAGCCTCAAAGTTATTTCTGACTCTAGAACATTTCTGTACTGCCTAAGAATTTACCTAGCTGGAATGCATGAAATGACTGGAGGCAACAGGCAAGTACACAAAGGCAAAGTGACAGATGACATTTCCCCACATTACCAGTTCAGAAAAGCAAAAGCCTTTTTGTTCTATTACGCAGCTCCCCGCCCCTTATCTGCCACTGGTGATTAACTGTCCACTCAGCTTGTGATAATCACGAAACACCCAGTAAAGCTTTTAAGTCAAAGCCAAAGCAGAAATAAATAAAAAAAAAGAAAAAAGAGAACTCATGGGGGTCTGCTTTGTTCTGCTAAAGCTGCGGATACTACAAACCAGAATATTATTGTTGCTTTCATAAAGGTTTTTCCACAAAAATATTTCACTAGGCAGAGTTTGAATGAACAATTAACTAATTAAAAGCACCACAGGCTCACAGGTCCTGCCAAAAGCAGCTGCAGGTTCCCAGACGTGTTTGTTTTACAGAACCAACTGTCTGGTTCTCAAAGAAGATGCTTAAAAAAAAAACCTTGAAGATACTCTTATTATTAAAAAGTAATCCCACACATCTTGGTTCATATCTCAAACACTAAGATGGGATTAATTAACACTAAGATTAATTGTTCAAACTTCATACTGTTGCTTGATTACTCTGTAAATCCTGACACATCTCTCTTCATATTTATATGAAGAAATACAAAGAAATTTCTTCCTTTTTTACCCACTTTTCAGGAACAGTACCTTGTTTTATTTCCAGGGGTCACCAAAATCCTAGGAGCAACCAAGAGCACAGTGCTTCAAGCTACACATCTGCACCTAGGATCTCATTTGTGTCTCAAGACTTCTGGACAGGAGAGCAAAATGTCCTCATATCTCATAGTCAACTCCCCACATCGGTGTACTGATCTTCAAAATTAAATCAGCACATATAATAGATATACATGTATATAAAGTATATAACGAGTGTTTGGGAAAACGAAGAAATGGCGCTAAATGAAGGAATCTGATGGTGTATCACAGCAGATGCTGCTCACAACTCAGCAATAGAAACTGGTTTTGATTTAGTAATTCAGTATATATTTGCCCCAAGTACACAGCGCCTATTGAAATCGGATGTATCATCAGATTCCAAACAGCAGAGTATATTACCAGCATGATTCATTTCAAATCCAGTTCGGCAGCTTTGCCAGATGAATGTCCAGTTCTCAGCCAGAATTTTCTTTATTTTGATTTTATCTCTGCAGTAAGAGCTTGGTGATGCTTTATGGAAGCCATTCCCATAACAAAAGCACCACTTACTTAAAACCTATGTTGCCTATCAATTTAGATACTGGGCATCTTAAATATAATTCATTACCTTTGGGAACCTTTCTTTGTAGACATGGTTCATCATAATTATTTCATTGTCACAGCAGGCAGGAGAACGTCCAGGGCTGCAAGCAAAGCAAATTATCCCTTTACACTTGTCTCAACATGAACTACAGTTAGTTATTATATTTTTGTATTATTTATTTGCAACAAAAAGTCAGCACAGGCTTCACTGGAAAGGTACAGTCTGTCATCAGTGGTACACTTGGTTCCTTTCTGCTATTTCTGTCCAAGTCCTCACGATTATTTAATGTACTTGACATCTAACTGCTAACCATGTTATTTTCTTAGATTGTACCTATATTTCAAGGCAGAAGTGGTTTTGCAACACTTGTGAACATTATCATTTTCTCAGAAGGGCAACAGAGATATGTTTAACTAACTGTTAATTATGGCTATACTTGTACCTCTGAAGATTAGATACAATCAAAATAGCAAGATCTGACCAAGAACTCTGGTAGCTGCAAGTGAAAAGGTAAAAAATTAGTTTGTGTGAATTTTGTTTTTCTAAATAGATAATTTTACAAAAACATATCAAAACAATCTATTTTCCATCTGACCAGTAGATAAAGGCAGTACCTTCCTGTTGGACCCCTGGGCTTTCACTGTAGTAACTAAAAAGCAATTTGTTATATCATTGGGTGAAATATATAGAGATGTAGAAAATTAGGTTTATGAGTTATTAGTAATGTATTAGTGGCAAGATGGAGAATTTTGGGTGTGGGTTTTTACTTTCTTCCTTCTTCACAAATCTGGATAGCTTGGCATTGGCTCAAGAGGCCCGCAATGTGGATGCTAAATGAACAGTCACTGGATTATAAGAAAAACATGTTAGTTGGCAACTTATAATTGGATAAATCAGGCTTTAAATAACCTTGGAACTCACAACTTGAGGCCATTTTCCACCTTCCTAACTTAGAGAACACTCTCTGCTGCCATGCTGTAGATAAGAACTTAATAAACAACCTGATTAGAAGGACATCTCAGTGCCTCCTGCATTTCATTACAAACTCTGAGCGAAGAACTCTCGAAACAGTAAAAGAAGAAACAGACACGGTGATTTTATCAACTTCCTACAAATAATGCCATACATATGCATGAGTCCATCAAAGCCAGAGCACTGTGTGCCTGTGAAAAAAACCTCAAGACTTCAAGGAAAAGAATCCATAAAAGATACCCACAGACCTGGCTAACCTACAAAACTACTTTTTGCTATCATGAGCCTCATTGTCCACTACAAAGCCCTTTAAAAAAATATCAACAGACTTTCCTGTGTTGATGACACTGGCCTATGCAATCTGTCTAAAAGATGGAGTAGGAAAAAGACTCCATACAGGGGGTAGTCTCTAGGAGCAACTTTATCGTAACATGTGCATAGAGGTTTCTTGCATCAGTAGACGAACTAAAGTTTTGGGGGAAGAGGAACTTCAAGCCATCCCACTTCTATCAGTTTGATACCAGGGCCAGCAAGAGAAGGCCAGAGCCTGAAGAGAGATCACAGGTCAGCAGGAGAGCACCAGAATAGCAGCACAAAGAACTCCAGCCACTTCAAGCACTAAATAAGCTTCACCGAGGCTCAACTTAAATACCTATGTGCAAATGCACACAGCATGAGGAATAAACAACAGGTATTAGAGACATTAGCACACCTGCAGGGTTATGGTCTTATTGACATCGCAGGGATGTGGTGAATGGCCTCCTATGACTGAGTGTTGGAATGGAAGGATACAGGCTCTTTCGAAAGGACAAGCACAGGAGATGAGGAGTGGATGTTGCCTTCTAAGTCAGTTGGACTCTAACCAGTTGCACTCCATGCACTCTATTTGGAGTGCATGGAGCTCTGCCTATGAACAAATGAAGAGCTGATCAAGAGCTCCCGACAACATAGCAGGGCAGAAGCAATCCAGAAGGTTTCTGGAAAGTGTTGATGATAACTTCCTTCTTCATGTAATAGAACGGTCAACGAGAAGAGGTGCTATGCTGGACCTTGTTCGCACCAACAAAGAGGGATTGGTGAGGAATGTGAAGCTCAAAGGCAGTTTAGGCTGCTGTGACCATGGAACAGTGTACTTTGTGATCCTTAGGGATCCTAAGGGCACACAGCCAGCTCACGGCTAAGGACTTCAGGAGCAGGCTTTCGTCTCTTCAGCTATCTGCTTGGTAGAGTACCATGGGATGGAGACCTGGGGGAAAGAGGGGCCCAAGAGAGCTTGGTGATATTCAAGGGTCAACTCTTCCAAGCTCAGAAGTGATATATCCCAATAAAAGAGGAGTCAGGCAGAAATGCCAGGAGG
>VZRJ01000961.1:448-13242 GCA_013397565.1 Ptilonorhynchus violaceus
AGGAGCCCAGCTTAGTAAGGGAATTTTAAAGAGGAAGTGTTATCCGGGCAGATACAGAAAAAGCCGCAAGGCTCCCCGAGCTCTCGCTGCGTCTCCGCCGCTCCTCTCCCTCTCCCACTTCTCCTGACAGAATCCCTGTTCCCTGGCAGATGTCTGAATCCCTGCCAGACCCGACAGTGGCCGTCCCACTCGCTGCCACCGCACGCTCGGGGCCTCGTTCTCCCGCCACACTGGGGTCGTATACACACACTAAACAACCCCTTCTCCTTCCCCCTCTGCTCCCTGATGTGCCTGTCCCTAAAGCAGACGCTTGCAGATAATATTTTCACCTTCTACTTTTAGGAAGGGGCAGATTAAATCAAAGCCTGAGCTATTTGTGCGTGGTGCCTGCTGACCTTGTCTGGGACAGAATTAAACTCGGTGGGGTTGTGGGTTTGTTTTTTTTTCCCTGTTCCTTGATTTGGGTGCAGGAAATCCATCTCTTTCTTTAAGCCCTCCTTCCATCTCTCACCATCCCAAATCCTCTCCCGCTGATGGACAGCTCAGTAGGATCATTCAACACCTGCTTTTTGCTCCTTTTGTGCTCTGCATTGCGTGAGACGAGGATTTCCATCCTCACATGAGGAATCCAGTAATCTACAAATCCAACAGCAGCGCACACAGGAAAAGCCAATTTCATGGGCTGTGCCTTGGGAGCGTTATCCCACTTTCAGCTCCCACCGAGCGACCTGGGCCAGGGGAAGGTGTCCCTGCCCATGGCAGGGGGCTGGAATGAGGTGGGCTTTAAAATCCCTTCCAACCCAGACCATGCTGGGATTCTCCGAGTGAGGGATTTTCCTGAAGGCAGCAGATTCCAGAACGGGAACCCAAAGTTCCTTAAAGAGCATCACCTTTGCCTTCTACCCAGGACAAAAGCTCAGCCTCAGAGGGTTCAGGGTTCCTACACCAGTCGATGTCACATCACCCCAGCCAGGAGAAGCATCCCATGCGTTGGGAATATGGGATCAAACCCTCATCCCCTCCCAGTCCCCGTTCTCCACGTGAGGGGCTCAGGGAGGGCTGAGGGTGCTGAGCAGCCACACGTCCCCTGGGCTTTGTTCCGCTGCAAATGGATGTCTGTGACCAATGCCCTTGACAAGGCAGAGAGGAGGGACAATGTAGGAAATCTGAAAGGAAAAGTAGACTTGGACTCCAAGAATCGTGCGGAGAAAGGAGAGACTGACCAGCAGGAACGACTCCACTGGGATCCTCCACTTAACCTAGTGACAGTCCAACCCATAGGATTATTGTCACCCACTGGGGTCAGCTCTGGAGCTGTCCCTTCCTTTCAGCCCCAAGGGACACTCTGAGGGCATTCTGGACACAGGAGAAAAACAAAAAGTTCTAATTGCTGAATTTGGGGTCCAAAGCAAACAAATCTTTGGCACTGCACAGAAAATAGGGAATGAAAAGTGTGTTTTTAAAATGCCCCTCGGTGCTCAGGTGGTTACAGAGCCCCACTCCCTGAAATGCAGAGGAGTCTATCGTTATCTCCACTCATTATTTCTCATTTCTTTTCCATAGATCTACTGAGAAAGGGAACATTTGACTCACCTGACTGCTTGTCTGTGTTTGGGAACAGCCACCTAGAAGAAAAACACCAAATCAACAAGTTAAAACCGTTCAGTTGAGATTTGGCTTTTGCCCTAACAGTTAAGGAAAAAGCAGAAATCACCATAAAAACATTATTTTCTCACATCTGAGTGTTCTTCTGAGTTAAACGAAAGCACAGAAAATGAACATTGCCCTTTCCCCAGCTTGCTCAGTTCCTTTGTACAGGCTGGTGTTCCTGTTCCAAACCCAAAAATGGGGAGTTGAGGCAGCTGCCTTCAGATCCACACACTCCCCAGAAGAGCCGAAATGAGGTTTAAGGTGTTGTTGAAGCTTATGAAGGGGGAGGTTTTCACTCCTGCAGCAGAGCCAGGAGAAGAGATCAAGCCACAGCTCCTCATGTCAATGAAAACCCAGTTATTTTAACTTAAAATCAGTGAAAATCGTACAGACCTAAGCAGACCCTGAGCCGGACTGGGGCTGCTCACACACTTCTCTCCCCTGGGTGACATCCAGACCTTCAAGCAGCCCAGGTGAGCTGGGAAGACATTCCTGGCCTTTGCCTCTGCAGTTCTCCTTTGCAAACCTCACCCTGCAAAGCAGAAACCTCCAGCCCTGCTGGGGCTGGGGCAGCCCCTCCCCGCTGAGGAAAACACCCAGCCCTGGCCAGCCCCGAAAAGGAACCCTGGGCAAAGCTCCCGACTGCACCTGCAGCACCACGGCTGCCAAATCCCATCCTGACCACAGAGACACAGTCAGGGAGCACAGCCTGGACACAGCCTCAGCGTTTTTCCAAGGAAAACGGAATCCAGAGGTCTCCGACCAGCAGGCAGCTGTTAAATGGACCATCAGCAAGACAGGGCATTTGCAAGGCACCAATATGGAGAGAAAGCTGAGAAACAGCAGCAAAAATCACTTTGAACTGACAGAGAGGAGGTTTAGATGGGATATCGGGAGGAAATTCCTCCCTGTGAGGGTGGGGAGGCCCTGGCACAGGGTGCCCAGAGGAGCTGTGGCTGCCCCATCCCTGGAAGTGTCCAAGGCCAGGCTGGATGGGGCTTGGAGCAACCTGGGCTAGTGGAAGGTGTCCCTGCCCAGGGCAGGGGGTGGGAGGGGATGATCTTTAAGTTCTCTTCCAGCACAAACCTTTCTGTGATTCTCTAATGAAAAGCAGAAGAGGCAAAAAGATGCCAAACCCCCCTGCAGATGCAGTAGCAGGTACTTCTCACACCCTCCCAGTCTGGGGCCCTCAGAGGAATTTCTAGAGATGAGGTTGACTGAGTGGGGCTACATTTTTGTTTTGGTTGCAAATTGGAAGCCACTATTTTTATCCACAAGTCCCCCAAAGCATCTGTTTCCCTGCAGCTATTTAAGATTTCCTTTTATAAGACCTAGTTAGAGGTGTATCATTATTTTTAAACGTTACTCTTCGCAGTCACACTCACATTTTATCATCATTACACGTGTCATTATCTGTGCACTTGAACTGGGTAATTTAAAGGAGAGGAGATAAAATCCTCGCAGGGGGGCTGAGAGTTGCTTCCCCTTGAGCAAATATTTTGGGATAATACCTGCCATTTACAGGTACCAGCTGGTGCATCCCAGTGGAAGGGAAAGCAATCCTTCCACAGTTATCTAGGGAGAGAAACCGTTTGGAAGGGTAAGACAAACCCCCAGAAAAGAAGGAGAATACTCCACTTGCTCCTGGATTGTAGTCAAGGCACAGCCACCCAGAAAAGTGTTCAAACACCCTTTGCTTTCACTGGAAACTGTGGAAATTCTGTCCTCCCAAGGAGTAAAAGATGGGGATGGAAACTGTTCCGTGGTTGCACTGCAGGACAGAGGACACTGTGTCTTCTTTAATGAGCTACATGGAGCCACAATTGCAGCAGCCCTGCCAGAGCAGCAGCTCTGGACCACTTAAAAGTTCCTATAATGTGAGGTAAATGCAGCTCAGGTCATTTAATTTGGGAAGCCTCTTTCCTTCTGCAGTTTCCCTAACGGATCTACCTTGCTGCTACTAATGGGGGTTTTTTTTACTGCCTCATCACCCCAGTGACAGCCAAGAAAATGAGATTTCCTCCAATCTCTTCCCGTAGCAGGCAAAACACCCCTTTTTCTCACAGGTACCACGATATGGGCAAAGAAGCACGAGACCCAAAGTCTCCAGCTCTGGGTCCAAACCTGAGAGAGGGCAGGAAACTGCATTTCAAAGGGAACACTCAGATGTGCCATGAAACCAGCAACAAAATATTTCCACTCCTGACAAGCAACAGCCCAGATCTGGCCCAAGACTGCTGGGTTTGATGTGTATTTGAAATAAAAAGCTGACTCACTGTCCAAGGGCAGGTTAAGTGCATCAAGTGTTGAAGAGAATCACGTGTTATGAGTGGTTTGGATTAAATTTTTCACACCTGTCAAGGTTTTCTAGCAAGAAATGTTGACTTCTATACACCCTATTCTAGAAATCCTAGAGAGGACAAAAATTCTACCTTCTTCCACCTGGAAATTAAAGCTGTAACAAAGAGACCAAGCTGAGCAAAGGCGAATTTTAACACCAAAGCAGGGGAGCTGATTCTGTAAACTACTGCAGACATGCAAACCCACAAATACAAATTAATTTAGTAGAAAATAAATGTTGATACACCTAAAAAAAGTCTCCAGTAGCTGTTCCTTCCTTCTTCCATCCTAACATATGAAGTACCAGGGGAACAAACCTTCATCCAGCAGCTCATGGCTGTCACTTGCAAAGAAATCCTTCAAATAAGTGGATTCCAGCGATCAGAACTCACTAAAATACAGCCCTGCAGGTACAAAATTGATTCTTCTTTGCCATCCTTTCAGCACTGCTCATGGACCCTCATCCCTTGGGAATCCAAACAAAGCCACAGAAAAACGTCCCCTACCTTCGTTTCCCGGTGCTGCCACCCCTCAGTCTCTGATCCAGGCTGTTCCTCACTGTCACCAGGCTGAGGAAAGGGCATGGATCATCACGTCCTTCAAGCTTCCTGAGCTTTTCTGCCCTTACTTCCAAATTTTTAACCGTTTCCCGCTTGTAGGCACACGGGGACAGAGCCCTATTTTAACCCTGAAGTCGAGGCTTTCAGAAAATTACCTGGATTATCAGTTAAATTCACTACTGAAACGGGGAGAGCAGAGCTACAGGCAGAGGATGGGAGCACGGGGAGCAGCAGAGATTTCCAGGAGCTCACAGAGGAAGTGCACAACAGAGCCTGGAATTTATCTCACATCTCTTGGTTCCAGTCCAAATGCTTAAACCACAACATCATCCTTCAGGCCCGGGACACCAGTGAAATCTTTAACCCTCGTGCTGAAACCTCCCGAAGCATTTTTTTGTCATTTTTATAGCAGAGGTGGCCTCCAGTCTAGGGCAGGGTCCTGGTCTGGAGTCCAGTTGGGGGATCTGTGTGTTGGATGTCAGCCCAAACTGGTTTTAATCTCAGATTTGGGCATTTCGCACCCCAGATGTGACAGAGCACTCCACATATTTCTGCCTCAGCTGTGCTAGGACAGTTTGCTGGGAGCTGAAAATGGGGAGGGAGAACTTTCCAGATACAATCTCTTACTGGGAGAGCGTCCCCTGCCACTCCTCTCCAAATGGGAAAAAAATGGAATAATGGGAACTTTAGGAGAACTGTACAGTAGTGAGTAGAATTCAAAAATAATATTTAAGGACAAACTGACAAGTTTTCTTAGAGATTTGTGGGGAGGGAAGATGGAGGACTTCTACTGTCCAGAACACGGCTTTAGTAGGTACAAAAACAGTCACCCCATTGCCTGTCAGCACAGACCCAGCCAGAAAATAAAGTGAAATATGTTGATTGTCACAGCAAAAGTGATGGTGGATGAGGAAAGCAGGAGCAGCAAGACACTGCCCATTTTCTCAATCCAGGTCCCCTCCATCCATGGCTGTGCTGCCAGTGGTACCTCCATGATTTGTCCTGGCTGGCACTAAGTCAGCAAAAGTTTGGGAATATTAAGAGCTGACAGCATCTAAGGAGCACATGGAGGGGGCTCCTCATAGCCCAGGGAGTGAAGGAGATGGATCACCCACATTTGGTGATGATTCACTCACAATCAAAAGCCAAAAAAATGCATTTCTCAGGCTGCTGGACACAGCCACAGGAAAATGCACTGTTCCTCACCACCATCCCATTCCAGGCTGGCTACAAAACTGGTCTGGTGAGAGGAAACAGGGATGGAACAGGCTGAGGAAGTGCTTCACACGCTGCTGGCAAGCTTCCTGGAGATATCCTGATGTGTCTCCTTGCAGATCTAAGACCAGAATAATTGAATTTAAAACGTAAAAGCTGGAATCAGCCCTTCCAGGTCAAGAAATGCAGTGTTCTCCCTTTCCTTGCTCATGTGGGATTGTCCCCTAAAAGCCCTAAAGGATGAACACGCAGAAGTTGGTCTCGTCTGTCAGAGCAACATCCACTCCTGCAAACTGGGAGAGGGAGAAGTGCTCCAGACCTGCTTCAGATCAGGGACAGACAGGAGGAATAAAAAGAGCATCTGACACCAAAATAAAACTATTTTGGTCACTGCCATCTCCCTTATTCTAAATGAAGCAATTGTGGGCTACGTTTGTTTTGCATTCATAATTAGCAGACAGAACAGATGGCAAAGGCGTCACTTAAAGCCACACGTCCGACGAAATAACCCAGGCTGCCAGTGCGATTTTTCACCGGGAACAAGGAATACTTTCCCCTCTTCCTCCCATTGAAACGCACCCCGAAGAGAGGAGCCAGCAAACGTGTGCATGGAGCAGGGGATTCGCGGCAGAAAGGAACCCATTGTGCTCTGGAGTGTGCTGGGCGCCGGCTGAGGGAGCGGGGAAAGGGCGGCAGCGAAGGGATTGAGGAAGGGAGCAGAAAATCGGGATGGAAACGAGGGGAGCATTGCCAGGAACACAGTGAGGGGCTCCAGGAAAACAGAGTCCCTCCTGCCTTTAGTCCCGTGCCTCAGGCATAGGTGGAACACCTGGGTTACAGGTCCAGCAGCTGGATAGGAGATGTTATCAGTCAAGGTGTCTTGTCCCACACCCATACCTGACTCCTCATCCTCTCCAGACCTCTCTCCGTGTAAGGATCCCTGCCACAATCCCCAGGTCACAACGCCCCATCCCTGGAAGCGTCCAAGGCTGGGCTTGGAGCACCTCGGTCTCGTGGAAGGTGTCCCTGCCCATGGCAGGGGGTGGAACGAGAGGAGCTTCAAGGTCCCTTCCAACCCAAACCATTCTGGGCTTCTCTAAAACAAGCAAAGCACAGAGCCTAACGCAGCACCCACTGCGTGTGGACAGTTCAGAGCCATGGCCAGGACACACAGGTTCACCACAAATCCAGAGCATAAAACACATGTGGCACTCACATCCTATTTCCTCTGCCTCGAGCACAAGGAAGGAATGGGACGAAAAAAACCCCACATACTTGCTGAAAACACTGAGGTCTTGGTCTGTTGGGGAGTACTGCACTTGTGACCCAGAACACAGGTATGTGACATCTCAGAGGAAGAACTTCCCTGGGAAATCTCTCCTGGCAGCTCATCCACCATGGCAAAGTCCTTTTACTCAATCCTCAACCTCCAACAAAGCCCCAACAATTCAATCACGGTGAACATCCCCTGCTTCTTGGAAAGGAAAAGGAGACACAGGTACTAATATAGTTTTGTTCCTTTTATAGCCTTGTGAGGTCCTCTGACAGCCCTGCTGATGGGCTACAAGAGGATTTTGGCACGCCGTTCCCCGAGCACCATGGATAAGCTGTTCCCAGCATGGATGACTGAGCAGGATCAGGACACAGCCTGATGGGCCATATAATAAACATCAGGAGCCGAGCCTCGCTCCCGCTGCAAACGTGCCAGCAATCCTGAGCTCCCAAAGCTACCGCCGGCTCCAAACCTCTGTGATGCCATTAAAATGCTAATAATGGGGAGTCTTGTCCAGCCCTTGCAGCCACAGGCCTCTCTCAGATGATCCAAGTGCTGATAAATAAGTGTGTGCCTCCATGGCTGCTGCAGCACGGAACTCTGCTCCCTCTGATGTTGTAAATGGATTAATAACGATGCTCGAGACCGCTGCAGCCTGCTCAGCAAAAGAACAGTGCCTGGAGAAAGAGCTTGGATCTCCAGGGAAGAGCACAGGTTGAGGGGAAACGGATAGGGGTCTTGGGAAGAGCATAGAGCTTGAGAAAGAGAGGTAAATCCCTAGGGAAGCAGGGAGAGGCAGGACCCAGAGCTGCTGTTTCCACCTCTCCCACCTGGAAAAGGAAAGCCTCTCTGGGGAAGAACACATTGATTAAGCCCCATCTACCTGTGGGACATCATCTTGCTCCACCAGATGGTTCCAAACCTTTTGGACACTTTGCTCCTCTTTCCTCTCTGTTTTCCCTTCGTTCCTCGCTTTGTTTTCCCTCCTTTCTACAGTCACCTGACCATCCACGAGCAGAGGGCACTGTGCAGGACACAGGCTCATCCCAAGCATCCCTGTGGCTTCCCCCCAGCCTCAGCCTCAAATGACATTTGCTTTTTATTACCTCCAGCAGCTCTAATCTCCCTGCTTTTCCCAGCTGCTCAATAATCCAGGAGAAGCCCACCCCATGCCAAGGCGGCAAGACACGGAGCCCAGGGGCACAGCTTGGTGCCCTCCAAATTTAGAGCTGGACATTGGTCCACCAGCAGAGCATTTAAACACTCACCCACTGCTCTAAACTGGGAAGCTGCTCCACAAATGCTCTTTTGCATCTCCTGGGAATTCCCTCTGGATGTGTAAGAGGAGGAATGGCTGCTACCAGTGCACTGCCCTCGCCTTTCCTGCAGCTCCATAAAAACCCCCCAGGGGCTACAGCTCTGGCAGGTAAAATTCACACCGTGAGAAATCTGCCCCGGTGGTCCCAGGCTCATTCCACGAAACGGCTCAGATTCCTTGCACAGAAATTCGGGGATCTGAGGTGCCCAAGGGAGTAATTCCCAAAGTATCAGGCTCAAGTCAGCGTGCTGCCAGGCGTGTCCCACCCAGCCCCCTGCACAAAATGCAGTGACCACGGCAAATGACACGGAAAGTCCTGGAAGCACATCCATTTCTGCAGCTGACCAGTGGGAAAAGACAAAGGAGACAGAGAAGGATGTGCTGGCCATCCAGGCTCTCAGTGCCTTCACCACCCAGCTCTCAGTGTCCTGACTCACTACAATTCCTCCTAAAGTTGTGGGGAAAGAAAGGTGGAATTCATACTGGCATGGAACGTTCACATTTTCAGTGGAAAAATGGATTTAGCGCACTGAAAGGTGGAGCCCAGCTCCCTGATGTGCTGCCTGTGGCACTCACCTGGCAAAGGGGAAACCTGGGCACTGATCCCTGCTCCAAGGACTGTGAGTTCTGCATTAAAGAATCAGCAATTAAAATGCACAACCAGCCCCCGAGGCTATAATCTCATTATAAATAGTGACTGAAATTAAACAATTCACCAGCCAAACCCTTCCTACAGCCACCGGAGGAGGCAGGAAGGGGAATACCCACCCTAAGACCTCGCCTCTGTCAATACCCAGCTATTCATGCAAAGCAGAACAGCATTAAGGCAGGCTGGAATTCAGCACACATTCCTGCAGGCTGGATGGGGTTCAAATTTCCCGGAGGAAGGGAGGTAACCGAGCCGGGCTGTCCCACATCTGAGGTGACCACACGAACTGCTGAGACACGCGAGGCAAAGAAGCTGCTGCTGCTGCCTCCCACTCCTCCCTCATCCTGCCAAACCCGGCCCTCAGAGCTCTGCATTCCCATAAAAATGGGCTTGGAAGGGATCTTAAAGCTCCTCCAGTTCCATGCCATGGGCAGGGACACCTTCCACTATCCCAGGTTGCTCCTTGGACACTTCCAGGGATGGGGCAGCCACAGCTTCTCTGGGCAGCCTGTGCCAGGGCCTCCCCACCCTCACAGGGAAGAATTCCTTCCCAATATCCCACCTAAACCTCCTCTCAGTTTGAAGCCATTCCCCCTTGTCCCACCACTGTCCTGTTTTGCTTTGTGAAGGCTCAAGGCAAAGATATTATGTTAAGCCTGAGGGAAATAAAAGAGGTATGAGGGTAAAAGATTCCCTTTTGGTGCAGATTTTTCTCTCTCAACTTCCCAATCCTCCCACTGACTCCTCTTTCTCCCTCCCCCCTAAAAACAGCCCATTATTCACAGCACCCAGGAACAGATCAACCCCACTGAAGTTACAAGACTTTTGAAAACTTGGTGCACTTCTAATTCAGGCAGCAGCAAATTCAGCAGATTAAGAGGTGTCAACACATCCATGCCCAGGGCTTAATCAAAGCCACAGGCATTTGGACCCGGGTTTCAGCAGGAGCAGGACGGAGCTGGGATGATAATTCCACGGGTACACAAGGGTCACAAGCCATATTATCGTGCTATCTCCCCCCCTGTGTGTTATACACAGCAGGAATATGTGCATTCAATATTTAATCTGCAGTGGCACTTGGGGACATCAGTGGGACACGTGTTGTATCCTTGAGAACACTCAGGAGCAGGGAAGGACATGCAGAGATGAATCTCAGTGCACTCCGAGGTGTTTCGGGGCCCCAAAGGTGAAGCCCTTTACAAAAGGATTGCCTGGGTCGTTCACCCTCGGGCACAGAGCTGGAAATCCTCAGCTCTTCCCGCTACGAGGGGTTCTCCCGCTTTTCCATGGTGGGGATTTTCCCCGGGATGTGCAACAGCTCTGCCTTGCACAGCCTCAATTTCTGCCCACAGGCAGGGCTCTCACGAGTGCCATAAAATATGCACTTACCTCATTCCCGCTGCCTAATCATGATTTCAGGGAATGAGGTAACCAAACTCATCACCAATAAATTCACCATCGTTGTTCAACCCGAGTTTCCCCCTTTTTTATCATTATTGAATTAAACTCACTCACATCCCTGCTCTTGTGTTAACGCATTTATGGCACTTCGAATGATTCCCTCGGTCTGAATTCCATCTTGAATTCCAAATATCCCGCTGGAAAGACACTGACTTGGGATGAGATGTCTGCAGGCGGCTCCCAGCTCCCAAAAGAAGGGATGTGCACCAGTACTCCTGGAAACTTCTGCAATGGAAGTCTCCCAGGTGTGTTTTTTCCACACCTTCTTTCCAAGCTCAGGCAAGTAGGTTGAGATACCTTAGGAACAGCTGAGCCATTCCCACAGCCTCTGGAAAATCAAGCTTTTTATTCATTTTTGCATCTCTGAGCATGCTGGAAATCCTCAGAACTCCACATTTCCAGCGATTTTGACAACGAGATTCTGGTATTTCTTGGGACTTGCAAAAAATAGATAAACAAGAACCCTGATCCCGACATTAAGATATATTTTCTGATAAGTTGAAGGTTCCTTTGGCTTCCTTGCATCCTGTTCCTACAAATTCTTGCCCAAATTTCTCAGGAGGGCGGAACTTGAATCCAGTCAAATGTACCCGTGCAGCAATAAATAAAATAATAATTAATAGGTTGCCCAGATAAAGGCTTTCCATCCTAGGGCAGAGGAAAGTCTTAGCTAATTAATCATCAAGTTGGCATTAACTTATCTTTTGGCACCTCCAAGAAAATGTAAATCTGAAACGAGTTGGGGGTGGTGGTGTGTGGAAACAAAGCAATAAGAAGCCAACAATAGTTTTGGAAATGGATGACAAAATCCAAATGTTCTGCCTCAGTGCTGCTAAATTAAGCTCTGTGTTATCAGTGCAAAGATTAAAAAAAGAGAGATTTCCCTCTGAACCTGAAGTCACACTTTGGGACATGACAGCAGGAGTGGAGACAAGAGGATTCACTCACCCTGAAAATGAGTGGAAATAAAAAGGGATCTGTTCAGTTCTCGGTTTCCCCAAGCACGGTTCTGTGGAGGAGAAGAAGGAAGAAGGGCGTTAGTTTATTGTGGAAGAGATGAAGAAGTGATCCCCACCCTCCCTCCTATCCCAGGCTCCATCCAACCCATCCTTGCCTTCAGCCCTTTTTGCCCAAATTGCCCTTTTTTCCCCACTTCTAAGTGGAAATGGCTCTGGTGAGATCCTGGCTTGAGCCAAACACCGTTCTGGGAATTATTTTGGCGTCAAAAGGTCGAGAAAAATTGTTTTCCCACTTTCCATCAGAGGCTCCCAGCTGCTGAACAAAGATGGAAGATCATCACATGGAATTGTGTTTTCTCCGATTGATTTTTTTTTTGGCTTCCTCTGAGCAAAACTCCCTTTTCCAGGGAGAGGTCAGTGCCACAAACACAAGCATATCCCTCCCTGTATGCCCCAATTAACGCTCTGTAAAACACTGCTCAAATGAAAACCAAATGTACCCCCAATCCAGATGAGATGGAGCGAGGGAAATGATCACACACATTTCCTCCTAAACTCCACTGAATAAACACTCAGCTCAGCTTCACGACAAACGTTTTGCAAGCACCTGTGGGTGTTTATTCCATCCAAGGAGCTGCATTCCTTCCTGCCCAGGCACAGGCAAAGCCCTGCCCTGCCTGGTGGAGGAGGCAGTGGGATGCATGTGCACGTTGCTCCTCCAAAAAAGCTATTTTATTACCAAATGAGCTGTAAATAAGGGAAGGTAGAAAGATTCCCTTAAACTATCTTTGCCTTTAATTCAATATATCCTAACCAGCATCAGCCTACAGCAACCTCCCAGGAGTCATCCAAGACTCTCTGGAGTCTTTAAACCAGAAGGGATGAAGGCACCTGACACAGGGCAGCTCCAGGAAATTATGGTATTCCACAAATCCAGCTTCAATACCCCAAAAATCAATGTATTCCTAATCAATGAGTCTGCTCAGGCACAGCACGGAGCCCACAGAGCCTCTGCAATCCATCCAAGTGAAAAGTTATTCCTTCCACAGACGCCTAACACCCTCTTCCCTCCTGTTTTCTTTCTGCCCCCAAAACGACATGAAACCCAGCGGTTCAGTGTGTTCTGATCAAATGCACAAAAAGCCACCAGGACCCGGTTTTGGCTGCATCAAAGTCCATTCAGAGGCTGCATTTTCCCCCAAAAAACTTCACACAAATCACCAGCAAAGAGAGGCAAAATCCTGGATCCTTAAAGAAAAAGAAGATGCAGCTTTAAGTGTTGTTTTGGTTTTTTTTTTCCCCACTAAATCTCGCATCCATTAATTTCATTTCAAGAATGAAAAGGCAGATTTTTTTTTTTCCCCTCTTT
>VZRJ01000961.1:23250-72354 GCA_013397565.1 Ptilonorhynchus violaceus
TTTTTTTCCTGCAAACCACAGTCACATTCAACCAAAAAAAATTTTAAAAAGGCAATTTATAAAGACAACACGAAAGCTCAGGTTGGTTGTAGCAGGGTGGGAAAAGATTTAATAGCCCAGAGGGAGGGGGGGAAGATGGATGAACCCAGACTGCTCCTGAGAAACTCTGCAAAGAGGTGGAGCAATGCACAATCCAATAAAGCCCACAGGGAGAGCCTTATCTTCCCTTCCCTCATTGGAAATCCATCCTGCCTTGGCTCCTCAAGTCTCTGATCGTCCAAAAGAGCCCAAACACCTTTCAGGGAGTCATCCTGCGTTGCTCTGCTCAATAGAGAAGCTAAACAGCATTTTGGGGTTTTTTTTCCACATTATCTTTGCAATGTCTGTGGGAAAAGAGGCTGAGAGCTTGAAACTGATTCACCTTTTAGCTGTAATCACCTCAAAGTTGGGCTTCCATTCTCAGCTCATTGTTTCGGTGCTTTAGGTCATAAAGAAAGAGGTTTAAGGGTAAATCAACCAAGCCCAAAGAGGAGGGAATGAGAGACACTCCCAGAGTCTCGACAGCTGAATTTTAGATGACGGAGCTTAGTTAAAAAATCTCATTCACAGCGGCAGTTTGAGGAAAAAATAATAAAAAATTACAGAGATAAGGGCCTAACTCCTGTGATGGTTAACAAATAATCTCCAAAAATGGCCATCAGTGACCTGGGGGTCACACCACGGGTCTGCAGCTGGGAGCTGAATTCCTGAGGGCCAGCCTGGTAGGAAGCTGGCTTGGACTTGACCCCTGCCTCATCCCCCCAGGAGGATGTCAGCTGATAAAACTGGGCTGTGTTTACTCGTTGAAAACATCACCTCAACCTGACCAACCTCAAACCCAATCAATCTGCTGAGCCACCCCATTTTTTACCCGCGAAACAGCTTTGCTTTGGTAATTATCAATCACCCTTATGCAGAAAGGTTCCTCTGATTTTTTTTAACTACTCAATCCTTTGAGAGACAGATGAATTTTAATGATTTAGATTATTAACCTAAAGGTTGATCCAGACTGGGAGGAACAGAATAATTTGTTTAATCATTATTATTATTTATAATTATTTAACATAGGGGAGAAAAATATCACCTTAAATGTCATCATGATGCTTTTTTAATTGCCTCGGATGAAATTCAGAATAATCATTACTCTCTAAATGTATACAGATCTAATTTTAAATACCCTAAGATGCTGGATATTTCTCTGGAAAATGCAGAGGATGCATATTCATTACTGGAGAGGGACTTGCAAAGACAGAAAAGAATTGATCAACCGGTTATTGAAAATTAATTCTTTTCCCAGTTCACAGTCGGGCTCTGATTTGACATGAGGCAGAAAAAGAAGCTGAGCCAGGTAATTTTTCTTATTCTTTCGTTCCAGGAGTGTAGGACGTGTCCTTTAGGAGGAGGGATGTTTAATGGATGCCTAAAAACATGCTTTTAATTTGTAATATTTGTACTGTGGAGTTATCTGCACTCAGAATGGTCACCCTGAGGGATGCCCAGCACACGGAAAACTTCAGTCCGTGAGGAATATTGGAAGCCAGCCCCACATGGTGGGTAGGAAACCGCAGGAAATACCTGAAACTCTGTAGTGTCAAAGGAGTTGATGCTGTTTTGGTTTGGTTTGGTGTTTGTTGGGGGTTTTTGGGTTCGTGCAGCTACTCCATGGAGATGAAAAATGTGAGTTGGATGGAACAGGTTGACCAGAGAAGCTGTGGCTGCCCCATCCCTGGAAGTGTCCAAGGCCGGGTTGGAACAATCTGGGATAGTGGAAGGTGTCCCTGCCCAGGGCAGGGGGTGGAATGGGATGATCTTTAAGGTCCCTTCCAGCCCAAACCATTCTGGGATTCAGTGAAGGACAACCCCATGTAGGGCCAGCACGCCAAGGGAATGAACACCATAAAAATGGGATATGGGGCTGCATGGGGAGGATCCAGACCTTTCCCCTACAAACACACCACAAACCAGTGAGAATCATACCCAACGAACTGAAATGGGAACTGGTCCCTCCCAGAGCCCACCCTGCTCATCCCTGCGGGTTCTGGGAGCCTGGAATCAGCCTGTGGGCTCAGTTCTCCCAGGACACCCACGAGCCCCGTCCCCAGGGGCTGCAGGGCACGGCTGTGCCAGGAAAACCGCGCAGCTCAACCCAAACAGAGACCAAGAGAGAAATCCACGATCCCCCAGCCCAGCGCCAGGCGACGCGCTCCGAGCCCCTGCATTTGCAGCACTTCCAGCAGGTAACCCCGCATTTCTTCGTGCTCGCTTTTCCAAAGGCCTTTGTTTCCCCAAGCTGAGGGGCAGCAGGGCCTCCCCGCTCCCCCCAGGGCCCCGTGTCCGTGCCCCGCTGCCGCTCCCGGCGCTGGGCCGGGCGCTCCGAGCGCCTCGTCTCGGGGAAGCATTCGCATTTTCCTTGGCACAGGTACAGCATTCGGGATTCTTTCAGGCCAGGCCAATTAAAACAAGCTGAAAACTGCTGAGTGAAGCAGTTTCAGCCAGGATCTGCTTACATTCCCCCTCGGAGAAAAGCGGGGGGCCCACTTGCTGTAACTCTCTCCCTCTCTGCGCAGCGTGGGTTTTGCTGCCTCTTTTTTTTTTTTCCCCCTTCTTCTTTTTTTTTTTTTCCCCCCCCCTCTTTTCTTTTTAAGGTGGAATAACTTGTGCCCTTTACACAGGGAGGCTCTAAGAGATGGATGGTGGGACTTGGGAATGTGGCTTCGTTGAGATCAAATTGAGGCATGGGAATTAAAAAAAAAAAAAAAAAAAAGGAAAGAAAAAAAAATAAAGAAAAAACCACCAACCCCAAAACTGGTAACTCTCCACAGATTAACACACTTTACCTCCTTCACAAACCTTGCATGGTATTTTCTTAAAAAGGAATAAAGCCACATAATTAGCAATCAGTTGAAGCCTAAGGCTTTTCTGCCACCACAGAGACTATTCAATGCCTACTGGCTCTGCTAACACACTCTTATTACTCTTGGGTTTCATTTTGGACAGCCTCTTTCAAACCTCAGATGTGTTGTAAATGCAAACTGACAGGTTAAAAGATACCGTTTTTATACCCCTGAGCAAATAAAATAAAATAAAATTAAAAAGCCCATCGTACCAGGGCTGCTTTATTTTATAGCGATAATCCTCAAGCGCTGCAAGAAGGTTGGAGGTTGTAGGAATGATGAAGGGGTCCCAGGGATGGAAGGATATGTGGTCCAAAGCAGTCAGGATTCTGCACACACCCCTTTGTCCTGGAAAAAAAAACCTGGCAGTGCCCTTCCCAGAGCCCACAGTGGCCATTTCCAAACACCTGCATGCCAGGACTACCACAGAGAAAACACCTGCAAATGCCCCTGCATCAATCTGGGGGGGAAAAATGGGCTAATCCAGCAGAACAAACCCCAGCACACGGATTTGCATTTGTTTTCATTGCTCTGAATGAGGCTGTGTCACTCTTGGACTCGGGCTGAATGGAGGGGAAACACGTATTGCATGTAAAATTCGGGTCCATTTGGGGCTGATCTGGGCTTCAAGCAGCGACAGAAGCCAGAAGGAGCTGGATCAAAATTTCTTTCCATTTAAAATGACCTCACCTTGACAAAGCAGCGCTGGGCTCACACAGACACCAAAATTCCCAGCAATGCCAGAGCACCCAGAGCTGCCACAGCACAGCCACAAACCAAATCATAACCCTGACAACGTCACCTCTCCCCTAATTGTCACCAATATGTTAATGGGAGGCACAGGAGGAACAAAACAGGTGACAGCTGGAGCAAACAGAAAGGATTTGAGACAACAGAAATACCAAATTTCTTAGATCATCCCTGAGAGAAGACAATTCTCTTCTCTTTGCTTTCAGAGCCCTGTTCTAGGAACAAGCTGGCCCAAGGGACCAGGAAAGTAGGACAGGATGACTGTTCTGGATCAGAAATCCTTTTCTTTTTCAAAGGCTGCCGGGTGCCCTCCTCAACGACCTGGAGAAGCTCAACTTGTCACCTGCCACACTGCTTCCCTCAAAGGCCATTCATTGATTTCATCAGGGCAGACAAAGCAGAGACACCATCAACCCCTGAAGCACACGGAACATGCCACGAGCATCCTGTGATCCCAGCCCTGGCTGCACTGGGATTGTTGATCTCTAAAAGGGTGAGCGGATCCCCAAATTTAATAATAGATGGCGGTGTCTGACATTCACATGGCAGCTTTCATGGTGGAGTGTGAGGTGCTTGAAGGGACACAGGGCTGATCACCTCTGCTTCCTGCCCTGCTCCGCAGCTCCACCTCCTCAATGGCCTCTCCCCTCAAATAACACCTCCCATCCCTCTCATCCAGAGGCAATAGCGTCTTTTATCTGTTAGAAATCTTTCCTGATTTCTTTCCCTCTCTGAGGACCCTCCTTTAGTCTCCATCCGGATTCATCTCTCCACAGAAAAGGAAACAACAACAAGCAAACTGAAACATCCTCCACGCAGAGATCTCCTCTCCAGGTGTAGGCAAGGATTGGATTGGACAGGTGATGGACAATGGAAATCCAGGTAACAAGGGAAAGAATACAAAGAAAATCTTTGCAACTGAGCTATCTTGAAGGTGGATGAAGGTTCCACCTACCTGGGACACTTTCTAGTGACATTTCCTAAGGGCGTGCCCCATGTTGGGATTCCTCCAGTTGTGCCCTGCTAGGCAGCTTTTCCTCCTGGTCTTCAGTGGAGGGGGAGAAAAAGGAGGGAAAAAATCAAAGAGGGGATCAGGAAACACTCACTTGGTCATGTCCTGAGCAATTCCCAAGACGCGAGTGAGCCCAGGTTTCCTGCTGTCCCCTCAAATAATGTTATTTTCCACTCCCACCTTTCTCCCTCCCACTTATCTCCCTCCCCCCTTGCCTTGTGAGCCTGCCTGAGCCAAGCAGTGCAGATTAGATGCCAAGCAATGCAGGCTCTGCACAGAGATCCGACTCCCCCAGACAGACCGGGGAGATAAAAGCGGTCAAACACTGTCCAGAGACAGCCCGGGGAGAGCCGGGCTCCCAGTGGCTCCCACTGGGCGATGCCTTGACCTGGGGACACTCCAGCAGCTGAACTGCAACTCCTACAGGCACAAACACTCCTTTCTGGCCCCTGTGCTTAAATATACACAGAATGGGTCAAATTTTCCAAAATACCCAAGCCTGACTGATAGAAACCCTTTTCCAGGCATCGAAGACCTGCTGCTCAGGGGTGCAGGGAAACAGCCACTGCCAACCTGCAGCCGTTCAGCCACCCCAGAACAGCTCTGCCGTCGTTCCACACACCACTGTTTGCCCCTGGGGCGATGCACCAGAACATCACGGCGCTCATCATCAGGGTAAACAGCTCGGTGGCAAAGTGCTCATCCCATCCGTGTCCCGGCAGCTGACCCCGAGCGCAGAGGCCCAGGAAAGCTCTCCCCGCTCCTGACCCCGAGCGCAGAGGCCCGGGAAAGCTCTCCCCGCTCCCTGGGTCCCTCTCTGGTTACACGATAAGGGCTGGGGTTGACACAGCAATATAAACATCATTACTGACACCGCTCACACGCACGCCGGGCACAGGTCAGGCCGCGGCGTCCGGGGGATACTCCATAACGGGAGCTGTCATATTTATCTCTGGCTTCTCCCGAGCCAGGCCGGGCCGGCGGGCAGAGCACACAAAAGGACCATTCAGCGCAGCCCACGAGCAGAAGCGAAACAGATGCGCCGGGGAAGTTTGCAAAGTCCCCGGCACAGAAAGTTGGCAAATCTCCTCCTCCCCCCCAAAGCGGGGCCCATCTCCTTGGCAGCACCGGGAGCCCCCGGAGCAGCCCCGCTGCCAGCGGCGCTGCCCGTGCTGCTCGGAGGAAGGGCGGTCTGGAGGACACAGCCCTTGGCTTGGCAGGGAGCAGGGAGGCAGAACTAAACCAGAGCTCAGAGGCCACCAGAGCTCTTAAACATTTCCACCAGGTTTGGCTGGTAAGGCTTATTTTCCTTTTTTTTTTCCCCGCACTGTTTTGGCAATTTCAGGAGTGGGATGGGAAAGCAAAGCCTCCCATCTGACCTGCTGGTGGTTTTGCTCTTTGTCAAACACCCGAGAGGTCAAGGTGCAGAGAATGTGTATTAGAGGTGAGGTTTCAAAGGCTGCAGTGTGGCACTGAGCAATTCTGAAGCTCTACTAAAAGAGAATGCAGTAAATCAGGTCTGAAACCAGGGACTGGTCCAAGCAAGGTCAGTTTTCTATCTGGAAAGCATAAAGGAAGATTCAAATGCTTTAAGTGAAGGAAAAAAACCCCATCCCAGTTCGAAATGAACTTCCTACTTATTTTAAGACCGATCTAAACTGCTTTTTTGTTCCCAGCTGGTATTTCAGGAATGAGCACAACCAAAGGCACCTGGTCTGGTTTTCCAGACTGAACCGCTTTTGGAAAGGAATCAGATAGGATTTGGACAGAAACAGCGGAGGCCCAGACACAGAGGCTGCCCTGGGAGAGTGTACCAGCTGTCTGCTCAGCTTCAAACCTCTAATCATGTGTTGGAGGGAAGGCAAGGGGACCTGTTAGGGGTGGCTGAGCTCCCCGCTCGGAGCCGGTGGATGTCGGGCCGGCTCCATCGCCTCGGACGGAAAACTCTGGCTCCGGGAAAACAGCAGCCTGAGCCTCCGAGCAGACAGAACATGGGGATTACAAACAGCAGCTCAAGCAAAGATGAAATGCTGGAACTGGGGAGAGCAGCAGGAGGCTTGGCAGGGCTCAGATGGGCAGAGCACCTGCTGGCCCTGAATGGGGAGGTTTGCAGGGGGTTCCAGTGACCCCCAGTATAAACCAGCCCTGGTCCTCACCACCAGCCTGGCACAGCCCCACCAAACACTGCCGTGCCATGGGCAGGATGGACGGCACAGGGAGCCAGCACTGCCTCAAAGCTAAACAAATCCTGGAAAGAAATACACAGAGCTACTACGGTGCCCTCCTTCAGCTCTGTAAATCCTCACCCCTGCTCACAAACAGTCCAGCAGGATTTAGGAGCTGGCAGACTGCAATTCCTCCTCTCTGTGCATCGTTTCTGAGAACCTGGTGTTCTCCTTTTGATTTACTTAGGGCATGCAGTGTCTCATGGTGATGAGAGGACAACTCGGCTTGCATTCAGCCCAACAAGATGCAATAATTGAGAGTGTTGTCATCCTGGGTTCCACAGCACGTCACGCATGATCACAGAATTCCAGAATGGTTTGGGTTGGAAGGAGCCTTAAAGACCATCTAGTTCCCACCTTCCACTATCCCGGGTTGCTCCAAGCCCCATCCAACCTGGCCTTGGACACTTCCAGGGATGGGGCAGCCACAGCTTCTCTGGGCACCCCGTGCCAGGGCCTCCCCACCCTCTGAGTAAAGAGCATCTTCCTAACTTCTAACCTAAATATCTCCTCTTTTAGTTTAAAATTGAACAACGCTGAGTTTTAAGATCAGCACTATCCCCAATTCCATCCACCCCATCAATCCTGAGAGCTTTGTGCAACCAACTGGTGTTGAACACCAGAACGTAGGCGGGGTGAATTCACCCAGGCTCGTGCATGTGGGGTTCTGATCTCCACACAGGGGCTCTTGTTGCTGCCACAAAGCAGTGAAATGCCAAACATGGCTCATACCAATTCCACCTCTCACTAATAAGTTTTGTCAGCTCATCCTAATCTTGAAAGAAACCTTTAAGTGCTGGGAGGGGTCCTGGTTTCTAGTTAGGCTCAGTCAGATTCTGTGGTTTAGTCAAGCTAACCTGGCTCATGCTGTTGCAGCTTCAACCATGTGCACTTGAGATCAGTTTTTCCACTCAGAATAAGATAAGGTCCGCAGTTTCCTCCCCTCAGATAAGCTCAAAGGGCAAAGAACATGAAGTCATGTCCCTGCCACCCAAAATCCGTGTGGTTCTGTGTCCCATCTCCGCAGCAGCTCCCAAGCCAGGACATCTCCAGCTGTGCTTTCCTGGCATCCGAAGCCAGAAATTGAAGCACAGGATACTCCAAGGGGTAGAGAACAAAAGGATCCATGGATTTCTGAGCCGTCGCAAGCGGTTTTGACGAGCTCCTGTTCACTGCCACTGTTATTGTTTGTGTTCTCAGAGGTGTCACGGCGTTCTCAGCGCTTTGCAAACAACAAGCCAGACCTCACAGACTTTTCCAAGCAAACCACAAAACGCAAAATCCCAAAGGCCATCCAAAAAAGCACGGAATTCAAAACTGACTCACTCTGCCTGATTACAAAGCACTTTCTGAAACTTCTTTTCATCAGCCATTTGCTTCCTATCTGACAAAAAAATTGATCCAATACCATTTTTTTAATCACTTAAGCCTCGCAACTGTGTAATTCCTGATACAGGGGAATTTCCATTGTGCCATTTTGATCACCTCTCAAGCCATCTGCAGAGTTATCAGGGATGCTCCTCACAGAGCTGTGACAGTGAATCCAGGGAGAAGGCACTGACCTGGTGTAGAGGTGACACAGAGAACTCAGGTACCCTTTGGACACAACTTGAACCTTGGTAATCCTTCCCTGGCCGTGGCATTCCCTTCTCATCCAGCCACCAAAAGGAGATCTGAAATGAAAATTATTAACATCAATCAGCCATGGTTTGTTTAGTTGGGGAGGTTTTGTTGTTTTTTTTTCCCTGCTAAGCATCCAAAACCATATCTTAGATAAACAAACAAAACAAAACATTTGGCCCGAACCAAATCCTGGCTGCAAACAGATCTGGATAAGATACTCGTGGTTGGGATCTGTCATATGGGATCAGATGTGTTCATCACTGTGATGTTTGCACCCCAAGCCCAGCACGTTCCCACGAACATGCCCTGAGGCTCGGACACAGCTCGCTTACCTTCAGGGACCTGCTTGAGGAAGCTGAAGGTGAGGGACATCCCCAAGGCACTCACATAACCACACAGAGGCACCTCTGGAGGCTCCATGTCTCACCATTAGCTCCAGTGCCTCAGGGCAAGTCAGACCAAACGCTGGGAGCCAGCCAGAGCCTCAGATCCAGCTTTCCCCCTGTGCTGCTCCTTGGCTCACACCCAAACACGCGGCGCCTCGGGATGGCTCAGCCCAGCCCAGCCTTCCCAAACGGCACCAGCTGCAAGGACACAGGAGCCCTCCATTCCCACCTGCACATCCTCCCTTCCCACTGCCTTCCCAGCACTGCTCCAGCTCCCAGGGAGCACAAGGGATTGGCTGTGCCATGTGGGACTTTAGGGCAAGACCCCTCTCGGAAACCTGAAAGGGTGAGAGGCTGCAGAGCTCTGCCTTGTCTTTGCAGCTTTCGCCGAGCTCCAATTTTGCCGAAAAGGGATTAATTAATTAACACTGGACAACCCCACAGTGATGCCCTGGCAGCTCTGGAGCAGAGGAGCCATCACTATGGAGACTCAACACTCCAGGGCTGGGTCCCAAACGTTCTCCTGGCAGGAGGATGCCCACACCCAGCCAGGATCCCAGATCCCTGAGCTGGTTGTAACTCTGGTGGAGCCACTCCAGGGTTACTCCGGCGCCACGGGGAGGAGAGCTCCATCCCGGCGCGCAGATGGTTCCCCCCATCCTCTGGAGAGGCTGAATGACTTTTCAAACCTTTGATTCCTGATGTATTCACTTCAAGGAGACACAAAAGTACAAAATCTCAGCATGGAGTGACTCCCTCGCTTTCCTTTTTTTTTTATTTTCCTTCCCACCCCCCCCATCCCTCATCTTTTCTTTTCTTTTCTCCTCTCCCTGGACAGTTTTACAATTTTGGCGTGTGGCCAGGCTGTCTGTCCTGCTTAGCCTGGGCTGGCTGTGAGGCACCTGCAGCCCCTTAGAGCAGGAGGAGGAGAAAGATCCCTCGTCATAGGTAAAGCAGTGACCACTTGTCCCTTTAACACCCGAAACGGGCAGTCAGGAGGGGAAGCAAAAAACAACACAGCTTTGCCACCTCACCTGCCACTGACCGGTCCCAACTGCACTCACTGGGTTGGATTTTTATGTGCTAAGTGGCTCCAATAATCTGTTGTCACTTCACACCAGGGAGGGTCCCAGGTTATTAAATCCGATGTGCACTTGCTGCACTTGAACAGTGCCCCGTGCACCTCATTTTATTTATGCCTTTGTGAGGAATTAACCAGGCAGGAGAAAGGAGCTTCCCTCTGGGCAGGTTATAACCAGACTGGCTCCTGGCATATCCCTCCAAAATCCCCTCCAAATTCCCAGCTGGCACTGGCTGCAGCCACTGCCAGACCCAGCAGAGCCTCCAGAGTGGAAAAGGGCCCCGAGAGGGGACAGACACGAGTCCCACGGGCCCAGGAGGTTGACCAGGGCATAGCAGAGATGCAAAAGAGGTACCCAAGGCATCACTGGGGCTCTTGGCTCTGGCACAGCTCAAAACTTTTTATAATAAACACAGAAATTGCCATGACCTGAGTCCACAGTGACACTGGGGGACAGTGAGAGGCAATAGTTGGTCCCAGCCTAGAGAAGTCCAGCTTAGCTCAAAGCCCAGCTCATTGTACCTCTGTAGGAGTCTCTGTCTGGAGAGGAGCCCCACTTCTGATCACAACATCCCCCTTCAAAAGATGTGTTTGTACACAAGGATGGCCACTCCTCCAAAGAGGGGCTTGGTGCCTGCTGAGATGTCACAGTAAAGAGACCAGAACATCCCTCAGATCCCTCTTGTTCAGCAGGGCCACAACCAAAACACACCTGGGCTGAAGGAAAGGCCCCAGGGAGACCTCCTGGAGCAGGGACACCTCTCTGAAAATCCATGTGTGTCACAGGGGATGCTGGGGACAGGAGCTGAGAGGACAGCTAGAGCTTTAAATATTTCACATCCTGAACTATGACAACAAAGTAGGAGCTTCAAGGCAGCTCCAAGGGTTCTGCTGCTGGCAGCATCTCCAAGGACTGGATGGTATTTCAATCCCAACAGCCCATCCAGAGAAAATGCCACTGCCGGGATGGCAAGAAACCCAAAACTTGCTGTGTTTTAATCAAACTTCCTTGTGTAGCTGCAAGGCACTGGAGACATTTACACCCCAGCAGCTGATTTTTTTATTTTTTTTTTAGTTCTGCATCCAGTGGAGTTCAGCCATTTGAAAAAAAAAAAAGGGAAAAGAAAATCTTGTGACCACGAGGGACTCTGTCAAATATTCCCGCTGCTGTCCTGGAGCGTGGAAAAGCAAGTCTGCTGTTGCACACAGGTCTGACTATTTGCATTTTTAATAATTCAAGAGTTTAATTAGTATCATGCCCTTAATCAGAGGCTGAAAATACAGCTGAAGTCATCAGAGCTTAATTAGTTTTAAAAAAAAAAAAAAAAGATTCTGCAGCGAAAATGTCTCGACCAACGTGGGGCTCTGTCCTCAGCTTGATGCTTTGGGCTTCGGACAAGCTTTTACCTGTTGCTTGTGATTTTCTGTTCCAGCACACCTCAGAATAACTCAAAATCCCCCAACAATACCAAGACAAATCAGTTCACTCCCATGTTTATCCCTATGAACTGATCCACGGCTTTCTTGAGCTGGACTCAGAAAAAAAATAATATATCAGATTGAAGATAATAAATTAAATTAAACCGGGTGTATCCCATAAGCTGCACATGAAATTCCCTCTACAGGAAATAAAACTGATTTTAGAACATCAATAGGTGTCTCTGGATCTCAGTCAAGTCAGGAGGAACACATTCCTGAGGGAAATCACTGTATGGACAGAAAAAAATCCCCATTTAGCATGTGTGGGAGCTCACACTGGTCCCAGTTGGTCACTGGGTGGTGAAGCACAGGAAGTTTGGTCCTGCCTCCCTTTTTGGGAGGTCTCAGGGGAAATATCACCAGCTTGGGCTGAGCAAATCCAAAACCTTGGCAAGATTTATCCATTCCCTCCCTGGACAGGTCGATAGTGTTGTACAGGACATCCTGGATGGACTTTTCCAAACAATATGTGGGTTAATGGTGGGATTCATCACCACCCAAGGCTGTGCAGACTAAATACATAAACAGGTTTGAAAATGGGTTAGTGAAATTCATGGAGGACAGGCCAATCCCAGACAATTAAATATGGTGATCCGGATGCAACTTCCAGTTCAGAAAGTCAGGCAGCCTAATGCCCTTCCAGCCCTGATTTACTCGGAAAAAGGAAGCCAGAAAAATTCTCACTGTGCCAAAACTGTCCCTTGGCTCCAAGCACTAGTGAGAATCACAGAAAATCCTTTTTTTTTTTGGCAGGGGGAGGGGGATACATTTTCTTTCAGTAATGATATTACAGCCTGCTATTTATTTCCCTCTGCAGCTCCTGAGCCTCTGTGCAGCCTCCCAGCTCCCTGTGCCCTCAGGAATATCACAAATAAATTAGTGAAACCTCCTGGAAGGTGATAGCAATCACAGATACCACTGAATTCCATTCAGCGTGGAATTAGGAACCCAATCATTTATGTACATAGGAAAGGTCTGAGTGGCTCAGACTGAAAATCATCCTGTCCTTGGGCCAGGGAAAGATGCTGGAAACTCAAGATGGAAAAACGGAAGTTGGTTTGTCCACAAGGAAAGTTTCCTGCAGCCCCAGTTACTGTTTGATTTATTCCTGACACTCCTGCGCAGAGGCTGGGTTTATATATATCAACAAATTTAAAATAAATACGCTTTATTCTGTGTCCTCCTCCCCTTTGAATCCAGCTCAACTCCTGACCCAAGGAGCAGCTTAGGGCACGGATTATCTGCTCCCTCCTTACCTGCTGCAGGAATTTCCACCCTCTGCCTGCTCCCGAAGGTGTTCAGGGGCTTTGCCGGCGAGCAGAGGACAAGATGACAAACGAGGCAGCACACAGCGCCGGAATGTGAGTGAGTCTCAGCTATTTTTAATTAAGGAGCGATGACAGCTGCCTGAATTCCCTGACACTGCACTTAAAGGCTCCCTGACCCAGCCATTATTGGCCACCCTCCTCAGCCCGATGCCCGTGGGTCCCGACGGGGCTGCTATTATTGTCCCCGCCGTCTGGGCAGGGGCAGGGCTCGCGCAATCCCTGTCTGCCGGCAGCGTGCAAATCCTGGGAGAAGCGCGGGGATGCTGCCGAGCAGGAGGAGGCAGCAGGTGAGGGGAGGACGGCGAAGGTCACAGCGGTGCAAGCGCCAGCGCTCGGTTCCGGGAAACGTTCCGAAGGTTTGGGCAAATTTGGCTGCCATTTTCGGTTTTGGTTGGTTGAACCAGTGATGGATCGAGCACGGGAGAGGCACAGAGACAGAGAGACCATTTCCTGCTGTAAGGCAGGTAAGAGGCAAGGCAGGATTGGTGCCTTGGACTGGCTTTTCTCAGCCTGTAAGTCACAGGGAGGGCTCAACTGAGAAACCTTTCCCTTCCAGCAGCAAAGTGACCTGGATTTGGAAGGGTAGGGATTCACCTGGCTCCATTTAAGGACATTAAGAGTACAGTCAAGGTGTCCAGCTCCCTCTGTCAAAAGAGACTGGCATGAAAGTGGCTGCTGGAACACCAGACAGCCTTGGAAAGGTGTCAAGAGGAAAACACCAACCACAAAGAGATAATGTGAAACTCCCTTTTGTTCTCGGGGCTCGCACAGCACAGAATCGAGCAGCTGATCTCTTTACCTTGAGCTCACTTGTTGGTTTTAATAGGAGAGGTAAAGAAAAGAGTCCTTTCTACCCTTTCCAGAGGAGCACAGAGAAGAGGGACAAACCGGCACGCGCGGCAAAGTCACCCAGCTCACGTACGGCCTTGGCGTGAGCGAGACAAATACATTAAGGGACATCATCAGGAACTTTCCAGCCTGGCTGCAGCCTGGGAGGGGGGAGAGCTGCTCTCTGCTGTTGCTAAGACAGCCCCCCCAGCCCTGCTCTCTCCGAGCCCAATCCACGGCTTCCTCCTCCCATTGGCTCCGCAGCCACATCGAACGATCGTGACAGGTTTTCCTCCTCCTCCTCCTCCTCCTCCTCCTCCTCCTCCTCACTCTGCTGCCTCCTGCCTATGGCCTATTACCAGGGGAGAGGCAGCCAGACACGGAATCGATAGTTTGTGAGAGGGAGCAGGGCTGTGCGGGGCTGCATTTGCATTCCATCCCTGTCCGCCCGTGTCTCCGCGTTCCCAGCAGCGGGAATGAGCCGCACGGCCGTGCGCCCGCGGAGGTGGGGACGGATGGCAGGCTGGGACCAGCAGTGCTGCAGCCAGCACGGCTCAAGGACCATCAGCATTCTCCCTGAGCGCTGATTGGAGCAAACTCCTTCCCAGTAGCCTGTCTGGACTGGTGTCCCCTAAGGAAAATAAGGAAAAGCGCCACAGCGCGTAAAGCACGGCAAGTGATGCCCTCTCCAGCAAGGTTTTAGGAAGTTCCTTGGTCTGAAGGCAGCTGGAAGACTTCTAGGGCAGGCAGAGAGTGTGGGAACACACCACAAAGCCAGAGGAAGCCTCCCTGGCTTGAACCAGGACAGCTGGTGACGGTCAGTGCTGCTTGGGCACCGCCAGGCTTCCAAAATTCGGGAACAGTGGCTCCTTCAGCTGGTGACATCCTGGTAGTGGGCAGTGAAACACAGCAGCAAAGGGACAACTCATCAGTCCTGCCCCCAGAGCAGGTCAGGATTTGGGATGAGACACAGGGAAGGGACAGAGGAGCTGGAGCACGTTTCCAGCTCCCAGCAAAACAGGCTGGAATCGACACCAGGCGTCAATGAAACACCAACCCCAAACACCCAAATATTGCCACTGGCTTTGGAACAAACTGGGAAAAAGAACTTACTCAGCCATGATGGAGACCTCAGGCACCAAGAGAGGGGTGAGTAACTCCACGCTGGCCCCAGGGCTCCAAGATTTGCAGTTTGAGTTGCCCAAGAAAGCAGATGACGAGCCCTCCCCAGGCACACTGGGACACCAGTGGAACACCAACCCTTTGGCTGTTTTCCTTCCCCACACAGGTGAGTCAGCATCCGGACTCGGGAAGCAAAACCGGAGTTTCCTTTTCTGCCCAGGACAGCGAGTGACTGGCAGCAGCAAGGGGTCACTCCAGTTTCTTGCCTTTTCCTACCAGCCAGGCTGCACGAGGTCAATGAACCCAGCAGAGCCATCCACTGGATGGACACTGCCCCCTAAACACCTCCCTGGACATTCCCCTTGCTCTCTGTCCTTCACGTCACACAGAGGGTTCAGTTAGGCAGGGTTCTAACCCCAAACTCTTGTAAAATACTACAAATTATTAATCAAGACAGGAAAATTTCCTATGGAAATTTCCGCTGCTAAATCTATTTATTTGTTTCAGGGGTGGGGGTGGCTGGACACAAAACACCAGGCCAGTTAAAAAAAAAAGTGTCTGACCTGAATAAGTCCATTTTTAATGAAATCCACAGGGATGGTTTCTTTAATATAAGGTGGAACTTGGAGTTAAAAGGAGGAGAGAGAAGAGAGAAGAGAAGAGAAGAGAAGAGAAGAGAAGAGAAGAGAAGAGAAGAGAAGAGAAGAGAAGAGAAGAGAAGAGAGAAGAGAGAAGAGAAGAGAAGAGAAGAGAAGAGAAGAGAAGAGAAGAGAAGAGAAGAGAGAAGAGAAGAGAAGAGAAGAGAAGAGAAGAGAAGAGAAGAGAAGAGAAGAGAAGAGAAGAGAAGAGAAGAGAAGAGAAGAGAAGAGAAGGCATAAAAATCAGGTTCAAATCCCTGCTTGGCCTCACTCAGTAAAGAACTTTGAATAAGTTCTACAATTACTTAAACAGCTTCAAATATTTTAGGATCTCTCTCTGGTTCATATGATCTCAGTTTCATCCTGAGGCAGAACAGCAAGAATGTTCTCAGCTCCCAGAAACGTCCACGACTTCGGACAAACACATTAAACCCAACTTTAAACCAAATCCGGTCTCTTTTGGATCTCATGCAACAGTCGGGATGTCTGGGTTGTGATTCCTCCCAGTTGTGTGCTCAAACTGGTACAGAGCTCCATGGAAGGAAGTTAATGGGCTGGAAGAAACCTAAACTCATTTTTCTGTCTCTAAACCATGTGAATCTTTCCTTGTTACCTCTAAGAAAAGCACGAAATGAAGCAAAAATCAAGATAATAGAAATGAACTCAGAAACTTCCACCATGAGTTGAGCCTGTTGGAGCTACTCAAGAAGACAGAGCCTCTGAATGAAGCCTTTTGGATCAATAAAAGCCTTTTAAATAAAATGAAAGCTCTCCCAGAGTAATTCTAGAATGGAAAAGATTCCATCCCTGGTAGCCTGGCCTCAAACCTTTCTCCTTCCTGTGAGTTCCTACACCACAACATTTGCCTGGACATATCATATTTGCTGTAGTTGGAAAAAATAATTAAGATTCTTACCAGGAATATGGAAATATCCAACAGAAGTCAGGGCTGGGATGGAGCACCTGGAGTAACAGCAAGAAGATAAATATGAATATAAGGAATAATGTGATGGACATTGACAATATCCATCCAATAGGAGGGATACCTGACAGGAAACCCCAAACCCAGCAGAGGGAAAATTGTGTCCATAGCTCTGTTTCCCTGATCAGGATGGATCTGCCTCTGGCCCAGCATTCCAGGCTGCCACTCCCCACCTGCCTGGCACAGCTGATGGAGAACCAGGAGCCAAGAAACCTGAGAGCCGTTCCCGAGCCAACAGAACCGTTCCCAGATTCCGCTTTGCTCTCAGATTCCCAGTTTAGAAGGTACAATTCCCAGTGTATTCCTTTGCACACCTGCCTTGCCTCAAAAGCCATTGAAATATCAGCTGTCCTGTCTTTTTCTTTTTGTTACAGACATTGTTTTCCATGTGCATTTCGGAATTTTTTACAGGAAAAACAAAGCCAGGGCTGCAGCCCTCCTTGCTTAGCACGTTGTAGAACTGCCCATGGAGGGATCTGATCCCTGCCTCTCTGCTCCTGGTGTGGTTCCCAGCTCCATTCCATTGATACAATTCCTCAAGAAGTTTGGGTTGTTAATAAAGCCAAACCACAGGAATACTTCTCCAAACTGCTCCGTTTCTCTGGTGCCAAAGCCTCTCCCAACTTCAATTTCATCTCTAAATAGTTCTGGGCAAGGTAACTCGGCGTTACTGGTCCCCTTTTGCCATTAAACAGAGGCACAGCAGAGTGCTAAGAACTGTCCCAGGCCATAAAAGAAGCAGAAAAAGACAACCAAACCCCTGATTCCTGATCCAGAGCCGCTTGCTCCGTCCCAGCGGACAACATTCTTTCCTATGGCTACTAAAAATATTGGGATCTCCTGCGAAATCGAGTGGGATGCCAATTTTTGAGGTGAAACGACCAGCCCAGCATGGGAAACTGTAAAAGGGGATACAATATCCCAACTTCCTGAGCTCTGCTCCAATAAACAGCTCCACAAGTTGTTTCCCACAGAGGCACCTGCATTTTGGGGGCAGATAAGAAATGTTTATACATGGTCCTATTTTCTTTTTCTCTGGCTGCCCTCATATATATCCATATATGAACAAAATATAAAATACATGTGTATAAATATCCATGCGTATATCAAAGGTATTAAAATTAGAAGGGACTTTGATGTTGGACTCGAAAAAATGTTACTGACACCACACAGAGCTGCGGGAATGAGCTGCCTGCTCCGAAATCCAAGGATTTGGAGGACACAACTTTCCCTCCAGGTGATTCCTCCCACCCATCACCTGCTCAGGAAAATGAACTTCCCATGGTTCAGCCCTGACCCCTTATTCCTGGGTTTGTGCCACCCCACAGAACTGTCCCAATATCACCACAGCACCCAGCTAATAATTAGAGTTTGGGTAATTGGAGGCACGTCTAAATTAGCCAGGCTGGGTGCCCTTGGTACCAAACCAGCGCTCTCACAAACACTGAATCTTCAAGCAAAATAAATAAAAAAAATAAACAAACAAATTCCCAAGTCCCTGCACTCATTTGTTTAGGATGACAGATTCACAAACACAGTCATTTATTTTTTTTATTTTTTTTTTTTTTTCTCACAAACAGCTTTTTATATCTCCTGACCCAAAAATAAGCCCAGGCCCGGCTGTGGTGCCATGTTAAACAGTAATTACTCTATATAAGGCTGACCAAGGGGGAATATTTGTGGGCCAGAGGCATGGGATTATTTTAGGACTTACACAAACTTTCTCTGGGAGTGGTGAGAGGAGCTGTGGGCACTGTGGTGCACCCAAGGAACCAGCAGACACAAGAGGGGGTTTTTTTCCTGCCTGTTCCAAGCCTCTGTTAAAACTCACCAGGTGACACAAAGTTGACTGTCCCAAATTTTGGCTCAAGGGAAAAGGGAAAACAAAAAATAATGAAGTGGAAGTGAGATTTGTTTACTCCCCCGTGAAAGAGGCCTCGCTCTGGGACAGGTTTTGAGATTCTCCCTTAAGGGATTCCTGCTAAACCACACCAAAACATGGGGCAGGAGGGCAGCAAGACCCTTGGAATATCCCATTATGCCGGGAGGAAACAAAATATAATTTTAAAAATCGTAAATCAAGCCTCATAGAATCCCAGAAAGAGTTGGAAGGGACCTTAAAGCTCATCCCATTCCAACTAGGGACACATTCCACTATCCCAGGTTGCTCAGAGCTTCATCCAACTCAAGGATGCACCCGCACTCCTGATCCTTTTGCAATGTTCTGGAAATATTTAGGCTCCCTGAACCCCTCCTGCTGAGCCTAAAGGAGCAGGAGCTCCCAATTCCCAACTCCCTCATCCTCACAGACGTTCAGGAACACAAGTCCTGCCGCCTGGGGCACGTCCTGCCCCGTAGGAGGGTGGGGATCCCTGTGGGGAATCCTGGGAGAGGTTCAGTGTTCCAGAGTGGCAAAAAACCTGCAGGAATTAGCGGAATGCCACTCTGGAGCAAGTGGCAGTTTTCCAGCTTCCAAAATATCCCTCCTCCTCCTCCTGCCGCGGTGAGACGGGAAGGGAAAGGAGAGTGGTTGAGCGAGTGGGAACACAGCAAATTCAAAATAGAAGCAGAGGGGATTAAAGCAAATACCCAGGCTGTTCTAACCTGTGTTTACTGCCCAAATGCTGTGGCAATTCCTGCTGTTTTCCAGGGGTTCTTCCTGTGTTGTAACTTCGGGATTAGATTTGGCCTGTGCAGCTCGTCTGACTGCAGGTGCCTGGGAATGGGCTGAAGGTTTTGGGGATGCTGCTCCCTGCCAAGCCATCCTCCATCCTCAGAGCCCAAGGCACCACGCTGCACATGGGGTTTTTGCTGGAGGGGTTGGAAGAAAACTACAGGATCTGCCTGGCACGAAATTCCCATCCTTAATTAAGGACTTCAAAAATAAATCCAATTTTCTGAGCGGGGTGGTGGGTGGAAAAATAAAATAAAGAGAGTTTTTAATGATCTCAGTGAGGCTCAAGTCTGTTTTCCTCTTAATATGGGGGTTTTGCACCCAGGAATTTCATGGAATTGCAGAATGATTTGGGTTGGAAGGGGCATTAAAGATTATCCAGTTCCTCAATTTCAGGTGAAAAATCGGTTGCTATAACCATGGAGCAACGATAGATTTGTGTCATATATCACAGCACAAACATTGTACAGATAAATCAGAGTTTAAAAGTTCCTGAGCTCTTAATTTTCAGTTCAATTCCCAACTGGCAAAACTCTTCTAACAGGAAGGAACAAAAAGCCCATCGCTCCAGGTGACTGGAGCATCTCACCTCTGAACAGCAAATCCTCAGGCTCTGTGCCTGGAGCAACTGGATTGGGAATGGCAGCTTTGGCTGGGCAGCTCTCAGAGGGGACTTCACCAGCAATGGCAGACCCTGGAAAAGAAGGAAATTCATGGTGGGATTAGGAATGATCTCCGAATTTTACTCAGCTACTGAGTGCTGGAGAGCCCAGCTCTGTTCATGTGCTGAAAGTGGCCTCAGTGTGAATATTTTCCTGAGTTTCTTTCTCTTTGGATATCCATCAATCAAGGCAAGCACGACACAGAAAATGCAGGATAATGAAAGAGAGCCATGAAAAACAAATCTACATACCCTGTGTTCCACGGGGTGGCTTTAAAATGCTGGTGTTTATTCCTTCTCTCTCGATCTGCCACCACCACTCGGCTACAGGGGAGAAAACGGATTGAAATGAAATTAAATATCGTGTCTGGTTCATTATTAACACCTTCTAAACAGTGCTGAACCACTCACATGGACACTTTGTGCCACAACCCCAAACTGTAGGGACAATAAAGAACTCACACCAGGGACAGACCTGGGCTAAATTCTGAATTAAAATCAAAGCCATAAAAACAGCAACCAAAACGCGACTTCTGCAAAAGTTCCCCAAGCCCCAAATGTTCCCTGCAGGCTTTAAATGTGAGAGATGTGACAGATGGCTGCTCCTGCAGCACAGGGGAAGCAGCACCTCTGTACAAATATTGTACTGTGCAAATATTCATCAGTTAATTCCTGCGACAACTGTGTCAGGTAAGATCATTAACACCACCCCTAATTTCCCTGATAAGTAGGCTGAGACAGGAGGGTGGAGAGGACTGTCTAAACTGAAGCAGTGAGTAACAATGAGAACTCCAAGGCATTCTCCCATCTCTCAGTCCATGCAGGGGTTCTTTTTTTATTGTTTAATTTTAAAAAATGGATCTTTGGGACAGTTTGACCCGGTGCCAGCTGAAGTTGGAAGGCATAAAAAAAGCAAACAAACAATGGATTTCGGCTCACACCATAAGTAATGAAGCATTTATGTTACACTAAAATGGGGCTTAGCTTAAGTATCCATTTTTAACTATCAGCTGAAGTGAAAACATTAATTCATGCAAATCAATGTTCCCTAAACAATAATTTTCCTCTAGAACATTTCTTCTTTTTTAACACAAACTCTTATCTAACATAACCCATTTAAAGGATTATATCTGCAGAGTTCAGCAATTAGCTCTGTAAATTGTTTTCCTTGAGTGTAGGGAAGGTTCCATTACACAGTGAAATATAAAGTGTATGCTATAGTCCATGAAAACCTCTCTTGGAATGATGATTATCCTTCAAAAAGCCTGGGATAAGGGCCAGATTACCAGCACAGACTCCAGCCAGCTATTAGAGTTCTCCTTGTACATCCAAAGTCCCGTTATTTCATGCAAGTATCCACTTCCAGCCCATCTTCAGGGGTTTTCAAATGTAATTGTTTATATCAAGTGCCCACAGACCGTGTTTTCCCTAAAACATGGCCATAAAAATCCAATCTGAAGGATAAACCAGCAAACGGGAAAGGGGTGCAAGGAACAGCACGGAAAGAGGGAAGGGATGTGCATCAAACAGCCAAATGAAGGCTCAAAGTGGCACTGAGGGCACTTCAGACGCTGCTGGAAGTGAGGATGAGGATGGAGAGGCTGCACCTCACCTGTCTGCCAATCCAGAAAAAACCAGGAGAGTCCCAGAGCTTTGCAGAAATACAGTATTTTGTGCTGAGGGTGTAAAAGACGGCTGGAAGTCACCTCAACTTGAATCATGGTTGACCTGAACATGGAATCTGCTGGTGTCCACACGAGCTCTGAACATCCTTAAGACTGGAGATGCCACAGCCTCACTGAGCTGCACCTCTCTCCCAGGTTTGGGGTCCTCCTCCCCTTACATCGAACCAGAATTTCCCTCGGAGTGATGGAAGGGTTTTTTCCGGAGGTTCAAAGGCAGCTTCATTCAATCAGGTCACCCCCAGGTGACACCCAGCACGACACCCTCCCCGCTCTGCTGCTGAGCCGCCTGCTCCCGGCACCCACTGCTGCTCCCTGGCACAAAACTCAGCCCCCTCTCCTTGTTTTCCATGGACACCTTTGTCAAAGAGCTGTATCCATCCATCCAGCCATCCATCCATCCATCCACCCATCCATCTCCACTCCAGTGAACTATTCCACCACTCCAGCAAACCTTGATTAAAGCCCTCAACACCAAAATACCAACGAGATCCAGGTCCTGGCACACACACGAGGCGGTGCCAGGCACACAGAGGGGGCAAACCGCCCCGAAGAAAACACAGGAACCCCAAATCCTCGTCCCCCCTGTTACCTGCAAGACCAAACAGCCTTTGGTGATGTCCCAGAGGATGAAGAGAGAAGGAAAGCTCCTCATGGAGAGCAGTCCCAGGGGGTCTCAGCTCAGCTGATCACATTTGGGGACTTCCCAGTGCTTTCAGCATTTCCACCAGTGACCTACATAATGGAAACCAGCTCGGAGCAGCTAAGAAATACAGCCCTGATTTATTCCAAATCCCTTCTATTTAACGCTGTCACTTCTCTTTTCCATGCCAACATGCACGCTCAGGAGACAGACACATTTCCATACTCTCAGCTGGGAATCGTGTTCCTGCAAGGCTCGGGGATGATGCACATACTGTCTCTATTTGTGTCCCCCCTCTCAGATGGCAGGGTGCCCACCAAACAAGCTGATTAGCACTTGCCCTGGGCTATCAAGGCAAGGCAATGGTATGTTTAGATCAGCAAACTGCATAACAATATAAATGTCATCTATTCTACACGAAGCTTTGGCAGTATTTGCATCTTGTTCCTCTTTGCGGGGATGTGCCAAAAAGAAACACGAAGACTCGCAGGAGAGAGGCAGGCATGGGGTTTGCCACCCCTTCCTGGCTGCCAAAACACGTTGTACAGCACTGGGTGCCTCGTTATAATCCCCCAGGAGCGCCCCAAGGTGTCAGATTGTGCGTGAACACCCCTGGTGCAGATATAAATATATATATATATATAGCTCCTTTTTGTTCAGCCAGGCTCACAAGCAGAATCGAGGCACAACCAGCGTGTCTGGCACAGCTGAAGGCATGATCTGTCCCCTTGCCCAGAAAGGATGGCATCCAGCCCGAAGAGAATAGCCCTGGGTGGGCACTGGCTGCTTGTGCAACGTCGCTGCTGCCAGGGCAAGGCTGCAGCAGTCCCCGGCAGCTCATGGGATCAGGACACTGGGTTTAGGACGCTGGGGCTGGAGTGCTCCCATGGCCTGGCACTCATTAGCCTCTGATTCCAACTGGAGAGCTGTGTGACACGGAATGAGGGGCTCAGGGCAGCTCCTGGTGAGCCAGTGTCAGCAGCAGTCTCACAGGCAGCATCCAACCCAGGGGAATTAGGGAAGGAGCTGAGGGTTGAAGGGAACAAAGGCTGAGCTGTGGCCCAGTGTCAGCCAGGGGACTTCCCAGGACAGGGCTGGGACAACCAGAAGGGCTCAGAATCGTTGCCTGGACAAGTCCTGCTTAAATCTCCAACAGGATTCTCCCAGAATCACAGGATGGCCTGGGTTGGAAGGGACCTTAAGGATGATCTTGTTCCACTTCCCTGCCGTGGCCAGGGACACCTTCCCTTAGACCAGGGTGCTCAGAGCTCCACCCAGCCTGGCCTTGGACACTTCCAGGGATGGAGTTGAGTGCAGGAAAAATTCTCCCAGAGAGAGACAAAGGTAGGAAGGAGAACTCTGCAGGTAAACAGAGAAACATCACGGCATGGTGTGCTCAGGGGAGCAACAAACCCAGACCACCAGGAACAGAAACTGCTCTGGAAGTTCACAACAGGACACTGTGACAAATTCCAGGAGCATTTACTGCATTTCACGGGTCTCTTTCTCTCCAGTTTCTGTGTTGTTCACACACCAGGAACCAAGGGCGTGTTACAGGTAAACCCCTCAAATTTCTGTGCCAATAACCCCAGAGCAGAAGGCAAAGCTCTCAGCACTCAGCAATCTCCCAACACTTTCCTCCTAGAGCCAACCCGAGAGTTTTCTGCACGGTTTGTATAAATTCACAACCAAATGCTTTATCCTGACTACTTATTAATGATTATTATTTGCCTGATTGAAGTTTGATTTTTACAGCAACAAACCCCTGGAATGAACTGCTCCAACCAGAGTTTCTGAGCAAGGTTCCTTCCCTGAGCAGCTCCTCCCTGCTCTGTGGAACCTCATTGCATCTCTGTTTCATCAAACAAGCCTGGGGTCAATGCTGGAACCACACACAGGAAAACTACACAGGGCCTCTCCTAAGGAGATTATGCAAAGTGTGACTTGGCATTACATTCCCATTTGAAAATGGAAGTTTTCTTATTCTTAGTTATGCTAATGAAAAATCAGAAAAGATACTTCGTATTTCTAATATTAAAGGGGAGCCCTTAACTTTTCCTTAGTCATGCCCTTCTGCTACTGCATATTCCCCACAAATTTATATTTGCAATACCTTCTGTTAACAATTTCTTTAATTTCTGAAAATAGAAATGGGTCTGAAGTGCTTTTGTTTGCTTAGCAGTATCCAGATGCATTAAACTTCTCTTACATAAGAGGATTTGTACTTTACATTAAAGTTTTCAGGGAAGAGATATTTAAAAGATTATGAAATATGCTTGCAGAAAGGGGAAAAAAAAAAAAAGACTGTTGGAACATATCCATCAATATTTCAGTATAAATTGTTGAAGCACCAGAATTACACGGTGCAATTATCTTTCAGAATGTATAGCTCCTAGCACTGATCTTTATGTTCAACAGAAAAAAATGGTTTAATACATCACAAATGAATGTTCATTAAGTTGTTGGGGAAAATCCTGTCATAATTGAATAATGAAACTACTGCACCTTGAGCATCTGTTTAAGAACCCTCTGCTGCTCTGACTGTACCGAGCACAGGGGGTCTTTCATGGGATATTTCTGCCAACACCAATCTTTGTATAAAAGTCAGATTCTTTCTGGCTCTCGACCACAGATCTGGTTGGGACTCTCGCAGTGAGCAGCACCACACTGTACATGGAATATTTAACCAAGTGATTTCGATCCCTGTGGGTCCCTTCCAACTCAGGATGCTCCGTGATACCTCAGATGAGCTGGACAAGTGGAGTCTGGCTCCAAGAAAGCCTTATATAAAGGGACTTGGATTTCTCTCCAGGGTGTTGGTGTTTTTAAGGAAAAAACAATTAGAGACAATTCTGTTAATATGCCACGGAAGCTTTTATTATTCTTATATTATTATTATTTCTCGCTTATATTCTGCTTTTGCAGAAACAGTCCCTATCCACTGATCCACCCATTTCCCGAAGTGTCCAGTGGACGAGCCTGGGCTGTGATCACACCCCATGGGCCCATTCCTGCCGTGTATATTTAAGCTGATAAACAGGGCAGGTTTTGCAATGGTAATGGGGGACACAAGGAGGGCCCCAAACAAAGACCCCCATTGACACCGCCGTGTTTGGGATCAGGCCCACTGCGAGCCGAGGGGGGCACGAGGAGCGGGATGGCTGTTCCCTTCCAGTAAATATGCAAAGTTCCCCCCTGGCACACAAAGGGAGCAGTTTTACGCTGCTGTAGATCACGGGCCATGGATAATCAGCCCACTATTCACTTCCCCGGCGCTGCGGAAGCGCAATCAGGAAAGCATTATGAGCAAAAACCTGCCCTGCAGGGATAGACTTGCTTTAATAATGTTTATGACTTGTCCATATTGTATTTATGTCTGGAAGTTGATTCCTTGGGTTTTCCCACCCTTCCCCCACGCCCAGCCCCCCAAAGACAATTTGCAAGCTGGATGCTCCACCGGGAGAAATGGGGGAAGCATTGATGGACGCTCTCCTCCCTCCAGGCTCAAGATCCCAGCCAGAAATAACACTTGATTTTCTTTTTTTTTTTTCCTCTAACCTCACCTTTTCCTGGAGCGACCGGTTCAAAACCAAGCCCGTGCTTCACGAATTTAACAGGTTTGGCCTCAAAGTGCAGCACTTTGGCCAGCTGCTGCCCTCCTGTCTGGAAAAGCAGCCCAGATTGATGCCACAACCAGCAGTGATGGGAGAAAATGATTGAAGATTTCCCCCAGTATCTGCCAGGCTCACGATTTTCACCGAGCCTTACAAATGTGTCATTGATAGGAGTTGTTTTAAAGCCATCAATCTCAGCCACCCAAATGCATCCCAGGAAACAAATCCCAGAGAGGAGCCAATCTGCAGAGCAATTGCAGTGAGACGAGGCTGGGAGAAAACCCAGGCAGAGATTTGCTTCATCTCCGCTCTCCCAGACAGGTTCTGCAGCAGAAATCTGCTGGGTTTGCTCTCCCTGGCTTATTCCACTCAGATTTCACCGTTCCCTCCTGCAAAACCCGCCCCAAACTTCCCAATCTTCCAAGGCTTTCAGGAGTCACCAAAGGCCGGAGCTGAATTTGGCTCGTGTGGCAGGTGAATGTGGTGGCAGTCAAAGGCACGCACCGAAACTGAATCTCCAGGGAAGAAGAGAAATAAGAATTCCTAAGTTAACGGGAATTTCTTGGGTGTTTTGCTGCATTTCACTGTTGTCCAAGCGCTCTGACTCACACTGCTGCAAGGCAGGAAAATCCCCAGGCACCTCTGACTCTGTGGGTGCCTGTTTGCTTGGATCCAGAGCTGGCTGCATCCAGGGATGGCTCAAATCCTCAAAACCCTTCAGACACATCCCCTGGCCTGGCAAACCATCCAGCCCTGAGAACAGAGCACACAGCCCATTTGGGCACAAACACCCCAAAATGAGGCAAGGCCACTTAGATCACGTTGGAACCCAACCAAAATGTGTGTTTGGGCTCCCCAAACTCCAGGCTGCTCCGTGGATCATCCCAAACCCCGGAGCAGGGGTCGGCTGAACATAAACACCGCAGAGAGCAGGCAAAGCTGAGCCTGAGAGAGCACTGAGACCACAGGGGTCACCACCAAAAGGAGAAATAGGGATTTTATCCACGGCCTTGGGGCACTCCCTGACTCCTGCAGGGAGCTGGAGCAGAGGAGCCGCTTCCAAAGGCTCTGCCGACCTCTTCTCGGCAGCCTGTGCGCGAAGGCAAGGGCAGGTGGAGGTGAGCATCTGCGGCTCCTGTGCCTCGCAGCTGCCCCGCACTCCCAGCTTTGTTCTGTTTCACAGCACTAAGGTTCTTCTAAAAGACAAAATAAACAAGCCAGCCGTGGTTTCACTCTCCCCTGCACCCGTATTTGCCTACGAGAAAAGCCCCCGAAAGCCACAAGGTTTCCTTTTTATTTACCTCTTTTTATCTTTGCTTATTTTCTCTGGTGAAAAGTAACCCAACCTTGGCTCGGCATAAACCCAGCCCAGAAACAAAAACCCTCTTGAATTCCTCTTCATTATAAATGGATTGTCAATGTGTTAAATAAATCAGTGAAAATGGAAATCCAAAAATAAATAGCCATCCTGCTGTTGCTATGACAACTCAAATTTTTTACCTGGACAGAGATTTTATGTTTCACAGTTCGGAATCGCTGAAAAGGAGGGTCACATTTATTTTCTTTTTTTTTTAATCCTGGCACATTTCACCACCTACCTCCAACATAAAAAAAAAAAGGGGGATTATTTTTGGTTACTTTTTAGCAAATGAGGGGAAGATCAAAGAGAGGAGCTATTTTTCATTGCAGACAGGAGAAAGGAGACACATTGAACAACAACAGAGCTTCTAACAGCCACTCAGCCCAGAAAGGACAGAGAGCACAAAATGTTACAGTGGGATTTTCAGGGCTTTCATGTGGCCCTGCTATGCAAAAGGCAGGGAATGTACAGAATGAGATTAACATATCTTAAAAACATATTTTGGCTCACGTATTAAGGCAGCTTTACCACGGTAAAAAGCGACATCACCTCAGAACATCAGCAGAAAGTAAATATTTTGCAACTTGTGCCATTGTTGATGCCAGTGAAATGTGTGTTTAAATTACCCAGCCTGCAAAATTAACACACTGCCTAGTCCTTAAAATGGTAGAAATCAACCCAATTCCCCCAAAGTCCATGAGGGAAGGCTCAAAACACAGAAAATCACACGCTGCAGTGGAATTAACTCCTGGGTTCTACCCTGTGTGTGATGGGAAGGGGAATTCACCAAGAGCCACCCCAGGTGTCACCTGGGACTCCCTGGACCAGCCCAGAAAAGTCACATAAAGGTCTTTTATTTCATTTTATACCTGCTTTAAATAATCTACTTGGTATCTGCTTGTCTGGAGCCTGGTGGGTGGATGATTCACAGATCAGAGAACACCTTCATCTCTTGGCTGGCAGACAGGCAAGAAGCCTTTCCTTCACCCCAAGAGGTAACAAAAAAAAAAAAATACCCAGCCAAGAAAACACTTTAAAAGTTCAGAAATTCAAAAGGCAGCTAAAAAACCCCACTTGAAAATAGCAGCACTTTGGTTTGTTTCCATCGGCCCTGATTTCTTTGTTCAACGTTTGGAGGAATAAGATGGATTTTCCAAACAACGTCGTCTTGACCAAAATATTTTCTTCAGTTTGGAACACAGTGACTTGTTCAACAAAAAAAAACCAAACCAAACAAAACCAACAAATAAAAAACCCCCCAAAACATTCAGAGTTGAGGGTAGGGAGGAAGCAGCACAGAAGGAAAATGCTCCCAGTGAAGAATCTCCCCAAATCAGCCTTTTCCACAGAAAAACACCTTTTGTCAGAAAATGTCTTGACTTGCATTCACTGGAATTAATTAATCTTGGTCGAAATCCAGCCTAATGGCAACAAAATGCTAAATACACCCCAAATCAGACAACATCCCTGGCAGTAAGGGGATAAATTCTCATGGAATCATATACGATATATCAGCTCAGGATAAAGAGCTTTTCCAGTTAAATGTAGTTTTGTTACTAATTCGTGCTCCTCCCAGCCCGGTGTGCACGCAGCCACTCTGGTTTTTGTGGCTCTGTACACACATATGCACACACACAGGGATGGGGAAAGTGCTCCAAACAAATCTGGGTGTTTGCATCCTGCCTTGCCCGAGAAGCCAAGCAGACTGTTCAAGCAGCAGCCGCTGAAAGCAAGCATTCAATTCTCCTCAGAGGCTCGTTTTCCTCTAAATGGGCCTCTCAGACTCAGTGACAACTCTTAGCTGCCTGAGAAAAAAAAAAAAACTGGAATAGAAAAAAAAAAAAAAAAAAAAAAAAAAAAAAAAAGTGAAAAAAAAAAAAAAAAAAAGAAAAAAAAAAAAAAAAGAACCTATTTTCCAGTGCAAAGTAATCCCTGCTCCATTGCCATGGCACCAGACATCCGTCTCTTTCTTTCATTGACCAGACGAGGTCCTCCTCAGCCTCTAGCTCCGTTTTTTTTTTTAAAAAAAAAAAAAAATAGAATTTTTTGTTGTTGTTGTTCGTGTGTGTGTGTGTGTGTGTGCCCAAATTTGTTTCCTTGGTAGGAAAAGGAGTCATTAAAGTATTAGTTGGGGTGGATTGATCCTTCGGGGAGAGGAGAGGGTTGTGGGGCTTTGTGATCGCTGCCGTGGTCTCGGAACAGGGGCTCTCCAACGGGACACGAGGTGCAGACAAGGGAAGGAAGGTGCAGCTCGCCCCTTGGAAAGCCACATAGCACCATTTGCAGGCTGGGAGCTGGATCCTTCCCAAAAAAACTCGGTGATTTCTTCGAGGCATTGCGAGCATTGGTGGAAATAAAGGACGAGTACAACGTGATCTCTTTTGGTTTTAAGTTCAGGGCAGTTTACAGTGCATGGCTCTGCCATGGCTGAGAACCTGGCTGCACGCTGCAGCAAAATATAAAAGGAGAAGAAAAGCAAAAAAACACAATAACTGAATCAGATTAAAATGAAAAAGACCAATGAAAAACAATAAAAAATATATACACACTCAAAGACATAGCAGTGCTGGAAGACACACAGAGGTGGCCAAAACAACCTTAACTCTGCCCTTTTTTCTTTTTTCCATGCCCTCCTATCCTCTCCTACTTCCCAAGCTAAGGAAAGCCAACCCATTTCCAGCTTTTTTGGGTGAGCACAGCGGTACAAAAGCGCTGGCTGATGACTCAGCATCTGTTGCTTTCGTTCTGTGGGTTATTGTATTGGGTCGGTTTAAGAGCCATCCCTGGCTCTGGGAAGCTGGAATTCTCCCTGTGTGTGTGTGTGTATGGGGTGGGGGGGATGCTGCAGGTGCTCGGGGGTTTTTTGGGAATGATCCAGCACCTTGGCAGGACGTGGCTCTTGGGTGGCTGGAAAACGTGTGCAGCACATGTGCAACTGGATGCACTGAGCGCTCTGATTTCTCTCTCAGGGCAGGAGAACCTCGCGGGTTTCGCAGGAAAAACAAAAGGAAATTTCCCTGGCACGGAGAGGAACATCCTCGGTGCGATTCCCGCGGCTCTTATCAACCAACAACCCCAAACAAACCACCCCGTCCCTCCACGAGGAGCCCTGGCAGGACAGACGGCTCCGAGCTGCCTGATGCTCCACCTTTGGATTTCACCAAAAATAATCCCTTTTCCGTGGCCGGTGCAGGAGGAGGGAGCAGGGAGAGGGAAGAAACGGCTCTGCAGGGCCCTCCCGCTCCCCATTGATCCCCCCCGGCTCCCGCAGTCGGATCAATTCTGCATTCAGCGCAGAGCCAGGCAGAATTTATCACTCCTTCCCAGCAGAAGGGGAGGTGGGTCCGTGGTGGCAGAGCCCAGGGCTGCAGTTTTTGCCTCGCCCCTTCCCACGGTGCTTCCCCTGATTTAGGAGCGGCAGGTCCGGCTCCGAGGGTCACACGAACGCCCCCGGCCTGGTGGCGTTTCCCAGAGGCCCCATTCAGCCCAGATTTCGATATTTGGATTGCCAGGCACAGCAAGAGGGAAGGGAGAAGGAGAAGCAGAGGGGTGAGGTGGCTGAAAGCACACTCACGACATCATCTCCTCACCCCGAGTCCAAAGCATTTATCAACCCACAGCTGATTCCTGCCACCCAGGGCCAGGAGGACGCTTTTGCTGGACACGAGGGACGAAGTTACCTTGCAGTGTTCTGGGTGGTTTGGCACTCAAACCTCTCAAAAATCCTCTCCCACTGCATTAAGGAAAATGTGTCTCCCCCAGTTGACACAACTGTGAAACCAACTCCGGTCTGACACCTCCCCGTGCGACAGGAGCACTCACAGAGAGCCAGAGAAACCTCCTTCCATCTCCATTTCAGGGTCAGGGTTTCCTACAGGCCTGGGAAACGGAGGGCACTTTTCTATTCCAGAAGAATCCTGGCTCCAGGAAGATTCCCTGGCTCGTTTTAGACACAACAGTGGGTCCAACACCCACATGGAGCCTCTTGCACCATGTGAAACCAGGAATTGCCATAAATTGAGCCCAGGAGGGACAAAAAAAAGAGGAGACTCCTCCTCTCATCGTTCTCCCTGGAAAGGATGGGTAACAGTAAGGGAATGCTGCTTCCCTGAGCCAGGAAGGGGGGGAATTACATGATCTCTCTTTGCTTTTACTTCCCTTATTCCATCTAACCCCAGCTTGTGACCCAACACCTTCCCCAGAACATTTTCCTGCCTCCTCCCAAACCTCTGGGTGGAGGTGATGAACTCCAGAGTGATCACTGCTGCAAAGAGGAATACAGGGATACCACGGAGCACGATGGCAGATGTTGGACAATCATTCGGGAACACGTTTGTAGCTCAACGACCTTTATGATCAGATTCAGTTTCTGGGAGATGGAACTGGGACATGGATATAAATTCGGCTGCTTCCCCACCTCTGCTTTGAAGTAAAATCTCTGTTCCTACACCCAGAAAAAAATACTGCACTACTTCCAGGACAGAGGTTCCAAACCTGATCTCCCATTTCACTTTCTCACCCCACATTCCACCATGGGTTTGCTCTCAGCAAGCAGGACCATCCACAGCACCTGATGGGACTTTTTTTCTTGCCTGTTTTCTACCCCTGCCTCACACAGCCCCCTCCTGAGAATGCTCTGGGATTGGCTCCATCCCGTCAGGATTTCTATGCAGAAAAATAGAATTTAAAGCACTACCAAAGCACACGGGGAGCATTTCACACCTCGACCCCTCACAGGCACCAGACAGGCACAAACCAGTCCCCCCCAGTTGCAAGACACTCTAAAAACAGAGTAGGGTCAAACAGAGCTGGGATGAGCCTAGTGCACATCAGCACCAGGGTGAATCCAACACAGCAAAATCACACCCTGCTCCATAATTCCAAAAAACTCAACCAGCATCACGAAAAGGATCAGATTTCCCCAAAATCCCCATTGTCTGTGCTCGTCTCCACTTCCCTCCACAGCCAATTCCACAGACAACCAGAAGAGGGGGATCACATACAGGGCTGACCAAAAGGTGACTTTACCACCAGCAGCAGTTTTCCTTTAACAGATTTTTTTATTAATTTAAATTTGCCCTTTCCCCACTCCAATTCCCACTGGGGACAGAAAAAAATAAAAAAAAAAATCCCCTCCCTTTCCAAGAATCCCATGTGAACAAAGCTGCAGTCAGCGAGGCAAGGTGGTAACAGAGTAATTTATGGTGGTTTTAGGAGGAAAAGTGTGGGTTTAGGTTAAACCGCATTAAATTAAAAAGAAAAAAAAAATGTAGTTCCTGAGAAAAAGTAATTCTGGAACAAAAAGGAATAATAATGGAAAATAATGGGCCTCTGAGCAGCTCTTGTGGACCTGATTCAGGTTCCACAAGAAAAGTTCCAATAAAGTAGCAAAATGCTGACAAACAGCCTGGCTGTGGGGGCTGGTGCAGAAATCACAGCTATTCTTCTGTTTCTTCATTCTGGGGAGAGAAAAGGGAATGCAGCACACGGAAAGAACCGAGCAGAAACTTCCCCAGTCCTACCTCGAGTGAGGGAGAACCCAATCCTGGACTTCACGCACCCCAAAAGCAGCAAAAGTCTAATGCTAGAGCCAAAATCTTGGAATTCAAGGGAAAACCTTGAACTCTAAAGTCATTAGGAGACAATCAGGGATCTATCAGCTCTTCCTGCCCCAGGCTGCAGCCTCTCAAGGCACCCTTTAGGCAGGGGGTTGGCTCATGAGGTCTCACTCCCTCTCTGCTGCCCATCACCTGCCCCTACACCCATTGTCCCCCCTCGGACATTCCAGGACACCCTGCAGTACCCAGATCCCCGATTTCCCACCATCCCCAAACGCTCACTCACACCCCCAAGGTCCCCCAATGCCCTAAAAGCCCCCAAAGCACTGCAATCCCTGGTTTATAGGGATCTATCTTTTGGGATTTGTATGCTGAGTTTAGCAGATTCTGGCACCAGAGAGGAGCGGATCAGGCACCCAAATCCTGTAGGCTGCCACACAAATCCTTGTCATTGTCCCTAACTTTTTTCCCCCCATCCCTTCTAGCAGGTCGATGCAATGCATTACCATGCAGCAAATGAAAAAAAAAAAAAAATAAATCCCCCAAAACTCAATTTATTTAGATGTTGCGGGCCAGGTTTACATCAAAACCAGGGAGGGATTGATGCTGATTTAGTCAAGGTGGGACCCAGGTGTTCCCCAAGAAACCCCCACCAAAAAAAACCATTCAATCTATTTTCCCTGGCTTACTTCCACAGAAGAAAGCAACCAGCTTCAGAAATAATCCAGCCAGACCCCTGGGGAGAGAAGGAGGGGGGAAGAAAAAAAAAAAAAACAGAAAGAAAAACCCCCAAAGCAAACCAGGCTCCTTCTGGTGTTCCCAGAGCGGGGGGAAGGAGGGGGGAGAGTCTGGCTGGGAAGGGCCGGGCCCCGGGAGCCGGGGCGGGATGGGGCACACCCGCTAACCCCGGACAATCGGATGAGCAATCTTTGTCGGGAACAAAAGACATCTGCTGAGTGAACCAGGAATTGCCTGGGAGCAAGGACAAAGCCAGACGGCGTCACATGACGGGGCCGGTCTGCCCCAGCGAGGTGCCAGGGTCAACGGCAACCCCCGCAGCCGATAAGTCAAGAGGGATCGATAATGCTAAAGAACCCCCGCGCCTTGCCCGTGAAGCAAATCGGTGCAAACGCGGTTAAACCGGGCTCGGCCTGATGGAAACCCACCCTGCGACACCTCGCCAGCGGCTCCCGAGGCTCCCACGGCCGCGGGGAAATGTCTTTCCCAGCCCGGCACATCCACGGGGAGGGTTCAGATAGGGATGCGCGCGCCGCCCGTCTTTTTTTAGAGCCCCGAAAAATGGGAGGAGAGCGAGGAGACCCCGGGTTTTTAGCACACGCAGACACACAGAGTGCCCACGCAGAGAGGCTGTTTAATAACAAACCCCACTTCCAAACCACCCCCTCACTATTCCAGCTCCTAAATGTGCGTTTTTCCGTGGGCACTCCCGAGCGACGCATCCCCACCCAAATCATCCGTCAATAACCAGGGACAATGCAGATGGTGCAGGGAAGGCTGTGCCACGAGGAATTCGAGCCTAAAATTCGAAATGCTCCTCCTTCGAGTCCCTAAAATGCCGTCGTGCCTTGTTTATCCTTTTTCAGGCCTCCTCTCCCCTCCGTGCCTCAGTTTCCCCTTCTGTGAGGCAGGAGAGCACATCCTGCTTTGGGGATGCTGTGAGAGGAACACACCTGCAAAATAGGACAGGCCCTGATATTGCAGGAAATAGGCCAGGCAAGAACCTACATTTCCATGAGAAGAATTGGTTTAACCCAATTATTAATACACCATTTACTCAGAGTTAACTACCACCGAAAAGCATCACGCTCCTTTTAAGTGGTGTTTCAACAGGTCCTTCTCTTTCTCCGGGACAGACTTGGCCTGGAGATGATTTTACATCATCATTACACGAAGTGGCTCAGGTATTTCAGCCTCTCATCGCGAATTGGCAGGTGATATCCCAGCTCCCTTCCTCAAAGAACAAATCTCCCCTCCTCACTTCGGATTCAAAGTCAGATTATGCCCCTCAGCTCCTCCCTTTGTAATTTATCTGACCACCGGTACTTCAGCACGTCATGGGAAAAAATAAACAATTCTTTTTCCCTCAATGAATCTCACAAAGCTGTGGAAAGATTACCTGCCCCTTGGAGCCGTTCTAAAATTCCTAATATTTATTATGTTTCATACTCTAGGATTTTTTTAAACTAGATTCTCCTTCTAAGAACCACTTGTTCCAGTTGAGAAAATCCACAAAAAGTATATTTTAAAGTTCCCTTTTCTACTTTTTAACACCTCATCTTTCATTCCCAAAGACTCCTATGTGCATCCTTCTGTGCATGTTCAACAGTTGGGTCCACCTTGACAATTCCTGGAACTGTAATGTGGATTTTATTGTTAGATGGCACAGCACTGCAGGGAAAACAACAATTTCAAATACATCCGTGAATCCCAACCACTTCAGCCTAAGGAATACAAGAAATGCAGAGGGAGGCACTACTCAGCAGTCCCCATCTCAGGAATTAACTGAAGATAAGAAACCTCAGTGAAAGAGGAACAAAACAGCAGCAGAGCACACATTTCCACTTTCCCTGGCATCCCCTTCTCTCAATCATCTAAATGGTTCATTTAACCTGTTCCTAAGTGCCCCCGTGGAAAAAAAAAAAAAAAAATGCAAATTTTCATACAAGTCAAAATGACTCATCACTTAAGCAGGAGGATCTTCACCCAAGTCAGCAAATAAGTTAAAAGTGAAATTAGGGATGTAGATAAGCCACGAAGCCACGAGCGAAGATGAGTCTACATCAAAGAATGGCACAGAAAATGCAGCTTAAACATGGTAATGAGTGCCAGGAAGTCATGTCTTGGCCTGGAAGATTCTGCACTTCAGCACCAAACCATCACAAAGCCCCCATTTCTGCAACCTGCAGCAAAATCCCTCCTGTGGGAGCCAGGCTGTGTGGGATGGAGCGCTGCTGTCATGAGGATAAGGAAGGGAGCGTTGGGATTTCCCCCGCTGGATTTCCTGCTTCCCCATCAGCTCCACTCACAGACTCCCAGACTGGTTTGGGTTGGAAGGGACCTTAAATGTCATCCCATTCCAGCCCCTGCCATGGCAGGGACACCTTCCACTGTCTCAGGCTGCTCCAACCTGGCCTTGGACACTTCCAGGGACGGGAATACCACGGCTGGCCTCGGTCATTCATCCACATTTCTCTACCCTACAAACAACTAAAACCCAGGGCTTTTGGCTGGAGAAAGGCAGATGAAAGCTTCCCTCCACTCCAGACATAACAAAGCACAAAACACCATGCAGAGGCTTTTAGGGAGCAGCAGAAGAGAAGGAATTAGGAAACCTAACACCGAAGAGGCCCCAACACCACTCCGAGCCAGGCGAAGCATTTCAGGCTGAGCAAGCCCGAGCACGGATATTATTGTTATTATTTATTATATAACATCCCATAGTGCTGCATTTTCCATTCACCCGCAGCCACTTCCTGGAGCACTTAGACTGTCACTCTGTTCTCCTGCTGCCCCAGATTCCCAGCTTTCCCCTATCCAGGTAAACACAGAGGCTCCATCTCTGAGTACCTATTAGGCCCTGCAGCTTCTCCCTCGCACTTATCCCATTACGCCATTACAGCCGCTGTAGGAGACGGTGTTCCCTGATTCGTGACATAACGTTGTGGGGCCAATTCCCCCCGTCCCCAGTGCACAAGGAGCGCTGGTAAAGAGCCCTTCAGAGGGCAGGAGTTGGGGCTAAAACGGTGAGGCCGCTGGCACTCGGCGGGATCCGGGATCTGCCCGTTCCCACGGATGCCGCGGTGCCTCCCGTTCGTACGGGAATTACCGTCGGGTGAATGGAAAAAGGCAGCACCGACACAAAATAACAACCACGGCGAATAAAGGCGCTTGAAACGTGCAAATAGAGACGACTTGGGGGCCTGGCAGAGTGGATAACCCCTCTCTCTGCCTTTTAAGCAGAGGGAAATAGCATTTTGTCAGCTCTTCCCACCTCCTGCAGCTGAAGGCACCTGAGGCCTGAGCAGCAAAGTGGGAAGTGAGCAGTGCCAGGGGTAGAGGGGCTTTTCCTTCTCCTGGACTCTTTGTGCAGAGGAGTCTTGGTGACTTTTTGTCCTTAAAATCTCCACTGACACTTTTGCTCCTGGGGCAAAGTGGTCCCACAGATGCTCTGCTGTGGTCACTGGGTCCAGCAGCAGCTTCTTGTGTCATTTTGAGCCACGGACCGTGAGAGATTTGAGCCCACATCCACTGGGCACCTGAGGCTGGGCTAAATTCCAGTTTACTGCCAGCCCAGGACGCTGTGGATGGAGAGGAGCTGATGAGGAGGAGCTCCAAACCAAATTCAAACAGGCCAACAGGGCAGAAGGACTGAGCAGACACACAGGAGCTGGGACAGACCTTTCAAAACACGGCTGCACTAATCTGCCTCTGGAATAGGGGAATAAATCAACCAGGCTAATTCCTAATTTGGAATAATATGGGAAAATCCTGAGGCAAAGGGAACCAGAAGAGCAGGAGAAGAAACTGTAAAGGGGAAGGAAGGATATTTGTGGTACTCAAGGGCTTTTGCTCAAATCAGCCCCATCCCTGAGCTCAGAGGATTATCTGCACTCAGTAAACTCAATAAAATAATAAGAAAGTCCTCCATAATTTCAGTTAAGGTTCAAGTGAATTACCCACCATCTGTCTGGGCCAGACTAACTCAGGGGACAGGCTGAGGTGTTCCTGAATCTCCTCCTGTGAGCGGCCTCGCAGACTAAACCAGAACGTGACTCAACTCTCTAGGAAAACTCAATAGGAAATGAAAGCTGTTGACCTGGAAGTGCCTTTCCTGGCAGGGCTCAGACAGGCTCGGAGTAGCAGCGATGCAAAGCACGGGATCACTTTACTGAGGAGAATTACCCAGAGTTTGGTGAGTTTTGAAATAATGAAGTTACCGCAGGGAACTCACTTTTGTCGACGCCACCATTTGGGGGCTGAGTTCTGCCAGCAGCTTCTTGTTTAGAGGGGTGAAAACCCCACTGGAAATTAGTCAAGAGAGGGTAATCCACATGTTGGGAAGAGTTTGACCCAAAAATCCATTGGAGCTCCCTGAAAGACTCCAACCAGCCTGTTGGCTGTTAAATCAGCTTCCAATCCAGGATCCAGCCCAACATTCCTATCATGAGTTTTGCCCACAAACTATTTAATTCTATTTAAACATCACAGCTTAAATTGTACCTGACACCCATCCTGACATAAATTTCCTAACCTCTGTTTCTGGTTTGCACTTGTTGCCAGTGTCTGTCAATCTTTTCCTAAAGCCAAAATCAGCTCCCAAGCTTTGGGCTTCACTGAAATCCATACAGAAAGCATCAGGAGCAGATTCACAACTCACAGTAATTCCATGATTTTCCATAATATCACACATTCCTTTGCAAACACGCCAATATCCCTGTTCTAGAGCCTGTGGTGGAGCATCCCATTGAACTGAAATGATGTTACAATGAGAGATGAGAATTGGGTTTATTTTTTCTATTTCTCTTGTAATAAACCCAGTGAGCATCATAATCAATGCCCATCTTTATGGTGGATTAGTTCAGGAAGATGTCTAAAGTCACCTCCTCTTAAAATCAGCCTGGAATGTCACAGAAATAAAATTATATTAATAGTTCATAAGCTTTTTATCTACAAGTGTGCAGCCTGGGGCATTTGAGCTTGTTAGTTTGTCACAGCTGCCTTGTCCAGCTATCCCAGGGCTGCTCCCAGGACCTCCAGAGTTAAACCAACAATTCCTTACGGCCTGAGCTGCAGGTTCCAAGTCTAAGAGCCAAGACAGAGCCAGTTCCTCTGGGATTTGGGCACTCCAGTGATGCACGGAATCACTGAGGTTGGAAAAGACCCCTGGGAACATCCAGTCCAAAGCACAGTGACCAACAGAGTGTTCCCTTCTCTGAACAGTGGGCACTGGACTGGAGATCTCTGTTCGATTTCCACTAATTCTGATGCCAAAAGCGTTGGCTGGAACAGGCCAGAAATTATGGCTTGACCTAAAGATGGGCACTTCAAATAAATGAGTCTCCATTAGCAGAATGATGTCACCTATCTGAGCTCACTCCTGTTGTGCCTGTCAAGAATCCCAGGATCATTTAGGCTGGAAAAGACGTCCAAGATCATCAAGTCCAATCTGTGACCAATCCCCACCCTGTCCCCAGCCCAGGCACTCAGTGCCACGTCCAGTCCTTCCTTGGACAACTCCAGGGATGGGCACTCCAAACCTCCCTGGGCAGTTTCATGGCCTGACCACCCTTTCCATGCAGAAATTCCTGCTGATTTCCAACCTGACCCTCCCCTGGCACAGCCTGAGGCCGTTCCCTCTCCTCCTGTCCCTGTTCCCCAGGAGCAGAGCCCGACCCCCCCTGGCTGCCCCCTCCTGTCAGGAGTTGTGCAGAGCCAGAAAGCCCCCCCTGAGCCTCCTCTTCTCCAGGCTGAGCCCCTTTCCCAGCTCCCTCAGCCTCTCCTGGTGCTCCAGCCCCTTCCTCAGCTCCATTCCCTTCCCTGGACACACTCCAGCCCCTCCATGTCCTTCGTGGAGTGAGGGGCCCAGAACCGGACACAGGACTAAGATGTGACCTCACAGAGGGACAACGCCCTCCCTGCCCAGCACTGCTCCAGAGACACAGCTCATTAACCTGGCACAATTAACACCAGCCACACCAGTCCTGCTCCGAGCATCCCAACCCACCCATTCCCAGTTTGTTCTCCCCACCTCAGAGCCCCCCAGCCAGCGGGGTTGGGTTCAGGGGCCAGACCCAGCTCACCAGGCAGAAAATCTGATCCCTGGGGAGGCTGGAGGAGCAACAGGCCACAAATCCCTGTTTCTGTGTGGCTGCTGGAAAGGGCAGGACACAGGTCAGCAGCACTCGTGGAGCTGCCAGGAAAAGGGGGGCACACATCAGACACATTCCAGTGGGTCCCACAGACACGTGTTCAGCCAGCTGAACCCACAGGGAGCTTCTGTGACTTCAGCTGGACCTTCCACATGAGCACAGACACGTGTGCAGAAGTATTGGTGAGATTATGGCTGAATCAGATAGTAAATATCTATTTGTTTTATATATATATATTGATTAAATAGATAAACGTATCTATTTATAGATAGATATAGATATATTGGATAGATATATTTATATCATTGTAATATATAATATTATTCATGATAAAGACATGGGTTTTTTAAAATCTGCCAGGCCCCCATATGATCTGTACATGGAGGGAAAGCTCAGCCTGTGATCCTGGTTCAAATTAAAAGCAGCCCCGCTGCAATTAATCACGGCTTGGCTGATGAAGCACACACTGAAAGGACAACAAGATTCCGGGAAACTCAGCCTGTCATCTTCAGCCACAACAAGCTGAGCTGAAACCTCAGGACAATGAGGGTTTGTCACCCAGCCCCTGGTCTGAGCCACTCTTCTGAACACTCCCCCCAAGCCACAAGGCCCAAAAGATCATTTACAAAGGTTTGGATTTCTCTGTCACCTCATGGAACATAAAATTAAAGAACACCCATCCAACACCGGCTTTAAACACTTTAACTCCAGCTACTTTTATATGCCATGAATTTATTAACTACTGAATTAAACTATATACTGGATTAATAATTAATTCCATCTAATTCCTTCAGTTCTCTGTCTCCCCATTCCATTTTTCCCTTTGCACCCACTTTACCTACAGCAGTTAAGCCACCCCTGGAAAGTTTACAAAGCTATGGGATCATCTGCAACCACGTGAAATGACACACAAGTATTTGTGCTTCTTCCAACAATGCTGAAAACTTCAGCAAAACTGAACTCTTTCTCCCTTTCTCTGCAAGGAGATATTAAAAAAAAAATCTCTCCCAGGATTTAACTCGCTGAGCTATTACAGTTTTCAGTAGAAAAAACTCCTGATCAGCTTTTGCTTTAAATTAAGGTCTTAGATTTTATCATGGGCTGAGAGTGAATCCACTGCTAAACGCTGGCAAATTGTTTCTTCTTGCACACAGTTTCTCCAGGTGTAAAATAAAAATTAAAAAAAAACATTTTAAAAAGTTTATAACTCTATTCTAAGCGCAGCTATTACAATAAAGGAATATTCCATGATCCAGACCTGTTCCCTAAAGCTCCTAAAGCCTCAGAGGGCTGATATTTGCACAGTGAAATTCTCCCAGAAAGCCAAATCCGAGCACTTTGCTCCAAGAAGCACAAGCAGAACATCCGAGATTGAGTTGCATGGTTTCTACAACGAGTCACAGATCCAAAAAAAAAGAGACACCCTGACAGATGCAGTCTCATTTTGGGATCCCTTCTTCCCCATCACTCGTGTGGGGCTGTGCCACTGGGTGTGGAAAAACAGGAATAATCCCACCAGCCAGAGAAGAACGGGCTGGAGGCACCTTGTGCAGCTCCAGATGTTGGGATTTTGGTAGGAATGGCTAAAATAGATCATGTAGGAGAAAGATTGAGCAAGTTTTCCCCTGGAGGAGCCACAAACCTACAGCTCGCCCTATAGGATCGGTAACAGAGATTCTATGAGACATTTAGTGCTTGGTAGAACATTTCTTCTACCTGATCTTATTATATCTATATTATTATTATTATTATTATTACTACTACTACTATTATTATTGTTATTATATGTTGCCCAATAATTCAAAGAGGGAACACAAGCAGTAACTAAAAAGAAAGAAATCCTACTAGAAGACAATCTGTGCTAATAGAAAAATGCATATTTATCAAGGAAGCAGACAGCAGCAGTGTGACATTTGCACACCAAGCAGATTTCGGGACCTTTAGATACAGGAACACTGCCCAGAGAGAAAACAAAAATTAATTTAATCAGCTCTGTTACTCCACCCAAGGTTCTGACCCCTTCTTGGCTTGGCCTCACCCTCTGATATCTCCCCAGCCAGTCCCCCCCAGTATTTATTTCTCAGTAAATACCACGAGAGCATCCATCAAGCAGGACCTTAATGCACATCCCAGCAGGGCCTCCCTCAGCAGGAGCAGCTGGAGAGGTCCCCTCTACCCACATCCAACAGCAGCAGTTGGGAATTTCAGCCTGGATCACTGTCCCACCCCAGCATGAGGCTGCTCCCGATGGATTTGCCCAAAATCGTGCACAGCAAGAAGGAGGTGGCTCCACCTGAAAGTTGGGTGCAAAACAGTGTAAAACCTGCCCGAAACCCTTCAGAAAAACCAGCTCCTTCCATGGCCTGAGTTTAGGGGTTGGGATGTTCAGCATTTCCCACCTACATCCCCCAAATCAGGTGGGAAGGGACCTTGGGAGGTCTCTGGTCCAACCTCCTGGGGATCAAACCGAGTTACCTGGGGCTTCATCCCATTCCTCATCCACCCTGTGGCTTCCAGCAAGAGAAAATCCTCCACTGGTATTCATGGAATCACTGGAGGCTTGGAAAGGACCTTAAAACCCACCTAGTTCCTGGGACACCTCCCACCAACCCAGTTGCACTGGGTCATCACCACCACCATTTGATTTTCCCAGCCCATTCCTGAATTTTAACACCAGCTGGGTGTTTTTTCTGAGCTGCAGCTTGTACCTGAATCAACTCAATTTTTTTTTAATCACCCGTTATTCATACAGAATTCAAAAATGCATCACAAGAGTAACTAAAATCACTTGACATGATGCCTCAACTCGAGCAGTTTCTCATCTTATTCCACAACAGGACAAGAAAGTCAAATCAACGAGGAAAAAGAGCCCTGGTTACACCGAAAATACCACACAGTTCATTCGGATATGCCTGGCTCATCTCTCCACAGCCCCTGACAAATATGCAGATATTTTAGAAGAATAAATCATTTCATGTGGTCAATATTGAAGCAGGGAGGTTTTAGGAGGGATTTGCATGTTGAAAAGGTGATGACTTGGCAGAAACCTGGAAGGATTTTCCGTGCACAGGCAGGAATATGAACCAGAGATGGATATCAGGGTGGTTATCAACAGCAGGAGGGGGGGAGATGGAACCAGAAACAAAGCCTGAGGTGAATTCTGGAGGAAGAAGAACATGACTTGGAACTGGTTTGTTGCTCTCTCAGCACTTCCACCCAGCACTGGCACATTCCTGGGGGGCTTGGGGCCAGGTCCCACCTGTGCTGGGGTTACCTCAGCTCATTCTGCCCGGAATATCCTCGTGGCCTCTTAATCCCATCCCTGTGTGGTTCTGCCACGTGGGACAGGATGAAGTTGGGCAAAAAAATGAGAAGCTGTGAAGGACGGAAAAACCAACAGCGCAGGGCTTCATTTTAACTTTGATAGAGGCCTGAACAGGCCTCTCAACTTTACAGAAATCATGGAATGGTTTAGGTTGGAAAGAACCTTGAAGATCATCCCATTCCATGGGCAGGGACAGCTTCCACTACCCCAGGGTGCTCCAAGCCCTGTCCAACCTGGCCTTGGACACTTTCAGGGATGGAGCAGCCACAGCTGCTCTGGGCAACCTGTGCCAGGGCCTCCCCACCCTCACAGCCAGGAATTCATTCCCAATATTCCACTTAAAACTCTCTACACGACTCCAAGTTCTGCAGCAACTGAAAAAACAGAGCAGGCCCTACAGGGTGACCGGTGACACCAGACATGATTCCCTTCTCAAACCATGGACCAAAAAATGTTGGAAAACCAAAGGAACAAGTGGAACCACCATCTCTGAATTGTCCTTTTTAATCCTGGAAGTCACAGCCAGGTTGAGCCCTTCATCACAGTCAAAGTCAGTGTAAAGAAACAAAACAACGCCCACAATTTTCAGAACATGCCCAACATTTCCACACTGACCACCCTGGTTCAGGAAAACACATTCCTGGAAATAAAGGTGGGAATTCCATGCACAGCTTGATCAAGTGGATTTCCAGTGTATAAATAAAATTGAAGTTGTACCACAAATAGCTTTCCCACCCAAATCACCTTGTGGCAAAGGGAAATGATGTTCTGAAACCTGAATTAAGACAGATTTCAGCACATGAGGCACTTCTGACACACCACCAAAATAAAGCAGTTGACCCGAGTTAGGAAGAAAGCAACAATCCTTCAAAAATTCTTTTCTCTTTCTCGTCAGTATTGTCACTTGAAAGTTTTCTGCTGGGCTCACACACCGATGGCTTTCAAAGTTCTGGTTTGGTTTAACTCTGTCACGTGTTTTGAATGAATAGAAATCAAATCTGCCAGCACTCAACTGTCTCCACCTCAGGGAGGACCAGCCCAAGGACAGATCCCTGACATTCCCACACAGGAACTCCCACCTGCCTCCCTCCCTGTGCCTGCAGCATCCAATTGATGCTGTGACAGTTTCCATCAGATCCGGGGCTGTCCCCGCACACTCTCAGTATTCAGAATCTTTTCAACAGCCAGAGTTACCCACAAATTTGCACTGATTTACTGAAAACCAACATAATCTCACCCATCAGGAGAATAATTGCCTGGCTGGTCTTTCACTCCATCCTAAATGAGGTTCTCCAAGCAGGCTTTTCCCAGTGGAAGATAATATGTCCTTTCATGTCTTATTTCAGGCTCTTCCACTTTTAACCAATCCCTTTTCTACCTGTCAGGCTGAAATCTCTTTGCTCCTATCAAGTACTAAATTCTACAAACAAGAACAAGGAAACCAGTGACCATCCCCTGGGAAGATGCTGCCCATGACCTGGACACAAAATTCCTTGCAATGGCTTGGTTTTGGGGGGTTGCAAACCCCAAAAGGCCTGTAAAGGCAGAGGGTTGCCCCATCAGTGATTTAAAGTGGTAACAGGATGTGGATTTGGGATTAGCAAAAGGTTCATAATCCAAGGGTTCCACTCTTCCTGACATGGCTCACTGGGGTAGCTCCACAAACCCTCCACAAGTGTGCAGTCACACATTGGTCAGTGGCAGGGTAGAAAAATCCTCATTAATGAACCAAAATTTCAACAAATTTTAGTGAAATAAAACTTTACTGGCACGATTTCCCTGTGGGAGAAGCAAACACTTGCAAGGACTCACCAGCGAAGCTCCAAGCAGGGGAAATGGTGCTTGCCTCAACCTCCAGGGGTGATGGAGCCTCTGGAGAGCTGAAATCCTCTTCTTGTGCCTTGGGCAGGCCTTTCCTGGAGACTCCTGGCCCTGACTCCCACCTCCAGAAGAATCCAGGTGATCCTTTCTCTCTCTTGTTCATGAGCAATTCCCACTGAAGTCAGCAAGTTACTCCTATGGGAGGGAATAAAAAAAAAAAGAGATGCATTTATTCCTATGTAGAGCAGGACTGTAAGGGTTGCTCACTGAAATCCCACAAGGAAAAGTTAAATAGGTGCCTGGGACTTGAGCTGACACCACACAGAGCACTTCAGCCTCACATTACAGAATGGATCTGAGGGAAAAAAAAGCCTTTTTATTTTCTCATATTAAAAGCAACAGGAACACAAGTTGTCTTAATTAATAAGGAGATAAAATTCTTATAAAAAATTAAACATTGAGTGAAGTTTTCCCTTCTCCACCTGAAACAGTTCAGGCTGTAACACCTCTACCCCTGAATCACCCTTTTTGCAGCAAAATTCATCTGTGGGACCAAATGTTTCTGCCTTTGCTCTGAATAAACTTCTTCCCCCCCTCCCCACCCCAGGTAAATCTCAGCCACCACGACCACCACATTCCCCCTGCCACTCTGGAATGTCCAGACACCCCAAATTCCACCCCAGCTCTACCATTTCCCTACCCAGACCTACCTAAAGAAAACACCTCAAGTTATTCAAATATTTATTCCTGGGTTCTGGAAGGTCAGACTGACAGCACTGCTACGGGAGGAGTGAGGGGTGGACCTCGGGGTTTACACCCCTGGGATGAAGTCACTCAGTGGGCATCTCTCCCCAGGAGTGGAAAACGAGAGCTGTGCATGCAGAAAGCTCTGCCAGATAAGCCCACAGTCTCAAAAAGCAAAGAAATGAGCCAGGCCTGATTCTGATTCATCAGTATTCAGCAGTGGATTCAGTGGGACAGCTCGGAATTTACACTGGAATAAGGAAAAAATCAGGATTAGGCACCATCTGTCTGAGAGAGTCAAGCGACCAGAATTGCTCTACACGTTCGAATCCTCTTCCCCGTTTCTTTAATCTCTTGCACATTCCAGGTTTTCCATTCAGCTCCGGTGACAAAAGATTTTACAAAATGACAGTCCAGATTGAGAGAACAGAAATTACAACCTCTGACAAAAGAGATGCCAAACTTTTTATCAGCGATAAGTGCTCCTTCCACGCAGAGCCTGGGCTGCAATGGTAAATATAAGGCAGATGTCGAATGGAAATTAAACATTGTGCTCCCAGGGTGGCCTCGGCTGCATTCAGAGTTTGATTTAAAACAAGGCCAGAGTTCTTTCATCATTTCTTCCAAAAAAAAAAAAAAAGTTTCGAACCTAAAGATATTCCAAACGGGCGCATGCTTGACCTAGAACTTGGCGATGCAGGACAATAAATGTGTGCAAAAAACCACCAGCACGGGGGATAAAAGGCAAAGCCAGTGGTCTGCAGGACGGGCTGGGAGAATTTGTTCCTCGAATCACTCCTATTTCGGCATGCTGAGAGTTCAGAGTGAATTCAGGTGAAATATCTTGCCCCCTCTCCCTCAAACTAAATTCCCACCAAACCCCTACGATTTGGGAGGCTCGGGCAGCTCGATATTCTGAAATATGACCAAAACCAAGAGCCCAAGTAGCCAGCAGTTTAAGGAGTATTTCTCTGCAAGCTTCTTTAAGACTTAAACCATATTTACATCTGTGCAAGCATTCTGCCTGTTATTATTAGACAGGATAAAACAGCACGAGACATTTGCAATGGCTCAGATATTCAGGCTGGAGCAGCACACATCTGAACGGTCTGCAGTGTTTTCTTTTAATAATTCCTGATCGTGTAATAGCTCAGTCCAAATAACATAATAACAGACTGGCAAAAATTGAACCCTCCAAACTGTTAAATATCCTGTGCTCTGAGGGCAGTAAGTACAAATTTAAGGATTGAAAAGATGCTCGTATTTACAGGAACGGTTAAAAGCACAAACCGAATTGCATTTGCTTCTCTTTCACTTCGTTAAGATTTTTTTTTTTTAAAAAAAGGCAAAAAAAAAGAAAAAATACTGAAAGCGAAATGAGTACAATATTTACAACTCAAACACGTAAATATGTTTGCACTCTTCTTGGCAGCCGCGTTTTAGAAACCATTTCATCCTCGAAGCAATTTCATATCAAACGCAGTAAAACAAAAAAAAAAAAAAAACTTTTGAGGCCACGACTTTGTAACCTCCCTGAAGTTCTGAACGCGGGCAAAGCCGGCCTGTGCACACAAGACAATCAAACACACGCTTAAATGTCAAGTAAAGTCCTGTCTATATTATATTTTTACCCTCCCCAAGAAAAGAAGAAATTGTGACAAGATTTTACTTTGAGATGACCTGACAAAGCAGCACTTTCTGGCACGAGCAGGACACTCATTCCCCCTTCGTTCTCCCAGCACAAGATTCAATCAGCTGAAACACAAACCTCATTCTGCACTCAGAGATTTTTTTTTTTTTTTTTGTGCTCAAATAAAACCAACTTGCAAACAGCCACCCTGGCCTTTTAAAAAACCATTTTCAATTGCTTTAAAACATAAAATATCGACGGATGGATGGATGAACGGATGGACAGCTAGAGAAATGCTTTCAGTCATGCTTCCTTCCCCCCCCCCCACCACACACCTTTAAAATTNCGTCCCGTCGTTATAATTCCTAATTTTGTGGGATGTATTGCTGGGGCTGTTTATCATAACAGTGTGCAATAAAAAGGACGACTAACTCTTGCAATTTTCTCCCTACTCCTCCCCTTGACAGGGGCCACTGATAGGGAAAGAGGCTCGGAAAAGCAGAGCAGTGAAAGGCTAAGAAACAATAGGCAACCATGGCTTTGACAATGCAGCCCTGAACCCTTTTTGCTCCCGCTGTGACACTTGCATTCAAGAGCAAGGGCGGCTGCCATCATAAGAATGGACAATGGCATGAGGAATACAAGGGAGAGGGGGGGATATATTAAAAAAAAAAAAAAAAAAAAAAAAAAAAAAAAAAAAAAAGGAAATCAGATGAATTCAGAGCTAAGATGGCAGAGCTCTCACCTTTTCCGCTTTTTTCGAGTAATCTGGATGGAGACGTCCCGCAGAGAAGAGATAAAAAGGGTTGTGCTGAACTGTTGGATGGTTCTGAAGACTCCTGCATTTGCAAACGCATTTTAGAACTATTTGTAGGGGTATATATGCTGCATGCCATCTCTCTGTCTCTGTCTCTCTCTCTCTCCCTGTGTCTCTCTCTCTTCTGTTTTATGTCCTGCTATCTCCATCACACACCTCTAATAGTATGAAGACTTTCTGCCCGTGGAAGTAAGTGAGAGTGTGTGTGTTCCTTAATGTTTGAATCAAGACACACGTCTGCGTGCATTTCTAATCTAAGGAGCCTATAGCAGTTACTACAACTATCAATTAGTCAGCAATAGCTCGAGATCCCCATGTGTCTGGGTGAACAAAGGTGAGAAACACATGCAAATAGTCCTCCAGCACCTGGGTCACGTACAGTAACTTAGCCAGCAACAAATAATTGCATCTGTTTCTGCCTTTTCCGTGCTCCTTGGGATGTAAAGTTACAGGTTATTAATGTGAGCAGCCACACAATTAAGCGTGGCGTTGTATATTTTCGTCCGGACGACACAATAAAAGGAAATTAAGCTGAGCTGGATGGGAATAAACGGGGGGGGGGGAACTTAAAGGTTTTAAACGAAAAGATGCTCTGATCTGTAGCAGTGCTTCCTTTTTTTTATTTTTTCTTTTTTTTTTTTTTTTGTGATCAATTTTTCCTGGGTTTAAAGATGCAAATGATGTAAGATGTATTTGATCATTTCATATATATTAGATAAGAAACTGATTATTCCAGAGGAGACAGAGTGGATGCCTAATTCCCTGAAGTTAAGTCCATAAAGAGGGTAAGCTAAATCTGTTACTATTTTTATTAATTAAGCGACTATTACTTCTAAGATCATTTTAAGGGTGTTTCTCAGATGTTTTTAGACTTAAGCCAAACAATTAAGAAGAAAGATACGGTACCTTTTACTCTCTCCTTCTTCTTAACCTCACAAAAATGAGCCTCACCTTTAAAAACTCTCACAGTCAAAATGGATTTTAAAACCAAAAAATTAAATTGAAAAAAGGAAAAAAAGCCCTGAACAAAACCAAAACCAATAAAATGCAAAAAGCTCCGAAATCCAGCACCACCCTGACTCCACCACAAGAAAAGACAGAGCTAGGCTGCGATCCAGAGAGCATTTCAGAGGTGACAACACAGGCTGTGGACAATGTTATTTACACAGGTCTGATCAGAGCGACCACGGGCTCCAAACCCTAATTGAATTTGCAGAAATTATACAGCCCGCATTTCGGAGTGCGGGGAACTCCCAAAATGAAGCGGTTTGACAGAGTTTGTTGCTGAGAATAAGCAT
>VZRJ01000961.1:72380-115074 GCA_013397565.1 Ptilonorhynchus violaceus
GCAGAGAAAAACATTTATCACCCCCCCCCCCCCCCCCCGTACAATATGCTCAGAGTCCTGCAAGGCTGCACAACCCTCTCGTTATCTCCCTTTCTACTGATAGCAGCTTCCGTGGGAGGCTAATTAGTGACACCAAAGGCAAAATATCCTTCCTGATTTTGGGGCTCGGAGAAAACTGTCGGGTTTATTTCGCTTGAGACAGCGTAAAGAGGAAATAAAGAAAGAAATTAATAAATAAATAATAATAAAAAAATCATCTTCAATTTCAAATAACTAATGAAAGAAATCCCTCCCCAGCTCCCTCACCTTTTAGGAACAGCCAGTGGCTGGCAGGTTGGAGCTGCTAACCACACAAGAAGGTGCTCAATATTAAAGGAAAGCTGCAGGAACAGCCCGGCTTGGCCCCGAGAAGCCCTGGGTGGGAGCGTCCCAGAGCTGAGCCTGAAAATAAAGCGAGAACGGGCTCCAAAAAATAAAAAAACCCCGGGCAGCTCCATCCCCAAACTCCGCTGGTGGGAATGGCAGGAGCTGTGGAGCTTCCCAGGGTGAGCACCGGCACCGGCAGCGGCCGGCTCTGCATCCCCGGGGCAGGGAAAACCCTTCCCCCCCCCGCCCCAAAAAAAAAAACCCTACAAAATAATCTCAACCCTTTCGCCGAACAATGAGACCTTAAAATCCACGTTCGGGAGGGTATTCCATGCAGATAGGCAGGGGGAGGGGGCGGGGGATGAGGACAACATTTCCCATCAATGCCGTTTATTCCTTAGTCTCTGGGAAAAAAAAGGCTGTTTCCCCACTTTAATGGGAATTACTCATCTCGTTTATCGGGCCGGTCTGGCTGCCTGCGAATGTGCAGCTCAGGTGGGAAGGGGCATTTGTTTCGGGGGTCAAGCAGAGACTGATCACTCGACGCTTATCTGGGGGTGAAAAGTAGTTAAATAATAGTAAAAAATGAACATTCCCGCGGTTATCTGCCCGCTGAAACACTTGGGCACGCAGATCCGGGGATGGGGAGGCAGCTCAGCGAGCTGCATATTTCCACCACTATTTTACATCCAATTCTTCTGGCTTTTAGCCTCTACCATCCCTCTTTCAAGCATACCCCATTCCCATAAAATAAGCCAGCTTTCTTTAAAAAAAAAAAAAAAAAAAAAGAGCCCCACACAGATGAATAGACAGCACTAATCAGATGTAATGTAATCGAATGCTCTTCTTCATCTAATCTGTCTGCTCTGTGTAATCTCGCTATTCTCCCAGCTCCAGCACTTGTAACAGGCATGACATTGATTCCCATCTCGTATAATGTTATTTCAGTATTTTATTCTCAAATGAGGCTACGAGTTGGGTGGCTGCTTGGCATTCCAAACTCTTCATCAACTCCGCAAACGATCCGGGGGTGTAGAGGGAAGCGGGGCTGCTCCTCTCGGCTGCGTTTGAAGGGTCGCACCCCCTAACGCTGCTCACAACCCGCAGAGCCAGGCACAAATTTTTTAGAGGGACAAAAGGACAACCAGAATTTAAGCGCGGAACTGCCCAGGATCAACAGAAAAAAAAACAACCAACCAAAACAAGCCAAAAAAATAAACCCCACCAAGCTCGTTCGATAAGATCTGCCTGCAGACACCAGCTGGAAAAAGCTGAAATCTTGTCTTGGGGTTGTGTTGTTTGTTTTTTTTTTTTAATGTTTTCTAAAATGCAGAATGATTTCCTTAAATAAACATTTCAGCAGAGTCCACCTAGGTTTTCCCCGAAGAAAAAGAAAGCCCCGTCTAATTCTACAGGACGAGCAGCATCCACAGCTAATCGGACAAATCGTTCTGCTGGGTAAATGACAGCAGTGGGGAGAACAAACAAACCCTCTCACACAAACAAATATATTTGAATGTAATAAAAATGTTGACAACCGTTATGTGATTAAAGCAATTGTTTTATTCATTTAAGGCCTTACCATCGGAATAATTTAAAATTAAGTGAGAAACATCAGCCCCTTGGGTTTTGCAGAAGATATTTAATTTGGAGGAATAGTTGTGGGGTGGGGTTTTGTTTTTTTTTTTTTAAACATAGCTATTTTCAACGTTGCAAGATAAAGCTCTCCCTTTTTTCTAATTTTATTTTAAGAATAGACCCCATTTAGGATTTCACATTGTAAATCTCCCTATGTCTGAATGCTGTTACAAGGTTTGACAATGAAAGAATAATTCATGTCAGACAAAAAGAGCCCTTCAATCAGCTTCATGCAGCTTTTCTCCTGCAGGGCTATGCCAAAACGAATGTGGAATCCTGAACTGAACCATCCATCACATTTCCCGAGTCTTTCAATTAATGACACTGCAATCAGATCGATGGCGTGTAATAAGAAAAGAGCTTTGCATTTCTATACCTATTAATTCGCTGAGTAACTCCAGTGGTAAAACGTGACCAGAAAGGGAAGAGAAAAGAAAATTTCATCCTCCTAGCGAGATTTTGGGGGGTGTTTAAGCCACTCTCTACAGGCTTTGGTGTCACCCCAAGCCCTGCTCAGAGCAGAAATCGCACAGGGTTTGGGTTTTTTTGTTCCAAAGCAGGACAGTCTCTCTCCCAGCCAGGTATTTTCTGCTGCTGGGTGTTTTCTAGGCAGACACTCTAAAGAAGAGCCCATTTTTCTTGCAGGCTCAGGCTGGTCAGGGATGTCCCCTCGGCAGTGGGAGCAGAGTCCCTCCCAGGGCAGGATGAGCAGCCCGGTTTCCCAGAGCAAAGGCAGTCATTAACCACCAAATTTCCAGATCGCAACGCACGCCCAGGACGGAGCTGCCTCACGCCGGGATTCAACCTCCAACAAAACGAGCTGGGGGGAACGAGCTGGGGAGGGGGCGAGGCCAGTCAGGACACACACACACACACACACTCACTCAAAAAAACCCTCTACCAGCAGCCCTGGGATGGAATTAGGGTGACCTCACGTCGGTGAACTGGCACAAGATTTTTGGATCGATGACAAAAAATGATGGAGGCTTTGCAGAACGGAGCTGCCAAGCACATTTCAATTCCCTTCCTGCAGGCGCCGGGGGGATTGTTTGGAGAAGCTGAGCACTACAGGGAAGGGAAAACTGCAGCTCACCAGAATACAGCCATGATTCAAAGGAGCTGATTTCCAGTTGTCTTTGCTTTTAAAAGGTAGATTTTGTGCCTTAAAACGCTCGGCTTGCAAAACAGCCTCTCTGAATGTTGAGCTCAAACCAAGAGGCTTCATCGCCTTGGAGGGGAGGAGTGATTTGGAGGATCCTGCAGGAGACAGGAGTGGATCACCAGGGATGAGGGACAAATCTTGGCTCCAGAAAGATCCCGTTGTGTTGCCCTGGGCAGGAAACTGGAGGTGAAGTGCCCCCACCGACCCCGACCCTTCCTCTGGGTCAGAGGAGTCTTCGACCTCCAGCGCTGACACGAATTTCAGCAGCTTTGGCTTCACCTCAAAGGAAAGGAGCTGCAGCTGGGATGGGAGATGGACCTGGGTCAAAACCTACAAAAAGACCTTCTTTTGGGAGCAATAGACTTTCAGGGAGGTTGTGTACTTTGGAAGTCTTTGGAAAGGGGAAAGGAAAAAAAAAAAAACTTTTATGAGAGAAAACAAGGAATGGAACAACAGGAAACAAGGGAGGTTTTCAAGGTTCACATCACCAAATATCAAAGAACGCTCTTAAAGGATCATTTCTGGCTTTGCCTCTTGACATCTTTTACGATCAGATTTCAGCAATTTCAAATTTCAGCAGCCTCTTGAAAACAAAAAAAAAAAAAAAGCAAGCTTTCTGAATGCTGCAGCTGAATGTGCCCATCCATGCCACACACGGGGAGCCAGACACAGGCTGAGCACCCAGGATGGGAACTGAAAACTCCAGGACAACGGCAGTGAGACGGGACGGTGCCCACGAGCTGACTTGCAAAATAACTGCAACTCAAGCACAGTCTGAGATGCCCAGACAAAGAACAATAAATAAATAAATCACGTCGAAGCAGAGACAATTCCTCTGCAATAAAACAGGGGAGCTGAATGCAGGCTAAAGAATACGAAAAAATGAAATCTGGGATGGGGAGTGGTGAGACTGAAAGGAACTTTGAATAGGAAGCCGGATGGAAAACATTTATATGGCACATCACCACGTCTTGTCCTTTCCCTGCAGAGCACGCAAAGACACAGCCATAGGTGTGCCAGGATCCCACAACAGTTTGGAAGAGCAGGAGGGCAGTGGCAGCACAAACACCTCGGTGACCCCCAAGGAACAACCACACCACCTCTCCTGACTGACAGGACACAGCCACAACAACCCCGAGCAGTTTTTGTGTGCAGGCAGCTCCACACAGGGAGGTGTCTTTAAGCCCAGGGGGCCGTTCCTGCCATTCCACGAGATTCTCCCAGCTCATCCACGCCTGGAGATTTCCAGCCCCTGCTCTGCCCGGTGCAAGGCACGGTGTGTGCTCCACAGCTCCACCATGTACCGATGTCTTGTGTGCGAGCAGGTCAGGCGCAGGGGAGAACAGGGTGCTGCCTCCAGCCATTATTCCAGCCCTGGCTGCATTCCAGGAGCTCCCAGAGCTTCAGAAGGCACGGGCAGGCTTGCTTACATCTGCTTCCCTGTGCTGTGGCTGCAGACAGACTCACACAACGGTATTTTCTCTTCTTTTTTTGCTCTTAAAATAGGTTTGGACAAGGTTTCGGGAGGCATTCTCAGGCTCCTTCACCTCCTCTCTCTCCGAGGAGCGTTGGGAGCGATCCTGCAGATGAATTTCATGGAGAGAAGGCTTCTCCAATTGTTTGCCTTGCTCAGGGCTGGGGCAAAGGCAGCATCTGGGCTCGTGGTAAAGCATCTGCCTGCAAAAGCTGTGGGGCCTGGCTCAGCCCCTGCCAGCAGAGCCTGAAACCTCCTTGTTTCTGGACAGACAGGCAAAAAATCCCCACCTGGACTGCCCAAAGCCGTGGCCAAACCTCAGCTTTGGGAGCCAACCCTTTGTCCCACGCATTTCTGGGAATTCAGCTGCCAAGGTGCAGCACTTAAATGGTCTTTATTCCTTTTCTTTCTTGCTACTAAAAAGACACCTTCCCAACACTCCTGGTGCTCCTGCACGTGATTAATACAACAATTACAGGGCAGCATTGAAACAATCAATGCAACAAGGATGCTGCTCCTCAGCCACCACTTCTAAACTGTCCCTTGTGCCTCCTTGTCTGGGAATTCCACCTCAGCTTTTTCCAAACCCAGAGTGCTGCAATCACCCCTTTCCATCCAAAGAAAAGTATTGCAATACCTGCCTTTTGCAAACAAGTATCTGACAGCACAATATCATTAAAAGGTAGATGAGAAAATGAGAGGAAGACCTGAAGGTAGGTGAGGTCAGAGAATCAAAGGATGGGTTGGGTCGAAAGGGACCTTCAGTATCATCTAGGTGCTAAAATATTCTGAGGATGGGCATGGAATTCCAAGGCTGGAAGAGGTTGGATGTGGTTTAAGTGCTCAAGTAAGGGGGGGGACATATATTAGGACAATTTATATATTCTAGGCACCTCAGTGGGACAGGAGGACACTGGATCCTTCAGAAAGGACAATTTGTTGCCATGGAATGACAAAGGGTTGAGGAGTCCAAGACCAGGGTGGGGTAGGGGGTGATCCCAGCTCCCCATTCCTCATGATGCCATGAAACAGCAAAGAGCACTTGGGTTTTGTTCTGGGCTCTCTCTGCACCGACTGCTCTGATAAAACAATGGAATCACATCCACAAATATTGGCTGCTCCCAGCTTTGCTTTTCCCTGCGAGCCCGAGGGGTGCAGTGGAACTGCAGCTCCTCTGAGCATGGCTCGTCAGCTCTGCCTGCCAGATCTGGCATCTCTGGTGGCCACTTCTGCTCCCAGTTCATACAAAAACGCAGCTCCCAGCTTCCAGGACAAGCTCTGGTCCTCAGGCCCATGTGAAATGGGATAAGGACACACATGGAGGGAGGGAGGAGGCACAGGAATGAGATTTTTAATTGGCCTCTCTCGATCTCTCTGTTGGGATCTCCACTCCAAGCCACGGGGTTTGGGATGGATGATAATCCAATGGATTTATTTCTCCTCTGCACCTTCTGCAGGCACAGCACTGGAGGTGGAAGACTCAACCAAAGCAGGATTCCCAAGGAAATTTGGAGGCTGCTCCATAGCTGAGAGCAAGAACCACCACCCTACACAGCCCTCAGTGCCAAACAGAGTCCACCCAGACAGAAGAAATTCGCTCCTGTTCCCTCATCAGCAGTGTCTCCTCACTCATATAATTAAAAATATTTTAGTAGTGCCAACTTGGTTTTTAAAAATAACTTTTTTGTGTCTTTTTTTTTTTTCTTTCAAGAGTTGTGGAAGTGCCTAGGGATGTTATAAAGATTTTTCAGAATAATGGCTCTGCTTAAAGACACACAAACGAAACCCAACCATCCACTGGGCCTTTATCTGCACCTTCCAGCTACTCAACTTTTAAAACAGAGGCATCCCATGTTTAGGGCTGACACTGTACTCATAACTCCTGATGTAAAATTATTGGTGAAGTCTCCCTCCACAACGAAAGGGAAGAGCAACATTTCCAACAGGAATCTCCCTTCTTCCTAAGCCAGGATCTAAAGTAGTTCAGATCATTCGCTCTCTGGACCTGCCCCCTTCTCTTCACTGGTTAAGGAGATTCTGACTGACCAGCGTCATTCTTAATTTTTAGGTATTTAAATCCAGACCTCTCCAAGTGTGCAGCCCTTGGATGAGTAACTTCAGGATTTCCCACAGGAGTGTGGCAGCCTAAAACTGATAAAACCCTTGAATTTCCTGTGACATTTGAAAATAATAAATTTCAAAAGCCTTGGCCGGTGTTTTAACTGTGCCACACAACTTCTTGATATTCAGACCGATGAGTTTTGTTCATTCCTTTAATATCCCATGAGTGTGAACTTGGGAGAAAGTGGTTATGGACAATGTAATTTGTGCTACTTAAGCAAATATCTCATTAATTCAAGTGCCTAATGATTTCCTTGTGTTTGTTACCTTGGTTCTCACCCTCTTCTTGTTCTTCTCCCTCTACTACACTTGTATACACACACACAAATATATTTGCTCTTGATATGGAGATAACTCTCAGGAAAAGGAGCTTAATCTTAAATAATGCCAGGCTGTAGGAATAAAAGAAAAAAAAAAAAAGCTATTTACATTCCTGTGGGCTAGAAAATAAGTCTTATTCACTCAAAAGCTGAGAAATGGGATAATTGGGTCCTATCAGATGCTTATCAGATTTATGCCAATGGTTAGTGAGCCTGCACTGCAAACACAGACACATCAGTGCTCCTTTTACGGGGAAGTCACCTCTCCTCCAAGGGTACATCAGTCACACGGAAACTGTTGAACCTGGAGAAATAAAACTTTCCTGATGGCCACAGCAGTTGCCTTGTGGAAGAGTTTATTACCCTGACACTGGGCTGTAAAATTACCATTATTATTGAACTCCACTGCTTTGACTCAGCAGTGGAATACAAGGGGCTGAGCGTGCTCTGAGTGGGATTCAGAGCTTCAGAGGCAGAATATGGGAATTACAGCCTGCTCTGGCTCGCTGGAGGATGTGCAGGAGCTTAAACACCTCTGTAGGAGAGTTCAAGATTTTTGGTTTCCCCCCAAAGCGTTCCCAGATCAGCCATATTTGATCCAAAGCTGTTTTGATCGAAACCCTATATTTAGTAGAAATAAAATTAATATCCTCTAAAGAGTTCTTTCATCTAAGAAACTACAGAATAGATGATCCTACAAAATAAAAACAGAGAGTTTGAACTCCTCAGTTCACCTTGAGCCCTGAGACAGGGAGCAGAGGCCAACGACAGCGGGCAGGTTTGGAACACCTCCCTGTCTGTGCCCTGGGCACTCCAGCTATTTGTACAACTCCACCCGGCTGTTTTCCAAGTTTTCTTTTAGGAACTCACCTTCAGAAAGGGGTTTGAGGAGCTGATACTGTAAGAACAGCGTTACCACTCTATAACTCCGATTATCCGTGGGCTTGCTAAAGGAAAATGCCTGGAGCAGCCCTTGGGAGGGAAGCTCCGCCTGGTGCAGGCAGGTGGGTTCAGCAGCGAGGGCTCAGCCCATTTTTCCCCTTGGAAATGCGGCACCAGGAAGGCAGCAGGACTGAAAAAAAAGCCATATACGAACCGTGATCGGAGACTTAGGTTTCTAAACCGTATTGAGGTTGCAAAAACAAATTGACATCAACATATGGGGGAAGTCTGAAGTTGCGGCAAACATTCGCAAATGTGAGAAACTTTGGCACGCCGGAGTCCCCATTAAATTCAAATACACAATGCACGAGATTAAAGTTATTCAGAGGCATTAGTGTTTGCAAGATCAGACCCCTGAGATGTCTCTGTGTAGTAACAGTTACTTTAGGTTTAATCTGTTATTGCATTAATATCTATAAAGAGCATATATAAATACAAATCAGATGGCAGCTGCAGCCTCGCTGAAGAGAAAGATTGAAGGGCTAAGGGGGGAACTGAAATTTCCCTGATGGTAATTTCCAGTGCCACACATTTTGGGATTATCATCCTGCTCCAACTGCAGCTATTTTTTTTCTTTTTTCCCCCCCATCCACAACGCACACGCACACACATATATGTGCGAGAACAAAAAAGGCAAAGAAAATAATGAGGGAAAGAAGAGAAGGACAATAAAAATTGCTTCCAAATGGACAGATTGCCCTCGCACTGGAGCAAGTGATGGTCTTAAGGATGGCAACCCCCCTCAGATTTCTGTGAAAAGCCTGATGTGCTCTACTTAACACTTAAGAAAATGCACTGGGGAATAATGACTTCTAATTTATTTTGGCTACACTGATGCTCATCTGTGCTTCTGTTCAACCTCGCTCTGAAGATTTCAGGGGACTTTTTAACCGGAGCCTGGCTCATTCTCCAGTGCCTGGTAGTTAATCTGCTTGGATATTTCCCCAAATAACCATCTGCTCTACCTTGTATTTGTTTCACTCCCCGACTATCTCGGCTCTTGGTCCGTCCTGCTGGCTTATTCAGCACTCTTTAAATTTCTCCTCTGGCCTTATGTCTGGTTGCTTATGTTTTGGACAGACAATAGAGGTGATACAGGCCATTATTCATGAGAAGCTTCAAGTGTAACGTGAGAAACATCTCATCTCCTGACCCCTGTTAGCATAAGAATTGCTGATAAAATTCTGGACTGAAAGAGAAGAATCTTCTGGGAAAAATATCGGCAAAAGTTTCACTTGAGATGTGTTTTGTAAGAATAATCCAGATTAATTCTCTGCCTAAGGACCAGATCTAACTCCTGGTGCAGTTACCAGGACTCTAGAGAGGCAGTGTGGGAGAGACCTTAGAGGCCTGTGGAATTTTAAAGAGAAGAATATTCTTTACCACTCCCACAGCCTGTGCTCCTGCATTTTATATTTTTTTATCCAAGAATCATGAAGTGGTTTCCACACTGGAGTGAATTTAGCTTCAAAACACTCCTGGAGAGGGTGTAAATATTGATTCCACACATGCATCACCTGAATTAAAGATTGGAGAGATCTCCTTGGATCGTGTATCAAGAAATTACCAAGTTTTAACCAATTTCTACTGCTTTTAGCAGAGTTACATCTGAAAAAAGCTGGGGTGAAACAGTGGGAAAACCCCAGTCTCCATCAAAGGATCATCACACACTAAACTGAGACTACACCTGATCATGAGAAGAAAATTTTGGCCACAATTTTTTCTTCTTTTTCCTTGTATCAACCCCAAACAGACTCACAAGCAAAGTATTGATGCTGTTTGTGCTTCCAGTGGGATTTATTTCCCACCAAAACCGGCACCAGTGGGGTTGCCTGAGCAGGAGTAGAGCACTAAGTCAGCTAAGCACAACCTAACCCAATACAGCTTTCACAGAAAAATATTCAATAAATGCCAAACAAACCAATTAATATCCTGGGATGGATTAATGGAAACAAAAATCTACCTGTAGACACTCAAAACATCCCAAAACCAATCAAAACCTACCCAGGGACGTTTAGGGATGCTCAGACTGCTAATGGCATGCAGAGGTTTATCCTTCAAACATCACAGGTCACTGCAAAGGAATATGTGCATTTCCAAATGCTCCCTGCTTGGCTGCTCCATCAATATGATAACCAATACCTACTTAAACTCCTCAATGTACCCCCTGAAATTACAACAACCAGGGAGCACAGGAAAAAAAAGCTTAAATAACCATCATCAATGGATTTCAGATAAAAGTCAAGAAATAATTCCAGGAAGATCACCCGGCACAATCAAACGGAATAGCTTTGGAAAGGGGTCAGGGAAGTGGGAGCTGGCAACCCATTCCATTCTGTGTGCACAGGGAGTTCAGCAAAAAGTCTGCCCTGATTCAAAGCTTGACAAAGTTGGGCCAAGCTGCTCTCCTCACTGATTGAAGGGAAAAACCCCATCAGTAAATGAACAACCTTCTCCTTCCAGCGTGACAGAGCAGATGTTTGCCCAGAGACAGGGGTTGGGGACAGGCTGCACCTCTTTCCTCCTTGTTTTGGGATGCTGCATGGTCTGGGATATCCCTGTGGTCACCTGTCCTGGCTGTGTCCCCTCCCAGCTCCTTGTGCACCCCCGTTAGAGGGGTGAGGAGCAGAAAAGGGCTCTGTGCAAGCCCTGCTCAGCAGCGACTAAAACATCCCTGTGTTATCACCACCGGTGTCAGCACAAATCCAAAACACGGCCCCATGCTGGAGTCCAGGAAGAAAATTAACTCCATTGCAGCCAAATTTTCAATTTTAGTAGCATTCCGAGCTTCCCACTGAAATTAGGGCGCTTCAATCATGGAATCATAGGATACCCTGAGCTGGAAGGGACTCACAAGGATCAGTCCAACGCTACAGACACACTCCCCTCTCACTCTATAGCCCAAGCCCTTAAGAAAAATATCAAATATTACTCAATTCACCATAAAAACACCCAGTTTAAGAGCCCTGGAAGAACAATCTCACCCACGAGTCCGAGGGAGAGCATTTCAAAACCAAAACAAACGGAACACGGGTCGGGGTGAGGGCTGAACTCACGCGGATCTGAGAGGAAAAACGCTCCTCTCTGGGTGTCCCTTCCCATATATCCTGTTTGGGGGCTGCCTCTCGGGCTCTCCCCTCTCCTGAGTGGAACCCTGCAGCTCTTTGATTTCCCTGCATGTTTGCAGTTATGTCATTCCTGGCTGACCCTTCCCAAACCTCCGATGTTTTCCTCTCGGAGCTTTTCGTGTGCTTATCAAGAGACCAGCCTGGGCTGGGTTACTCTTAAGGCTTTCAGGGTCTTCAGCGACTTTTTGAGAGGTTGGGGGAACCAGGAGGAGAGTTGGGAGCCATTTCCCCCGTAATTTTAGCCTTTGTTTTCCCTTTTCCCCCTACGTGTACACAGAAAAATCACATCACATAAAATTCTGGCTGTGGAGTCATTGCTTGGATAACAGGACAGTTGTTCACAAGTTCCAGGTTACTTCAAATTGTGTCCAAAATTGTCCAAATCTCCATGTCCTGCTCTCCTCTCCCCTCCACACACAGTCTCTCCTAAAAAAAGCACAAATGACTGTCACTAAAGATGAACTTTGTGGGTTGTAAAGCTTGGCTGCTTTAAAAAATCGACAGATCAAGTCAGCTCAGCCCAAGTTCAACTCCAGGACCGCAGGAGATGGTCAGGGGAGACCAAACCCCACATCTGCCCTAAAGCTTGACACCTCCACATTTCATTTGGGGTTCTCTGACCTCCTTTAGCCTCTTCTCCCACACAAAATTTGACTCCTACATGGGTGTTGCATTTGGGGTTTGTGGGAGCACTTGTAGGTGTTGGTTTCTTTGAGGGAGCTGGAGGAACATAAATTAATCCTAAACATCTTGGATTTTCCAAGAAGAAATCTTTCCAGGAACAAATGAAGGAAACAGGCTCCCAGGGCCCCTCGTAAATTCTGGCACGGGAAGGTTTGTGCTTCCAGGGTGGACATTTCAGAACAATATTTCCTGAGGAATTTCTGAAAGCCGTGGATTTACATGCAAGGGCGATGTCTGAGGCCATGCAAAAGGTGGCAGAACAATGCAGCAAGAAACAAATGAAAGCCTTTTTTACCTTCAAGCTAATTAAAAGAAACTAGGCCTGATTCCCTTTGTTTGACACCAGTAGGGTTCCGTTCGCTGCTCTGGAGTTAATCCTGATTTCCTGCAGCACATCCCAGCGTAGGAACCACCCTGAGTTCCCTCGGACCGGGAATCCAGCACAACGCTCCCACCTCTGCAGCAAGCTGGGATCAGATTTTCCTAATCACCCAGCTCCCTTCCATCCATTATGGTGACCATTAAGATAATCATATGAATTTGTAAGTCTGAGATGGGGGAGCCGTGCGAGCCTCCGTGGTCGGGTTTCTATGGAAACAATTCCCCCGGCATCTCCGGTCCACATTTGGTATTCCTGTCTGGCTGCCTCGTTCACACACTCAAAATCCCTCTTCTCCAAACACTCGTGACAGCAGGGTGATGTTTGCTGCTTCTCCCACGGAGCTGGGCATCACTGGGATCATGAGGAATCTGGCAGGTCGCTGCTCCCCACTCCCGACCCAGAGGAATCGGGATGAAGCCAACGGGGCAACACAATCTCCACAGGCCCTTTTAGGGCTTTTGGTTTTTTGGTGCAACTGGCCAGACTGAAAATTTGTCCTAATCATGTTTTAGAGGTCTGGTCCCTTTCACCCCCCAGTGAGGATCACACATGAATTACAAAGGAAACTGATATTTGTAGCAACTTCCATGCAGAAGTTCCCACTTTTCCATCTCCTCCTTCTGCTCCCTGGCAGCTTCACCCATCCCATAAAAGCAATCACTCATGTGAAAGGTGGCAGCTTCTCAACTCCCCGTGCAGCCAAGCACACCACACTCCAGCCCTGGGCTGGAATCCCTCCCTGCCCAGCTGGAACAAGGAGCAGGAGAGGGAGCCAGGAATTAACCTCTCGCTTAAAACTTGGCCATGATGCTTCAATTAACACTCCATCCTTAGGAAAAGCACCACTTCCCAAGCGCCAGGGCCTCCGCCACTTCCCTTCCGAGACCGTTTCGCAGTACAATGGGCTTCACACTTCATTTTCCTCAGAGCCAGCCCCCGTTTTTAATTGCCCAGCCCCACTGTAACTCAATCCCCGCGGACCACGGGGAACAATTCGTTCCTTGTGCCTGCGGAGCAGCCCCATCCCGATCCACCCAGCCAGGACACGGCTCAGGCCTTCTGAGGCTGCCACACTCAGTAGGTGGGGTATTTACAGACTGCCGTGCCCGCTCAGGACTGGGTTACACCTGCAGATCCTCAGAACTTCCCACGGCAACATCCCACCATTTCTGGGACTGCATTAGACTTTTCCCCACTGCCCCAAGAGTGTATTTCTGTATTTCATGCTCTGCGTTTCTGCAAGAGCCTGTGAAGGACAAGGTAGCAGAGGTGCCCTTTCAGTCCATCATTTCCCAATATCCAGCAGAAGTATTAAATAAAAATGTAAGCTTCCTGGCTCTTTCCTTCCTACAGAAGGAAGATGTCCAAATATCTTCCACATTTAACCACCCTGGATTGTGAACATACCAGGAATTACCTCGCAGGAGTTAAAACACCAGTTGCCTCCCTTAAACCACCACTTCCACTCCCGCTGTGCCAGTTTTTAAAGAGTGCAAGGGCCACATTTTTAGACAGTGTAATTTGGCACAGATCCCCTCGCTCCATTGTTTTCCCTGGCACTGGGGTAAGTCACACCAGATGAGGATATTGCTCGAAAAAGATTTTCCTTTAAAACAAACACACAAACAAAAACAGGTTTAGACAAGACCGGGGGATTTTGAAGCCGTGTTCCCGTCTCCAGAAACTTCCAATGACTTGCAGTAGTCTCCGCTTCACCAAGCCACAAATTTGTAATGCTTTAATCTTTCCATGTAAGTCAGTTCCTCTCCTCCCTTAATTGTTTTTGTTGCTCTTCTCTGAATTCCGTCCAATTTGCCACACGGCACAGGCTCCATTCCATCCGAAAGGCCAGCAGGATGGTGCACAGAAGCTCATTTTCCAATCCCATGACCTCAATTCTTGGGAGGATTTCAGAGCCCAGACACCAGGCTATAAATGAAGAATGCGTGCCCGTATAGCTGGGTAATTTAAATGCATTTTCTGTGAATAAATCTACTCGGTACTTTCTTGATCTGTACAATCTTCTGCCATAGGGGCCTAACATAAAAATACTTCAAAGGCTCCAACAAATTCCCTCAAGATGTGATCTTCAGCATTTCAAAAGCTGGAAGACATAGACAAGGTTTAAAGTGATCATGATATATTTTCAAGGTAACACTCTTCAGCAACTCCTGTTCACCCATTTCTTGAAAGCGAAATTGTATCACCTCTCTCTCTATACAGATCTTTTTCACTTATTGACTCGCTTATGAGCGAGGCAAAGATGAAGCGAATTTGACTTTTGGTTAGGGTTTATTAGACCTCGTTATCTCTAAATGAAGCACAGCAATGCTTCCTTCCTTCAAATACCCACTAGACAGCTCCGAGTGGAAATCCTCCAGCCACAGCCCCTCACCACTTCCCTCGCCTCTCGCAGCACTGGGAAAGTTTAGATTTGGATTCAAGTTTCAGCCTCCATCTCTCTCCCCGCTTCGAGACGAAACACGAGCCTGCGTGGTAACACTTCAGCGAAAGGTTATTTTTATGTTGCACCTCGGTCCCATCTCTGCTATTAATTATACACTTCGAGCTCGAAGTCAAAAGAGATTTTAAAAACCGGTGCTCTGGGCTGAAACCAAGATTCCTCCCGTCTTCCGAGCAGCTCCATAACAAACTCCCCGAGACTGCGGCATATTTAATGAGAATGCAGATGATCAATTGCAGCCCGCCTTGCACGGTTAACTCAATCAACAAACTACTAATGACTCCAGCATGTTACAGCTTTTTTGGCTAATGAGAACCGTATTGACCAGATTTTTCCCGTCCTCCCAGGATCAAACGCCAATATGGAACGAGTTCTGGTACAACTGTAACTTTAGCCTGCAAGCAAAACGCTGCCCGGCCAGGGGACAAAGCCTGAGTGTCATTAGGGAGTGAAAGAGCCCCCCAGAGCCACGGGCCAGCCCTTCCCAACCCTTCCCTGGGATCTGGTGAAACCAAACTCCTGAGGAACAAGGAGCTCCCACCTTGGTGCATCTCGAGGCAGAGAAGGCTTTTGTTCCTGCACCATCACACTCCTCCTCCTCCTCCTCCTCCTTCTCCTCATCCCTGCTTTCTGCTCAGGGTAATTTGTAGCAGGTGAGAAGTAAATACCTTCTGCTTCCTCTTTCTTTCACTTTTGTTGCTGCAGTTTACACTCACCTCCATTTTTTATCCTCCCTCCTCCTCCGAACAGAAGTCAATTGACCTCATGAAAGAATCCAGGGATCTATAATGTGTATATATATATACACACACATATATATATACCACAGGTTATAAAACTGGAGTCTTACACCTCTTCATCACCAATAGGGACCATTTTCCAGATGGAATTCTAAGAGCTGACCATGCTCCAGGTGAGGAGTATTTACTGCAGAGCTTGAGATGGGAAACAGTTCGTGCGGTGTTGTCTTGCCTGTTACCAGCCTCTGTTAAACGAAGGTTTGCTCCCATGGAAAGAATTCCAGTGACTTCAGTGATCCTTGGACCAACACTTTGTTTCTTTACCAAACAAGCTTCAGTTTTGGTATGGTCTGATTTAACCAAACACCCAATTTCTGAAGCAGATTTTCCATCCTGTACCCTGCAGAAAACGCTCCAGTCCGACCAATTCCTCTCCAGCAAGAGCAGACCTTGGTTTCATTTTTGTCTACACCATCTTTTCGCTGGGTGACAAGTCCCTTCCTTTCCCCAATCCTCCACTCCCCTCTATCAAACAGGGATAACACAATGTTGGGTCCTCTAGGAAGTAAAACTACTCCAGGAAAAACCAAATCAGGTATTATTTTGCTTTTGATCACTGTGTCGCCCCAGCTGCCACCAAACCAAAGCAAAAAGGGGAGAGAAGGAGCAATCAGGAGTTGGGAATCAACTGGAAACATCAATCTTCCAGATTTTTTTCAGACTAAGCTCATTTCCTGGGATCATTTTGAGCAGAAGTCATGGAGCCCATCACTGGGGACTGCTCCTTCCTCTTTAAGAGGTGCTCCTGCGCAGCTCCCTCCACTTTTAAAGGCTTAAATATTAAATATCGTTCAGCCAAGTCGTGGTGGGGGTCCACGCCTGACTTCATTCCTCCCTAACAACGTCCTCAGGCCAGAGGCCAGGAATTCAGACCCTTCATAACTTCCCTGGGCTGGGAACTCCTCACCTCGGGCTGCTCTGCTCTTACCTGCAGCGGGAAACGCTCCTGCTCTGTCAGGGTCTGCTCTGGCCACAGCTCCATGGACTTTGTCCTGCAGGTTCAGCCCTTCCCAGGCTCACCTGCAGGTCCTCACACACCTTATGGGGGCAGCTTCCTACTCCCTCTTACTTCAGCTTCCACCCAAATCCCTTTGTCCCCTTCTCCCACCCCAATTTCCATGTCTTCTGTACCACCATCCTCTCCCACGCCAAGGCTAACCCACTGATCCACTTAAATTTACGCAGAAAAATTCAGAACCGGGGCCCAAATGGTGAGATTTAAGCCCATTCTTGTCCACCGCAAGCAGATAAAATAAGAGAATCATTAAAGTTGGAAAAACGCATCGAGTCCAATCAGTAATCCAGCCAGGAGCCATTCCCTACCAGCCTGGTTTAAGAGATGTCCAAGTCACTCCAGACTTTATTTTCCTGGGCACCAAGAAGCCAGTTCTTGAAATACGGCTCTGGCAACTCCTGTGTAAAGTAAACTCGAGTTACAGTAAAAATCACTTCACCAATGCTCTTGGTCTCCATTTGTAAATGGAACAGGGCTTTAGCACAGCCACTTTTTGTGCTACTTCCTCAGATTGCTTTTAGGTTCATTAAGCTCCAGCTTCAGGAAGAAAATGGTAGCATTTGATTTATGGGTACGGGGGAAGAAGGATGAAGCAAGCAATAAATCTACCAACAGTGGTGTTCCTCCAGCTCTCTGCAAGCAGAGCAAGGAGTTCCCACATTCCAGTCCGGGATTAACACCTGATGGCCAGGGAAAATCATCCCCTTGCTCCATGCCTCAGTTTCCCTGGTTAGAATAAGGTGATGCCAACAGTGAAGCCAAATTCTGTGACATTTAAATAGGAAATCGCTGACTTCAAATGGGTTATTTGTGGCTTCTGAAGCAAATATGAGAAAATGAATGAATTTTCTGCCTGGTTTTTGTCTCTTTTTATTGCCTTGGAGGAGTGGAGAGCAATGGCTGGGAGGTTCTCTGGACAAATCAATGAAAGTCACACCCAACAAATGACCTTTCCTCAGTGTCTCATAAGTACCTGTCAACCTCAGGAGTGCCACCACCGCTGAATGGAGAGATTTAAAGCCAGACTATTCATTAGAGAGCAAACTATTATTCCAGAGGTTTAAATGAATTGGCCTGTGGCCAGCCTGCCTCGCTGTTTAGGTACTACTGGTAAAAGGGAAAGTGGCTGCTCTTTGGCCTGCACAAAAGCACAGAGGAGGGGAAAATGGGCTTTTAAGAGGAACAAGAAGCAGGCTGTTCGAGTGAGGATGGTCTGACACCCTCACAAGGTGGCAGGAGGGGTGAGCAGATCAACGGCACCATCAGGGAACCACGAAAACAGGTCTGTAAATACCAGAGAGGGCCCCTGTTTTATGGTATCACTAAATCAACCAGCCAAGCTGACTGTGATGAATGGAATCAAAACATAAAGAGGTTGGGAGGGTGCCTAAATAATCCAAATTTTTTCTGCAGTAGATACCACTCACTTGCCATGTGCAGTTCTGAATTAAAAGCTAAATAATCTTCTCTCACATAACTCACATTTGCATTAAATCTCAAAGCGAGCGTTACAAACCTCACCTGAATTTTGCTCACCCTGCCGAGGAACCCTAAGTTAGTTCTGGGTTTACTCTACTCTGCAGAAACACCAGAATTTTACAATTTACTTTCCTCAGTCTCTCCATGAAGGCAGAAATTAGAACTGCCCAAGTCATTTTTCCATCAAAAACTGCACAACAGTGGCACAACATCTTCTTTCGGATTAAAGCTGGCTCTAACGCTTGCTAACAGCCCTTGGGGAAATATTTTAACACAAACTCAGTCTGTAGCTTCTGTTTCCCTGGTCTTGGTGATGATGGTCAACCTGATCAGGTCATGGAATCTTCCATGGACACCTTCCACTATCCCAGGTTGCTCCAAGCCCCCTCCAGCCTGGCCTTGGACACTTCCAGGGATGGGGCAGCCACAGCTCCTCTGGGCAACCTGTGCCAGGGCCTCCCCACCCTCACAGGGAGGAATTTCTTCCTGAATACCCAATCTAAACCTATTTTCCTTCAGTTTGAAGCCGTTCCCCCTTGTCCTGTCACTACTTGTGAATGGTCTCTCCTGTGAGTCTAACAAAGAGAAATCCCATGCAAAACCCTCAGGCCTCTGGATGAGTGTTCCACCCTGCCCAAAAAGTTTTCTTGGATGGAATAACCTCCTTTAGCAAGGTCTGAAAGATGAAGAGACATCATCACCACACCTCCCTGCAGCCTCTCCCAGACTCTCAGCAACACCACGACGCAAATCTGCTCAAATATGCCCAAGATGTTTTGGCTGCTCCGAGTGGCTCAGAGAGTTCCCTGCCTTTCCATCCCCATTTCCTTGCCAGTGACACTCCAAGTACTGCAGGGCAATGGATGTTCCTGCTGCTCTGCTCCAGGCTGCAAGGGGATTTTGCAGCTCACAAGGCGAAACGCTCCTCTCCTCGTGCCCTCGAGGCGCGTGTGCCTCAAGTCCTGCCCTCCACATTCCCAGCGGATGCTCTGCCTGATTCCGGGCTGTGTCCCCTCAGCACGGGGGTCTCACCAGTTCAGCTGCCTGGGGGATCTTCCCCTTTGTTTCCCAAGGGGTTTCTACCACATCCCACCACTCCTGTTTAGTCCCGAATCCGTTTAAAAGCCCCTCTCTCCTCCAGCAGCTTGGAGGAAGCTCGTGGTTGGCGGTGGTTCCCCGAAAGGAAGGCTGCACCTCACATGCCACACGGCCCAAACAGCCCGGCCATGTGTAAAAATAAGATTATACCACGCAAAGCTGGGTTCCAAGCAGCCCAGCTTCGCCACAGATAAGGCAGATGGAGGAGGCTTAGGATGCAAATTGAGCACTTTTCCTTCAAAAAAAAAAACCAAACAAAACAAAACCTCCCCAGCTGCTGAAGGTGCAAAAGGCAGAGTTTTAGGATAAGCTTTACGGTGCAATTTGTTTCCATCACACTCCGCTTATGATGATTTAGCTGAGTGGATCCAGAATCTGCTACAGTAAAACAGGTCAGAGTGGATATGGGAAAAGATATTTCCATTCTTCAAAGGCAGAAAAACAATTTTTCATCTTTTCTGACTGGATACAGTTAAAGGAGATTACAGCTGGTATGATTGCTTTTGGCAGCCTAGTGTTTGACCTATAATTCTGCAAAAATATAACTAACCCTTCATATATTGACTGTCAGGAATTTTCCCCCATGTGCTTTTTGTTCTTCTCTGTCTACTTTATATGGAAAATTTGCCATGTTATGGATCTGCATTTAAAGATTCCTTGGCCTATTTCACGAACAGACAGAACAGATTAAACGCAATAGAACACAACCACAGCTCCAAACTCTGGCTGGGCATAGAATCCCAGGGTGGCTTGGGCTGGAAGGGACCTCAAAGCTCATCTCATGCCGTGGGCAGGGACACCTTCCACTGGACCAGGTGGCTCCAAGCCCTGTCCAACATATCCTTGGACATTTAGGTCATCTTAACTTAGATTAGCTCAAGTTGAGCATTAAAGTTCAGCTTAGCTGCTCCAGGTGCAGCCTGTGCTTTAGGGAGTCCCTAACACCCACATGGCCAAGAGTTGGGAGGACATAAAAAATGCGTTTGTGAATAGTTTTTGCCTAAGCACGTGGCAGTGACCAGGCCCAAGGCAAGGACCAGCTGCACATCACACCCAACGTGCCACAAATACCAGGGATATTCCCACTGGAAGGGAAGGAAGGGGATCTCTCTGAGCATCTCAGCCGTGCCAGGTCCAGGGAGAGGGATCCCTGCTTTCTCCAGCACCAGGGAAAATCCTTCTGAGTTTCCTCCAAAGGCTCACATGCAGAGCACCCTCAGCTCGGGCAGCTCATGCCCACACAGGGATTTCCTTGGGATTTCTGGTTGTTGATGACCAAGATCTTGTCAAAGATCTGGCAAAGCCAGGACAACGCAGCCAAGCACAGGCCCCGTGCAGCTCCCTCCTCGCCGCTTTAAGTTTAACTTTCTCTGTTTACTTTTTAATTTAATGTATTCTTTTGATCTCTCTTCCTCTCCTCTCTCTTGTCTCCCTGAGTTTGCTGACACAGGAGAAGCATGACAAGCTCAGACAGGCTAACCTACTTTTTTTCCTTTTCTCTTGTACATGTGAACGCTCCCACCCTCCTTCCCAGCATATGAAAGCACATTCCAAGTATCATTATAATGATACTTCCAGTCCCCTGTGAAGTAATTCCCCCACTGACAGGTGAGGAAGCTGAGACACACAGAGCTCTTCAATTGCTCGCCCCTCAAGCTCACAGAGGAAGGCAGCAGCACGAGGGGAAATAAAACCCACCAGGCTCCTGTTTTTCCTGGTCCCAATCCATATAAAATTATCATTCCTCCCCCCCATCATGCGTTTGTGGAATGCATCCACTTCTAAACAGAGTGATAGCGAAATTGCAGGTGTCCATCACACAGGTTCACACATTTTTAGGGTTTAATTGCAGATGGGGAGCTCCCATCACCACGTCCTGGGTGCCTCCAGTGCTGTCACCTGAGAGCTGGAGAGGGATTTTGGACAAGAGATGGAGGGACAGGACACAGGGAAGGGCTTCCCACTGACAAAGGGCAGGGTTAGATGGGATATTGGGAAGGAATTCCTCCCTGTGAGGGTGGGGAGGCCCTGGCACAGGTTGCCCAGAGAAGCTGTGGCTGCCCCATCCCTGGAAGTGTCCAAGGCCAGGCTGGACGGGGCTTGGAGCAGCCTGGGATAGTGGAAGGTGTCCCTGCCCATGGCTGGGGGTGGAATGAGATGATCTTTAAAGTCCCTTCTAACCCAAAATTCCATTATTCTGTAGATCCAAACTCACATCCAACTGAATTTCATCCCAACCACGGATATCCCTCAGCCAAGCTATTTTCCCTCCTTGTGTGGATAATTCAGTGCTGAGCCCCACACTCAACTTCACAGAGCTCAGATTCCCAGTGATGACACTGACTAAAATTCCATACCCACCGCTCCCTCCAGGGTACGGAATGATCCTCAGCACTTAAAAATCCAAACTTCCAAAAGCAAGTACACCTTTAAAATTAGCCTAAAATTACTTGAATTCAGACATTGACACCTTTGGGGTTCATGTTCTCCAAGATGTTCTCTGCAACCCATTTTTTTATTTTGTGGAAGCTGAAATTAGCACATTATCTTGGAGTCTTAAAGGCAAAAAACCCAAATATAACAAAGAGTGAGTGAGAGAATCAAAAGTGGACTTTGGACAAAGCATCTGCACCAGAGCACACAGAATAATCCAACCATATTAATTTTTGAGGTGGGTTAGTCGAGCACTGCTTGAAACCCTATTTAGACTTCCTACTTCACAATCAGAGTGCCTTGAATTAGGTTTCACTAAATCTGCTTTGGAACCAAATCCAGTTTACACGAAATCACTTTCACCACGGACAAGATTGACCACAAAGGGGCTCAGGGTAGTTTAAAGCATTTTTTCTTTGCATCACCACTTTAATAAAAATTCACTCCTGCCCCTCCCAGTGCAGGCAATCCCACGGTTCTTTACATGCAGAGGTGCAGTAATGCTCCTTTTTCACTTCACTTCTATTCCAGCTCTAATGTTTAATTATCTTGAATGCAGCAACAGCCACACCACTCCAGCAAGGAATCAATCCTGCCTTTGCTCCCAGCTATAAATGCATGTATTCCATAACCAGCCCAGCAGAGCAGACATATGGGATTGTACATGTGGGGAGCACGTGAGAGGCCAGCTCATCTCGAGAATTATTTTGCAACCATCTCTCTCAGACCCAGCTCTGGGTATTTTTTTCCCTTGGTTTTGCTAAAAAAAAAAAGAAAGAAAGTGACACTATTGAGGGTTTGAGGCGTTTTAATTATTCTGTTTTTCCTTTCTGAATTTCCAAAGCTGCCCAGTGGGTGCCATCCCACATGGCAGGGAGAAAACACCAATTAAATAAAAAGCCGGGATGATGTGGAGATGAAACTGAGTCGCAGAAGGAGCCCAAGTAGCCAGAGCCACTCAGAAACCATCACCCTGTCCCACACCAGCCTCTGCAGCAAGAGCTGAAACCTCTGCCAAAACCTGGATTTCATGGAGGGATTCACTAAAGTCACCAACCTGCAAACATCAATTTATAATTGAAGCATTTTTGGTAGAGTTGACACAAGAGAGGAAGAAACTCTGAGATCTTCAGGTTTCACTCCACCTTATAAACCACCCAATATTTTCCCACTTTAACTAAACATTTCCCTCGAAGGAAAATTGGGGAAATAACATTTTGGGCAACTCTTCTCCGGTGAAATGCTCCCAAAAAAACCCCCATGAGGGGAGTTCTAGGCAGAATTAGTGTCTGAGCGTTTCTGAGAGGCATCAGACCCCACAGTGTATCAGTGAAGCACTGATATTTCTCCCTCTCTCTTTCAGGTTTTCCTTGGAGGTCCAAAAAACCATTTAGAGAAGCACCCAGGGTGTTTTCTGTGCTGGAGCTGCCTCTCCTTCCCTCCCTCCCTCCCTGTGTCTCAGGAGAGTGGCAGCGCTCTGAAAAGGCCGGATCTTGTTTGACTTTATTGCTGTTGGGGGCCAAGTAAAAAAGGGTGAGACCCATAAACACAAAGATGCCAAGATACAAGGAGGCTGCAGCTGCAATGCCCAGCCCTGGCTGCTTTGTTCCCTGGGAATAATCAATATATGGGCAAAGATCATATAGATATATATATGGGGAAAGTGGAGGTGCAAAAAGACACACTTTACATACCAATGGACCATTAAATTTCCTATGGTACAGCATCCCTTTGCCCCTTCCATAAATCAGAAACGTTCTTTTTATTCACATTTCTACTCTGAATTGATACCTCCTGTTCTGCCCTTCCCCTCTACAGGTGCTACCAAAACATTCCCGAGCGATTCCTGGCACAAGATCTTTGGGGGAAGCAAAACAAACATTTATGGCCGTGGGACACGGACTCATTGAGACCCCAAATCCCGCAGAAAGCAACCAGATTTAACTCTAAACTTTGAATGCAGGCCAGAGTGGTGGAAGTTTCGCTAAATTCAGCTATCCCGGGCCAATTCAGTGCTTTCTGTGGCAGCAGCTCCCAGCAAATCCCCTGGAAATCTCGTGTACCTCAGCTCCAGAGCTCTGTGCACTCCTCTGGAGCGTGGATTCCCGGCTGGCCCCACTGCCCTGACCCCAGCAGCAGCCCCAGCCTGGCAGTCCTGGGCCAGCCCTGCTGAAGAAGGAGCCCCACATTTCCAAGGGAGGCAGGGACTTGGCTTTGTGTTTGGATAAATCTCCTCAAAGCTGCCTCTGCTCTGCTGCACAACTCCGTGACCCCCAGCCTGAGCAGTCCGAAGTGCAGGAAACCATCCAGGAACGTCACCCTCATCCCACTGGGCATCCAGGGTTCACTAATTTCATCCAAAATTCCGAGGTAGGTGGGAGCAGGGAGCCTGTAAAGCACTGCACCAGCTATCCCAGTGCTTCCCTGCATCCCGAGGACACGGTACCAGCCCAGCAAAGTTTTCCAGCAGGGTTCTCCACCGGGCAGGGCAGCACGGGATGCTCAGTTTTTCTCCAGTGGGGCCTTGGAAGCAAAATGTTTTTCCCTGGAGAAATCCTGGGCTATTGATGAGCAGCGTGGGGTGGGGGGAAAGGCTTCAGCTCCACAGGCAGGTCACGAGAGCAAACCCCACTGAGCTCCAGAGAATAATGAGAGGGGCCAGGTGGTTAAACTCAGGATTTGCAGAGTTTAAACTTCTGGGCTTAAACACCATTTGAGTTTATATTTAAGTCTGTAAAAACCGAGCAGGAAAGAATATGTGATACAGTGTAAAACAGAATTAAATCAAAGAGAAATATTCCATCACATTCTCCACCAAAACGAGTTTTCAGCACAAAACCAGAGTCTTCCACAACACAAATTTTCAGCTCTCAGCTCCAAAACGCTCCCGGGCCATCAAGGTGAGACTTTTCCCTCAGGTTCACAAACTAAGACGTCATTGTAAGTGGTTTAGAAGCCCAGCAAATTTTAATATCCATGCCAGCGTGTGTGACCAAAGGGATTACCCACAATGGCTCACCTGATTAGTTATACAAATGCCTGCCTTTTTTTTTTTCTTTCCCCCTTTTAATCCAAGACCGTGCAGAATGCCAAATGGGAGAATGGGCATGTACTGGAATGTCTGAAGGCTACAGGCTTGGGATTTATATTCCACGTTGAATTCATTGTTCTCCCTCCTACCCCCGCTGCCCTCTAAAATATGCTGCAGCCATGACAGAAATAAATTAGCCCGAGGTACAGGTCACACCTTCAAGGGCAGTCAGAACTCTGGGTAAAATCAATAGAGAAGATGGGAGTCTCTAACAGCTGAAGCAGAAAGAATGACGCATTGAGAGCTTTACACATCCCCAGACAAAGGCACTTTGGAGAAACCCCGGTCCCTGCTGCCTGGGGAACACAAAGCTCGTTTTTTCAACCACCTGAACCCCAAGAGCAACACAGAGGAGACTCAGAAAAGCCCCATTTCTATGGAGAATTTGCATATCGGTGCAGAAAATGCTATTTCTTTGCGTCTCTGCCCGGGGAAGGAGATTCAGATGCTGAACTCTGGCCCAGGTTGCAACTCTAAAAAGTTTTAAAGGGCAGAATCCGCAACGAGCTTCAGCTTAAATTTTGCAACACTCTCCAACCTCTCAAGTGGTTGCCTCAAACAAAAAAAATCCCCTGAACTTCGGTGAACTCAGGAACGAGTCCAGGAGGCAGCAACAGACACTGAGATATGTGTTGCCTTCATTCATTTCACTCGTGATTTTAAAGCCACGGATAACACACTCAAAATCATTGGGAACCTCCAACTCGGGCTTCAGTAGTTACGAATCCCAGTTCCTCTGAAATTAAGAGATGTAAGATTTCCAAGGATTTGGATACAGGAAGATTCGTGCAGGAGTCAAGTGGGTTTTGCTGATGTCCCCATGGTGAGTTAATACTTAACTCTCAGAGCGAGGCTCATAACCTGTTCAGACACTTCACAGATCCCACGGGGTTCTCACCTGCCTTTCCAGGTTCCTAAAAGCTTTAAAGCCTGATTTAAGCTCCCACAATACTTCTAAAAATAGGAGTTAAACTTCTCAGTCCCGCAGGAGTTTTTGAAATTGCTACCCAGGAGGTTTCTCAATAGACAGAGCTAAAAGCTTTTCTCCTCTCCTGTCCCTCCCAGACTTCTCCAGAGACGACTTTGGCCCAAATGCAGCTGGATCTAAATCCAAATGAACCCTGATTTTCTGCAAAGCCAGCAAGAAAATGTCAAATAAGTAACTTTCCCCGACCTCCTTGTTTGTTTGCTTTATTTAAAACCCACACAACTTCAATAGGTGCATTGTGCTTTGATCATTAGGCTCACACTTCCACCTTTGGCAAAATAATCTGGATTTCTACTTACATTTGTGGAGCAATATGGGAAATAGAACTGCTTTCATTTCCACTGCTACCTGTAAAAATAAAGGGAGGAATTCACCATTAACACCAGGGTTGTCTTTTGCTCACAGTCACTGTCCCACGTCTCAAATGGTGCAGCAACACCTGCAACATCTCCCTGCCTTTTAGGAAAAATTGGGGTAAAGTCAACACCTTGAGGGGAAGGGTTTTATCCCGAACTTGAAAAGATGTTTTTAGCCAGACTTGAGCTCCTCCATGGCTCATTCCCTGCAGCTACTTCCACGTGCTCTTCTCGGGGACAGGAAAACTGGGGAAAGAGGCACATTTGGGATGTTCCCAAGAGCGTTTTGAGGCACATGGTCCTGGTCAAACATCAGGCAGAAGAGCCTCCAGTGAGCTGCCCTGCTGCTCCTTGGTTCTTTTCCAGGACAAGGGGTGATGATAATTCCCAGTTCTGCCTGGGATGCCTCAAACACTGCCCCAGGTACCACCAGCAGGATCTGCCTTGCACTTCTCCCCTAGACATGGAAAAAAGCACTCTGCCATGAGTGCCTCCTCCTGGGAGATCCCATGGCCTCATCCAGAGCAGCTTCCTCTCAAATAAATCATCCCTTGTGTCACACTTCCCTGCGCTCCGGGACACGGAGATTCCTGCTCTTTGGAGAACATCCCAACAATCACAGGGGGCTTTATCTGCACAAGTCCCATCTGTAGGGCAGGACTGACCCATCAGAGGTGCACCCATGTGGGGGCTGTTTTCCTCCAGGGTGTTTCAGATGGATCTTGATGTCCTGATCCTCAAAACGCTCTGAGCAATCACCACCTTCATTAAAAAAAAAGGGCCTTGTTAGGATGTGTGAGCACTGGGAGCTGCCTGGAGTGCTCCAGAAATCCCAGAGCACCCCATTCCTGCTTGGCACATCCCAAGGCAGGAACAGCCTCGCAGCTCAAGGTGATGGGATAGAGCCCATTCCTCTCCTCCTGCTTCCTCCACCCAAATTTCACCTCTGCCTGTTGATTGTGGCTGGATTCAGGAGACATCTCCATTTCAAAGAGCAAAATCGTGGATGGAACTTAGAGAGAAACATTAATTTCCCATTAAAGTTGTTAAAAAACCCCAGGATTCAGCACACAAATGAAAGATAGAAAATGAGGTTACACACATTTGCTCCACTCTGGAGGTAAATGAAGCCTTAGAAGTGGTAAATGAAACCTTGGAGAGGCCTGGGCCTTTCCAGGAACTGTGGAATTCCCCTCCCTTGTTTCAAAAATAAAGAAGGATTTAAATCCAACCAACAAACAGGAGCAGACTTGCCTTGGGAATACCTGGGTAGGTGAAGGAAGAAATATATATATATATTTAAGGATGAAAATAAAGGATGAGAGAGTAAAAGTTTTATTGGCCAAAACCTGGCTGGTATTCATTTAATGGATGTGACTATCCCACATCACAGGTAGGGTGGTGAAAGCCTGGCCTCCATGGACTAAGGGTTGTTCTCCACTTCCAACTTCTCCAAACCTTATGGATTGCAAAATCTCAGTCCTAGGAAGGGAAATGAAATAATCCCAAAACATTTCCTGTCCTGAGTTATAATCCTGCCCGTGAAGTGGATTTATGCAAAGCTGGGCTTGTGCAATTTGGGTACCTGCAAAGGAACAATGGGGGAGGCCACGTTGTTTGTGCCTGGATAAGGACAACACTTTGCCTTCCCACTGCCACTGGATCTGGGATAAATCTGGGATAAACCTGGGAGACCAAAAGTCAGTGCTCAAAGCTCAGAGGAGGATGTGCAGCATTGCAGCCTGGGTTTATCTCTCTTTTCCCAGCACAAGGCGTTTTTTTCTCCTATAAATATACAAAGTGCCTCACAAAAGTCCCTCCCCATCTCCCAGGCAAGGAAATGGAGGGATGGAATGCACAGAGGGGAGAGACCCCTGTGGCCACACCGTGTCCATCTGCAGCTCCACAATCCCCACCAGGCTCCCGAATCAAAGAGGAGGAAAACCACAAAGATATTCCCCCCACCTTCCCTCATCAAAAACTTCCTTGGATCTCAGGGGGGTAAACGTGGGGAAAGATCAGAGAGCTCCAGCTTTGGATAGCTGCAGATTCCTTCTGCTTGGCCTGGCTGCTCCCCGTCCCTCCACGGGCACGAGGCAGGTAATCCCAGTGGGAATCCACCGGGAGATCCAGCAAAACCCACCCCTCCTCTCCCCCTGTGCACAGAGCAGATGCTGAGGGGGGGGGTTCTGCAGAGTTTTTATTCAGCGAGCAGCAGCACAACTCGTGGAGTTTGCAAAGATATTCTGCACTCCCAATCCTCCAAGAGGGAGTTACACATCATACCTGCTATCCCTTTTTTCCTGCTGAGATCCTTTGCGTGGGATAACTCCCAGTTTACAACAACCAAATAATAAATATACAGCTTTTAAACACACGGATTTCACCTTGGAGTGTGTTTAAGTTATTTCTTCAGTGATCTCAAGTTTCTAAAATTCAGATATTGGAGCCTATGCCCACTCCTCAAATACACAAACTTAATTCTGAACTTTTGATAAGCAACATAAGAATTCCCAAATATATCGGAGGACAAAATTTAACACCAGAAGCTGCCAAATGTTTCTGACCCACTTCAAACAATCATTAACTACAGGCAGTTTCTAATTATTTGAGTCCATTTCACTTCTTATTCAGTGGTCATTTTGTTTCTTGACCATTTGGCCTATGTTCAGAAAAATCTCCATCAGGCAGCACAAAGTCTCAAAAAAAAAAAACAAACACAAACTTCTCTTTTCCCAGTCTAACGTTGGAAATATTTTGAATCCTCGAGAGACAGGAGTCCTAAATATGCTTTTAAAAGCAAAAAGTAGAGAGCACTTAAAAATTTAAAAGCTTAAAAATTTAGCCATCAAGTAAAATTTAGTTATCAACTAAAATTGCTTTCTCTCACCTCTCTGCTAAGAGCTTTGCAATTCCTTTTCCAGAAAGAACTGGAAAACGTATTAAAAGGCAAAAAAACATCGATGCTGGGGCTGGAAACGATCACATGAGAAGCCACAAGATTTGCTTGATAACACAGAGTTTATTATTCAAGAACGAGTCTCATTTTCAGCTCTAAGGGAGAGGGCGGGGAGAGCAGGGGGGGAACAGGCTTTTAAAACACACGCTGGAAGCCCAGGGTTGCGTTTATAGGAACCACTAAAAAAAAAAAAAAAAAGAAGAAGAAAGAGAAGAAAAAGTAAAGAAAACAAACTCCCAGCAATTCGACTTTTCCACAGCCGAGCTCAGCTCCCAGCAAAGCGGGGCTGTTTCCACTCAAACCGAGTTTACCTTGAGCAGAGAGAAGGAACAGGCAGAGAGCTGCTGAACTTTGGGAAAAGTTCGGCTCTGCCGAGGATGGGAAGGGATAGGGGAGAGCAGGAATGGGAGCTCAGGAGCCACAAAAGCTGCTCAGAGGCTTCCTCTGCGCCCCCTCGTACTGACCTAAGCAGTCTTCGCTCCACAGGTAGCAAAGTTTGTCTCCTTCTCCAGGGCAAGATTCCCACTTGCAGGAAGGCACCGGGCACCAAAAGAACATTGTTTCCAGCCTCGGCGGGAGGGAAGGGGAAGGCAGCCCAGCCAGGTACTGTTTCTTCCACGAAAAGTTAAATCCGGCACTCTGGAACGAGTTCAAACCTAGGGCTTGACAGGCACGGGAGCGAAGCTTTTCCACTGAGCATGCTTCGTCCTGCACTGCCTGCACACTTAATGAACATTACTTCCTTCCCAGTGGTTACTCCTAGCAGAAATCCACACCCCCTCTTTCAGAAGTGAGGAATGCAGCTGAAACCAAAGTCCAGAAAACATGCCCGGCACCCAGACAAGGCCCCACGGATCAATAAACTCAGGTTGTGACCCGCAGGTCAGTTTGTCAAACAGGACATCAGGGTGAGTTTTTTCTACACTTGGTGTAGTTTGCTTTATGCCTCAGCTAATGCTGCTCGCTCCCCAGAGAAAATAAAACTGCGCTGGCTTTTGGAGAATGATTAAATGCCTCAATAACAGATGGGAATTCTCTTTCGAATCTTGTCTTTCCAAACCTGCTCGAAAGTGAGGAAAGAAGTTGGTTTTTTTTTTCCCCCTCCCCAGACTAAATTCGGTTCTTGGGCTCCTAAACAAAAGCTATTTGAATTTGTCGTGGGGAAGGAGTATCTGGTGACCAAAAAAAAAAAAAAAAAAAGGAAGAAAAGGAAAAAAAAAAAGCTCCTTTTATTTAGTTAGGGTCTAATCCTGTTCCGTTTGCAATCACATGGAGTTTTGTCATTACCTCCAATGGGAATAGTGCCGGGGTTTTAGATTACAAATGCTTGCAGGCAAGAGCTGTGTCTACTCCAGTGACCTGCACAGGCCAGACTGGTTTTGGCACTTCAATTTGCAATTTACACTGTTGCTGTGCCTGAGCCCTGTGCAGCAGCAAACCTCCCCCCTCCTCCCCAAATTCACAGGGAATTGCCGAAGAGAAGCCACTCTGCAAAAGTGCCTGTGTTATTTTTAAAGCTTTTCATTACATTTCGAGCTTTCCAGTTTTTCCTGGAGGTTTCACTTCGCTCTCACGTCTCAATTCCCCTCCACAATGGGAGCAGAAATGGAGCTTTTTTGTCCTGAAGGCCCTGCTGGCACTGACTGCCCCATCACAGCCTTCAGGAAAACACCAAGTGCAAGAATTAAAATGAAATAACACAAGCCATGATATTGTCGGGGTAAGGAGCACTAATCCCAATCACAACTGCAAGGGACATTACACTCCGAGGCCTCTATTTCGCTCTGTATTTTAAAATAAGTTAAAACCCCATCATGACCTCGGTGTCTGAGCAACCCCAGACCTCACAGGGCTGCGGGTCCTGATTCGAGCAGGACAAACCATGACAGAAATTAAATTTCTGGATTCCAAATGGCCCAGGCCTGTAGAACACAGACCCAATTTAGCCTGCAGATTTTGACAGGGCGCAGTGGGAATATATTCACACTAATACATTTCAGAACCACTGCGGGTCCTTTGCTCCTAAGTGCAACCAAGTGATGTCATTTCTTTAAAAAAATGGGTTGTCATTTCTTTAAAAAATGTGTGTTTCCTTGCCCACACATCCCTGGTCTCCCTTGTTTCATTCAGGATCACAAAAGTCCCAAAACTACATGACAAACCCCAGCTGTGCTGCATTTCCAGTGCACAGAGCTTGAAGAGATTTTGGAAACCCCCAGAGAAAGTTTTGAGCTGGTTTGGAGAAGCAGCCATGGTTGGCTAATTAAACCCAAATGCAGTAACCAAAAAGCTTTTCCCTTTGGTATGTCTCCATATCCCAAAACTTTCCTTTGGTCAGGAAAGTCCCTAGTTCCCCTCGGATGCATAAAGCCCCTAACAAGGGACTTTCCTAATAGGCAGCTAAATTGGAATTTTATCTCCTCTGGACCATCTCAGAAACTTTTCTGAGATGTGCTGAGAACTAAACCCATCAGGTGTTCACTGAGCCCGAGACATGGGAAGCAGGGGGACAGGGACTGAAGGGATTTACCCTCAAACTGATGGACCCAAGGCTTAAACACACATTTCCTTAGCAAACAGTTGGGATTTTAGACATCCTCATGTCCCTCAGTTTTTCACAGAGTCATGGACTGGTTGGGGTTGGAAAGGACCTTAAAGCCCATCTCATTCCATCCCCTGCCATGGGCAGGGTCACCTTCCACTAGCCCAGGTGGCTCCAGGTCCTGTCCAACCTGGCCTTGGACACTTCCAGGGATGGAGCAGCCACAGCTTCTCTGGGCAACCTGTGCCTCACAGGGGAGAATCCCTTCCTCCCACCAGCATTCCCGCAGCCCAGCTGGATGAGCAGGGCACGCTTTGAGCTGGACCTGCCACCGGAAGCAGGATCCTGATGAACCAACACAGCAGTGAAGCACCTTGGGAGCGTCATGGGGTGACTGTGGGGTGGCACCTGGCCGGAGGGACAGCAGGACACGAGCCCAGCCGCCCCAGGGCTGGAGTGTGCCAGCCCTCCCGGCCCTTACACGAGAGCTGTGTGAGACATCGAGGCCGCAGCCACAAGCCCCATCCTTGCACGGCCACCGCTCCCGAGCCGCCCGGAGCCACTGCTGCATTTTCCCGGTGGATCCCCGGCCCTGGGAGCTGCAGGCACGTTGCAAATGTGAGCAGCACCGGGGGGGAGCAGACTGCTGAGTCCCTTCATGCCTAATTAGCCGGCAGCGCCTGGCACGATGATTTATTTAGCACAGCGCTGGCCCGGCTCTCAGACGGGCCCCGTGTCCAAGTGGAAAACGCGCTCCCTCCGGTTCTCCTCCCGAAAGGAAAAGCAGGCAGGGCATCCGAGGCCACAGAGCTCTTCTCCGCGGTGATTTAGGTGGAAATAGATGGACCGCTGGATGCCAAAGTTACAGCGTCTGCACCTCGAAATGAGCTCAGAAATGTCGATGTATCTCTCCGTCTGAAAATAAATATATTTATAGATATCTGCATCTGAAAATAAATATATTTATATATATAAAACATGATTTTCATATATTTAGATAGATATATATATTCTGTTCTGACACACAGACTACACGTTATTTTGAGTAACTTCATTTCGCACTGGGATCAGTCCTAGCTGGGACTCATAACTCCAGGTTGCTCCATGCCAGGTTACTCCATTCAACGAACGAGCTGCTTAAACATCCCTCGGGCTCTGCAATAAATAGCATCAAGTCGGGCAGGACTGAAAGAAGCAGGAAAAAAGCGCCGTGCCCCAGGCCTAGAAGCGATGAGGTGACTCCCAGCCGGACTGTCATCACCAGCGAGGGGAGAACACAGGCTCCTCCAGGCATCCCTGAGTCAGGAGCAGGGCTGGGGGAAGCCTGGATGAGTGAAAAGCCCGCGGGGAGCGGCACAAGCGTTGGCCAGAGGAGCTGCTCGGGATTTGGGATGCTGCCCTCATGTTCTGTTCGAGCAGCGAAGCCGAGCCCCGGGGCCCAGACCTGGAACGGGCTCTGGAGTGGCATCAGCCTCGCCCGGGGTGAGCACAGAGCCCACCAAGGCACGGCCACCAAATCCAAGAGGGAACTATTGTTCCTTGGGATGTCGCCGCTTTCAATGAGCGCCAAACGCGCGCCCCTCCCGGAGCCAGCAACTCCAGCTGGGACAGCTTCGCCTCTCCCTTTTCCCCCCAGGACGCATAAAACGCGTTCCTGCTCTCCTTCCTGACACCAGAAAAGCCTGGATTGCTTCCCATTGCGCTGTGAGAGCTTGAAACGCGGCCATGCTATTTACAGCATCTCCTTTGCCCGGAGGGATTGGAGACGCATCCTGATTTTTCCAGCATATGCAAGCAGCAGGCACCGGTGCGTGTGCCAGCACGGCGGGCTCGGCTCTACCTGTCCGTGCTGCCTTGTGGCCGCTGGAAGCACTACAGAGGGAAAAAAACCTGGATTTCCCAAGGAATGCTGTCTGCATCCCCATTGTTCTCGGCGCTCGGATGCATCCATCCTTCCATTCTTGGTGGGAAAGGACAAATTAAAGAAAGGCCGCGAAGGGTGGGGCTCGGTTTCTGCTCCTCTGAACTGTCATGTTGGCTTTTGGCGACAGAGAAGCTTTTCAAAAGGATTTCAGTGACTCAGAAGCCCCAAACCTCTTGGTTTTCAGTGGGAGTTGGGCTCCCGGGCTGCTGCTGGAACTGCAGAGGGCATGTTCTGCTTCTGAGTGTCTGGGGGAACATCCAGGCTTTTCAGTTCTCATTTAACAGCCCCATGAGAGGCTCTGGGTGTTTGGGGTGGGATGTAACTCGGGTGACTTTTGTGGTGGGGGGGGGACTTGGCCCTGCTGCTCCAGCAAAGCTTATTCTGACCTTGCACTGAGGGAAAAGTGACCCAGGAGACCTTGTTCCTATAGACAGGTGGAAAAACTCACTTTGGGTGTGTCCCCAAATGTCCCCAAGAGTGGTGCCTCCAGGAGATCCCGTCACTGGACAAGATCAGAGAGCAAAGGATGCAGAGAAGAGACCCTCAGGGCTGGTACCAGAGGCAAAGCAATCCAGCTCAAAGGGACTTTGGAGCTGTTACTGTTGGGAGTTCAAGTAAGGAAATTCAGATTATGCATCCTGCTGAAGAGATTCTTTGGTCGAAGCCCAGCAGCCAGAATCAGAGGGAAGAAACCGAGTGGAACTGGGTGTTGTACACAAAAATTTACCACACTGTACATCTCTTCCAACTTTGGGACCTGCTAAAATAGAGGATTTACTGCACTAATTTTTGATGGAATACTAAATATGAGTAGCTGGCATGTTTTGCAGGGTGCAGCAGGTAATCCAGATGTATTCAATCTTAAACCACAGAAAGTTCAGCTTTGAAGATGGTGTGAGGACAGACCAGGAGGCACAGCAGTTTCCAAGGCTGTTCTGCCATCCTCCTGATCCCACACACAGCCTTGGAGAAGACACTTCACATCCCTGATTAAATGCAGTCAAAGACTGGGATGATAAAGCTGACACAGCAAAGAACGCAGGAAAGATGCAGCCACAAAATTCCAGGGGATTCAATTTTACACAAATCATAGAATCACTAAGTGGTTTGCATTGGAAAAGACCTTAAAACTCATCCCATTCCACCCCCTGCCATGGGCAGGGACACCTTCCACTATCCCAGGTTGCTCCAAGTCCCGTCCAGCCTGGCCTTGGACACTTCCAGGGATGGGGCAGCCACAGCTCCTCTGGGCACCCTGTGCCAGGGCCTCCCCACCCTCACAGGGAAGGATTTCTTCCCAATATCCCATCTAAACCTCCACTTCCAGTCTGGCCCAAGGTCAGTGTGACCATCTGGAGCTGCACTGGCCGAGCCAGCCTTGGTCAGCAGTCCCTCATCTCCTGTTCCTCAGGAATCGGGAGCTGTGGTTCCCATTCTCCTGCTGACTTGGCTTTGGCATCTCTCAGAAAGTGTGGGCTGCTCATTTCCTCCTGGCCTATAATGCTTCTTGATTCCATAAATTAGATTAACCATGATTTTTTCAGTGTCTTATTGCAGGATAACAAATGACAGCAGGCTTTTCCCTGTGACAACATATGGTTTTATATTCCAGGCAAAATAAAGTTGATGGAAGGAGAAAAGACAAACTGCACAAGCAACAGCGTTGAGCTCAGGGAATTGAATTTTTCTCCTCTCACAGGAGAGAGCTGTCTCAAGGCTAAACGTTTTGTGTGCATAGGTACATGTGATAAATACTTGTGGAGAGATGTTGAAGTGCAATTCTTCTGAAGGAGCTGAGCTGCATCGTTTGTGCTGCGTCCCTAACCTGAAAACAGCTCAACTTCAATAAGATATGATACTTTCAAAGAGAAGAAAGGAAAAAAAGGGGGGAAAAAGAAAATCAAGATTTGTTAGTGATTTCTGATATAAGGCAAAAAGGTTTAGGGTTTTGCTTCTGATCAAGTAGAGCTAAAAGCCATTCTACTGCACTGAACGGGTTGGATGTGTTTTTGCCAGCATTAAAGGACTTGCTGTGCATCAATCCCTAAAGATTAAAGAGTTTTCTGGTACCCAGTCCCTGTCTGGTGAAGGTGCAGCTGAGCAGAGCTCAGTGCAGAGAATATCAGAGCTGAACATAAAGTCAAGAGCAGAAAATAACCACCAGGAGCATCAAAAGGCAGGACTTTTCAGACATCACAGGAGTGAGGCTGGACCCTAAATCCAACCGGCTCTACAAACCCAGAGCAGGTCAGGTGTTTGCTTTTCTGGCCTCCTCGATCCTACAACCTTAGCAAAGGTGGAAGATTTCTCTGAAAGGCAACTGCTGCCTTCCTCTGATGGACTTTTCCAACCTGAATGAAGCACCCTGTGCTGTGGCTGGCCAGAACTTGAACATCAGCCTGGAATTCCCACAGCAATCCTCCAGACTCGGCACTTCCCAGGAGCTGGCAGGTCCATAAACATCTCAGGGAAAAGTGACAGCTGCCCATGGGCACAGCACCAGAGCTGAGCCATGGAAAAGGCAACAACATCCATCTCCTTCATCATCTCCCGGGCCGAGAGGCAGCACAGTCTGCCTTAAATTTCAGCCCCAGGAGCTCCTCACAGGAAGCGCCTCATCCCCACCAATCAGATGGATCCATTTTGGTTTTTTCCACTCGAAAGTCGCCGCTGAGTTCAACTCTGGCACTCCAACAAAAGGAGCCCTCGCTGCCAGCGTGCGCAGGGCTCCGCGAGCGGAGTGGAAAGTCATTTATAAAGCGAGTTTTTGCAGCTCTGGGAGCATTGCTGAGCTCTGCCTTTGGGGTTTATGTTGAATTCTGTGTGTAATATGGTGGTTAACTCGTAGCAGTCTGAATTGGGGGAGGTTGGGAGGTGACATTTTAATTTCCTCCCTTCGTTTTTGAGATTTACAGTAACAGAGCCACGTCAGTGTTTGAGTTTGGTGTGAGATTTCACTGAAGTTTCCACACCCCCCAGGGTTATAAAGCCTCGCCCCTGGGGATGGCACTGCTTTGCCAAGGGTTCCCCAAGCGTTTTTCAAGGACATGGAACAAAGTTCTCAGCCTTTCCCCAAGGAGCAGCCGAGATTTAGGGGGTCCCCAAGGCTTGAAGCCACCCAGCCACCCCCACGAGCCAAGATGGTCCCAGATGGAGCATTTTAAATGTGACCACCTCGATTTGAACAACTTTGGTGTGATGTAACAGTGTTTTATGTCACAAGAAGAAAAGAAAGCGAGACTCTTTATCATCCCATCTGAAAGAGCTCATGGAAAATGTCACTAAAACTGAGATGAACGCTTTGATTTTGGATATATTGACACTTCACTATTGCAATTTCTATATCCAGAAATTCCCAAACAGCTTTAGCTGCACCAATTGATTTTTGACTCTCACCCGAATGCATCTACTCTTTTTTGGGTATTTTTTTTCCATCAGATTCACATTCCCTGCCTTTTCAAGCCACTGCCTGATAGCTGATTTATTCCAAGAGCTCTCCTTTCTTCTTAATATCTCCCTTACCCTTTCTTTGCCTGTTGGACACTTGGCTTATCCTGTTTAAGCAGTTTGCAGGGTCAAAGCGAGTGTCAGGGGATGTTTGTCTTATGTCCCATGAATTCAAAAGTCCCTTGTCCTGCACATTCTGTTGTCTGTGTGGCTGCATCACCCCTCTAACTGCACCACACCACTGCACACAACACTTTATTTTATTTTTTTTTCCTTTTTTGATCACTCCTTTTAGTGATTTCATTGTTTTCAAGGCGTCTGGGTGCACTCACACAGCTCCACATCACCGCAGACCTTGAAGTAACTACCTCAGTAGCCACCAAGGAAGTGAAAGCTTTTCATTTGCTACGGAGGTGAATGCAATAAATACACAACATCTCCAGCCAGCTTTTCCTGCAAGCAGAACTTTGCCTCGTGTTTACTGGGAAACCACTTTCAAACGTTTTTCTGCCATAAATACGTGATCAGAAAAGAGTCAGCAGGACCCAAACTCTTGGTATTGAGGGCTACACCTAGTGGTAAAGTGTTTGTAGGATTTGGAGCTTTTTTTTTTTGACGTTTAAGGAAACAATTACAAACAGCATTTGGAGAAACAAGTCGTAACACTCAGAGCAGGAGAGGAAAAAGCACCCCAGAGTGCTTCACATGCTTATGTTGCTTATTCTAGCAGCATGCAAGACATTTATGCAATTAAATTATAATCATGAATGAATCTAACCTGTACATCAGAAGAAAAAGCCCAGCTACTTGAGGTGCAGTTTGAACAAAGCAGGAGCAGGGGATGGTGCTCTGCCTTTCCCTTTCCATGGCACAGGGACATGCTGTGTTTACCTGTCTGCTGACCCATCAAAACACTGAAAGTGCCTCAGGTAGAGAAAATGTGTCAAAGGAAGGAAGAACAAGTTGTAAAGTGGGGTTTAAAACAGATTTCTGTTCTGAACTTCAGCAGAAATTCATAACTCAGTGAAGAGTGAGTGCGCATTTTAAATGCAGTGTCCTTACAGACAGGTATTTATCACATGTGCAGGTTTAATTCAACAATAATTCTTTTTACTTTGCATTAAACAGCCCTGGGGCAAAACCAAAACGAAGTGCTTGGAGCAGGGACTGGCACCTGCATTCTCCCTCACCGAGGGAGTGTCAGCACTCAGCCCCACAGTCCCATTTCCTCTCCCTGGATTAGTGACCTTTAAAATCTCTTCTGCAGAGCACAACACCTTCCACAGGCAGAGCACGGAGTCAGCTCGAACCGGAGCCTCTCATGGCAAAAAATTTCTAAATAAAATAAAGAAATATAAATTCAGGGCTAAATCTCTGCTTTCCCTCTTTATTAGCAGCTTTCCTTCCTTCTGTTTGCAACTTCCAGGGGGAAATCATTCCCAAAGGAGCCTCCTTGCGTGTGAGTGCCTCTGTCTCACCAGTGCCTGTGTATTTAATGCAGCACAGAGAGATGCAGAGCTCCCAGCTCCCACCCGAGCTGTACCTGCAGTTTGCAGATCCCACCCTGCTCCACAGCCCTCAGCTCCCCAAACACTTCCCATTCCCGTCTGGCTCATTCAGGCACGTGTGGATGAGTGTTCCAGTGCCTGGGAATGCTCAGCCTGCCTGCCCCTCACCTGGGCTGGTGGATTGAAATGTCTTTTCTTGCATCACGGCCTTGGCTGAGCCAACCCCCAGCACCTTTGGTGGGAGCTGGACCAGCTCGGTTGGGATGGAGCACAGGAATACACGGACAGTGGGACTTCACTTTGCAACACCCCAAATCCTCCTGCTCCCACTCACAGGTGAGGGTTTGCTCAAGGTTATGGGTGGGAATTAATGGAAATGATGAGAGCATCCATCAGCAATCCCAACTTCCCAGCGCATCCCATGCGGCAGCACAGGCAGGAGGGGAGAGGCAGAGGGGTTCAAAGCTTTCCCCTCTCCTTTCTCCACCAAAAGCAGAGCCCTGCAGTGGAACTCAGCGAGGCAGAGCCAGCACTTGCACAGTCACTGCTGTTCCCTTGCCAGCTGGAAGGAGACACAACTTTTCATGGGTCAGAACTCTTAAGCAACGCTCCAGTTTCCAGCTCGCATCTCCTGAGATGCACAAATACCCTCCAGCTCACCGTGGACATCATTTCCTTTCCATGTTCCTCTATTTTCAAATTACTGAGCAATATAAATGCTTTTAGCAGCCGTTTCCACATGCTTGGTGCACTCCACAGTTTCTAAAAAGATTTCCTAATAAGCCAAGCTTATCTAAATCACGTCTTGGTGGTGTTGTTGCCACGCAGGAGTTTCAGCGACTGATTAAAGAGGGAACAACTGTTGTGTGTCTGATATGGAACGAGCTCCCACATCCCAGAGCACGGAGTGGGTTCCATATGAGAAGAGAAGGGAGCAGCAGGGATTTTGTGGTCTCTCCACAGTGGGTGGAATCTTTTGAGAGTTGGGCTCCTGTCAGTTTGTTGGGGCTTTGCTCCTTTTCCTTTCTGCCCTTTCATTTCTTTCTTTGTTTCTCCATTTATAAAGCCCCATGTGTGAGGAGCTCATATGGGATTGGTACATTTATATATCAGCATTTCCACATTCAATCATAAACTCATTTACATTGGAAAAGCTCTCCAAGTTCATCAAATCCAGCACTGCTGAGCCCACCACTAAACCACGTCCCCAAGGTGCCACATCCACATCTTTTAAGTAAAAAAGGCCAATTTATTGCTTATAACCATTTCTGACCTGTGCTGTACGCTGTCACTCTTGCACTGTGTCTGCTGTGCTGCTGTGAGGGACACTCTGCAAATACAGAATGAAAACCAGACTGGGAGTTTTTGGAGCAAGGACCACCACTCCTTCCCGTGGCCTCAGATCCACCTTCATCCCAATGTTGCCTCTTGGCTGCCTTCAGGTGTTCGGAGGAAGCTGTGCCAGCAGGAGGCAGGAAATTTTGGTGATTTGATGTGGCCTTTGGTCTAACCACAGGAAAGCAGGGAAGCCAAAGAGGATGGCAGCATGTTGAAGGTGTAGCTGGCACAGGAACACTCAGACAAATGCTGCTCCTGAGCCATTTTCCCTCGACCTCACCACCAGCAAAGGCAAATCCCTTCTCCACTGCATCCTTTTTATTTGTTGATAAAGAGATCAGAGATCTAACTCAACTTTTTTCCTTAATCTCACACTCATGTGTCGCTGGAGAATGAGAGGGGGGGGTTTAGTGCCGATATTATCCTGACAGATCTCAGCCTGACTTCCAGGCATTCCATAAATGAGAGAAACCAGGAATGCTTTCTGAGACATTTAGACAGCTGACACTTGCACATCCTCAGGAATGTACAATCATCACCACTTCAGGCAGTGATGCTTTTTGAGGCAATAAACCATGATTGGCCTTGTTCTTCACCTGCAACAGTAATTTCAGCCACTTCACTCAATTTAGCAACGGGCTTAAAAGAAGAGCTGGAAACCCAGGTAATTAATTAAGAAAAGGGTTTGAACTTCTGCTGGAGAGGGAAAGTAATCCTAAGTAGTTGCATAATATTCTTCAAAACATAAAGTTTCTAAACTACAGGCACTACAATGGTGGGGGGGGGGGAAGTAATTTTGGTATAAAAATATCCCAGGAGAGCAAATATTCGGTGTATACACAAACCATGTGCAAACCTGCAACCAGCTGATGGGATTAAACACTCCAAAGACTCCACAGAGAGATGGTTGGTCCCACAATATTAACTCATAAAGCCATATTTTTGTACCTCTGTGCATGGTGTTTATTCACTGACAATTAATACACCAAGATTTGCATGTCATAGGGCAGAGAGGAATGGGGAGCACCCTACAAACGACCCAGGGTTGGCTTAAAGTCTCTGGAGTAATGCTGACTTCCAGTGAAATCCCTTTTCCTTCATCAAAAGGTGGCATTTCCCTGAAATTTTAGGGGAACTCCAAGAACTTTGTTCAGTTGTGGTGACTCGAGCATGGAAATTGCAGGGCGAGCTGCAGGACCTCTCCAAACAAATGATAGCAAAGCAGGGGAGACAGGGATGAGTTTCACAGGGAGTTTTGGGGATTGCCCAGCACCAACACGCCCTGGAAAACCACAATTTCATGGATAACACCTCACTGCCACCTCGTGCTGAGCAGAACAAGCCAACAAGCAGAGTTGTCATCTCCAGCAGGTCCATCCCTGCTCCCCCATCCCAAATCCCACCTCTCTGCCCCAACCCCAAACCCTGGCCGTGCCTGGAGCCGGAGTTGGGAGGGAAAAGAAACCGGAATTGACTTGCAAACGGGTGTTTGGGAAGGAAATGGGTTCTCCCTGAGCTGTAGCAGGTGCCAGGGTGCCAGGACTCACGAGTTCTGCACAGTCCAGCCAGCCGGGGAGGAGAAAACGGGGTGGGAACCCAAACAAAACGCTGCCACCCCGCTTAGCAGGGCCGGATTCAGATTAGCGCCTGGATATTTTGGGATAGTTTTGCGCGGAGTCACTCCCAGTTTTACACGAGGTGGGGATCCGACCGTGCCACGGAGCGGGGACACCCCGAGCTGGCCCCACAGCAGCGCCGGGAGGGCAAAGCCAAGACCAGGGTGAGCAAATAAATCCCTCTGGGACACGGAATCCGGCCCAGGGACACTGGAGCGGCACTGGAGCCGGCCAAGGTAGCGGAAAACCTGGACTAATGAGCTGCCCTGCACCAAACTTGCTCCCACACGCAGCCATTCACTGCTCTGCACCCTTTAGCAACCCCATTATCCGCGTTTTCCCATTGTCTGGAGCAGCAGCCGCTCCGTGATTTGGGACAATGAAAACCAGGCTGCGCTGCCGTACCTTTCTTGACATTTTAACACCCACCCCTTTTCCTTTCTCTGGAAAGAAAGGGCAGAACGAAGTTCAAAAAATAAAATTAAATGGGGAAAAAAAAAATAAAAAAAAAAAAGCCGCGCACCTTGGGTTCTGCCCCCGAGCTCTGATCTGCCTGGGCAGCCCCACAGCCCCACGGGCTGAACGATCTGTCCGAGAAAAGAACTAAATACCAGCCTAACGATTAAGCTTTTATTTCACACTTCATAAATTAATATTTCTAGAAACACGTACACCCCTCTTTCCCAAAGTTCTGTAAGTCAGCACTTTTTTTTTTTTTTTCCACTGCAGACTCTCGCAGCCCCTTCCCCCCCCCCCCCTTCAAACTTTATAATAAAGCCCCAAAAGTTCACATAATGTCTGGCTATTGTTTCTCTAAAGAGGAATTCTCCTCCCCGCCTCCTTCTTTCTCTGTATCTCTGAGGCACCACATGGCACAATAAGAGCCCTTTCATGTTCAAGACTCAGAGTCGTTGCTGTGGTAACTCACCCAGCCTCGCCGAGTATCCAAATAAATAGCGAAAATTAAAAAATCAGAGACCCGGTGGGGCTGGCTGCAATCTTATCTCTCCCCGCGACGGCTTCGAGGGGACATTAAGAAGCCAAATAATAACCTTTCGCCCAGATTAGTCACCTAAAAGTGCCGATTATTGGAGACAGAAGGACATTTGTGCCGTTCCGACAAGAATTTGGCGGAGCACAAAGGCAGGGAAGACGCAATGCAGAGCACCAGTAGCCAGTGGCATCAAAACGATGGTGTGGAGTTTTTAACCACTTGCAGACAGATTTCTCTCCCCCTTTCCTTCGCTCTGCAACAGCTTTTGGGCTCCTCGCTCCCAGGGAAGCTTTTGAAGGGTTTTTATCTAAGAGGCAACGAGCAGCACAAAGTGTCATTAATTGCTACCTCGCAGGAAACGCTGCTACAAAGAGAAACCCGTGCTTTCCCTAGGAATAAAAAAAAAAATAGGGATTTTTTTTTTC
>VZRJ01000961.1:116332-140689 GCA_013397565.1 Ptilonorhynchus violaceus
TGGAGTGCTGGGAATTACATCACATGGAATTATCCCTTTAGCAGCGTGGTGGGATCCCTTCTGTGCACAGCGGCCTCACCCAGCCCCACAAAAACATCTTCTTCGTGCTTTATCCCCCAGAATCCTTTTCTTTTCTGGAAGGTGTTGCTGTTTCCCCCTCTCCATCCCACATGGATTTAATGCTTCCTAAGGCTGAGGAGAAAGGAAAATTACCTGGGGAATGACCACAGGTTCCTTTGTTAGCAGCAGGGCGCTGTGTTTATGGGGCTGGGGAGGGGAGGGGGGTTCTTAAACCACCTGCAGGTTTTGGGGGAGCCACTGAGGGTCTGGGTGGGCACGGAACCACGGAAGAGTTGGGGTTGGAAGGCACCTCTGGGGATCACAAGCCCCAGGGTGACACAAAGCTGGACGAGGCCGTGCCACCCCACGTGGCTGCTTTGAGCAGCACAAACCTTCCAAACCCCCTTGGACTCGCAGCACAACGCCCAGGTGAGGCCTCTGGAAGCTGCTGATAATGGTGACGCTCCCACCCGAGGTCCATCCAGAGGGGTTTTCCCGGTTTATTGCTCTGACAGGCGTTTGAACCCACAGTCAAAACTCATCCCAAGGTTTCTCAGCCAAGAGTCCTCCGAGAGACCCGGCGACTCCGTGGCTGGAGCCGCGCGAGGCCGAGGTTCCGGTCCCATACCTAATTAATCGGGATGAGTTAGGCTGGCTTTCTCCTGCTGATGGTTCTTCGTTGACAATAAATTACCCCCGTGCATTTTTTTTCCTTTCGGTCACGCAAAGTTTCCAGCGGCCACACTCTTGTCCCCCATTTGTCACTTTTATTATGGCGCTATCTCCGACGCGGAGCTGCAGACACTTCATCAATCCTGCTGGGCTGCTCTGTCTCTCTGCAACTTGATGCAGCTCTGGAGAAGATTCCTGCAGGATTCAGGATCTCCACTGGAAAACCTTGGTGTTCTTGCTCATCTGTTTATTTCCGAACGCTCAAAGTTAAGACAACTCACGGATTTGCCTCCTCAAGCTCACAGCCGAACAAAAATCGCTCCCTGCTTTGCTTAGGTGTCAACTCCTGAAATGTGGGGATAAAACGGATTCAAAAGTCACTCTAAATCCAGAGATTTTTTCCCTCCAGCTGTGACCCTCCAAAGGGTTAAAGCCATGGCATGTTTGGAGATGAAGAAGCTGCAGGTGTGAGAGCACTAATTGGGTAACTGAGCAGTAATGAAGGCAAGGGTGGTGGGAATGGGGGTTTGCAGCAGTCTGAACAATCCTAAATGCGAGATTTTGTGAAGGAAGATAAAACCACAATGAATTTTAGTGGCCTGACACCAAAGACATGTGATTCCCACCGAGCTGTGCCACCAGTGAGGCTGATTCCTTGGTTTGTTTGGCACATGTCCCTAGGAGTACAGGGATAGCAAATCCCTAGATCCCCATCAGCTCCTGCTGACCAACTTTACTTTGGGCTGCAAGGCCAACCCAAGCTCAAGCTGAGAAGCGACCTAAATATTTAGGCTATGATGAACACTTTAATTTTTAAGTAAAAATTCAAGTTTTCAGCCAGAACCCAGGAAGAAAAAAAAAGTTTGGCTCACAAAGGAAACAAAAGTAAATATTATTAATTATCAGACACAGGTAGGGAAAAATTCCAGCAGTGGAGGATAAAAATAACATCCCCAACTATGGCTCAGTCCAAGTCCTGGCTCTGGTAAGGTTAGAAACCACAACCACAGCAATGTAACTCAGCAAGAGTGTGGGGAGCCCAGCAGCTCTTGGAGCTCCCAGAAAACCATGGAAGAGGCAGGGAGCACTTCCAGGGATGGGACAGCCACAACTTCTCTGGACAACCTTTGCCAGGCCCTCACCACACTCACAGTAAAGATGTTTTTTTCCTAATATCCAATCTGAACCTACTCTCAATTTGGAGCCATTCCCCCTTTTCCTGTCACTCCACGCTCTCATGTGAGACACCAACCCCTGAGAGGGGCTCTCATTATGAAATTACTGAGGTTTTTTTTCCCTCAGATGAGCATTAAACAGAGCAACACAGACCTCACACAAGATTTATTTATTACAGCTAACAGGGGGTGCACAGCAGAGACTCCTCAAGCAGGAGTAGCAAAGAACTTCCAGCGAAATTAAAAATGTAAATGCATTTCTGATATCGGTTTCAGATTCCATCCCCCCTCCCGCCCCACTTCCTGAAAATTAGTGTATGAGCCTGTGCCACCAGATTTCCAAGATAGCTTCCTGTAACAGGACTGGAGGCATATGCCATCAGCACCTGAATATTACTTTGTTGTTGGGGACCAGCCATATGTTTCCTATTTGAAAAAATTACTTTATATCGCAGGAAGCCACTTTTCCCAGCAACAATAGCAGAGGTTCTCGTAACCGTTTCACCCGTGGAGGGGGGAAAATAGTGACAAGCCACCCACTGCAGCAGCTTTATCCGAGTCACCAGTGGAACCTGGGGTTTGGGGCTTCATATTCGACAAATCTTAGGCTCTGATTAATTTATTCAGCGAAATGGTGCCGTTGCAACAGCAGCCAGGGGAAATTAAAAGACTTCAGGATATGAACAACATGTTGGAATGGTGTCAGCTTCCTCCGTCACCGAGCCTGGAACCAAAGCTCAGCTTTATGCAGGGACGGAAAACGTGGAATCTGACAGAATGCTTGGCTCTGTGACAAGGAGACACCTCTGCACCAGGAAAACCGAGGCCCAGCCACTCAACACAGGATTTCCAAAATCATATTAAAGATCGTTCCTGATGCTGCACACAAGCAGAACGTGGAGCGTCTGGAATGGGAGCTTGCCAAAATCGCATGACGTTTTTTCATTTGAAAAGGAAACTTTCTTTCAAACAATATTGTTTGCTCTGACAGCGATTTTCCTCCTGGAAAACATCCTGAGCGCATTTCCATGTGATGGACCACCGGATCACCCCACGCCTGAGACAGGGAGAGGGACCAAAGCGCCTCCCAGATAAGGAGGGATCAAACAGCACTGCAATCACAGCCCACAAGGCACCACGATGTCTTATTTCTGGAACCTAAATCATTTGGGTTTTCAACTCCAATATTTAGTATTTGATTTCTAGCAGGAACAAGAAAAAAAAATTTGTCTTCATCAGAAGCTCTCCTGGAAAAGCTCCACATCCCATTCCTCCTCTGCCAGCTGGCCAAGCAGCCAGAAACATGGCACTGGGCTTGTGGATATTTATTTCCCTTTGATATTGAGGTAGACATTTGATGCGTCTCTTGACAGAAACTGAAAGTGTACAAAGTTTTAAGAGAAAACAGCAACAACCGGGAAGGTTTTCCAGACATGGAGGGTTCAATATTTCAGTATTATCGAGGTGTTCTGGTGGTGACAGGAACAACTCCTTTCCAAGAAGAAAGATATCCAAGTCTCCAACTCTGCCCTGGGAGAAGCAGCTTTATTTCACTCCTGCCTCAGCTACAGCTGGGATCCTTCAATCGCCAAGGTCAGAAAATCCCCAGTCAGGCACAGCAGAGCTCTAAAGCTGGTTCATCATCGAGTTTGGGTTGTCACAACGTGTGCTTGAATTCCAGTTGAGATTCTCCTGATATTTTTGGGGAGATGAAAATATTTGACAAACCCTGCCTTGCTCCAAATGTAAGCGTTTTAGGTTTTATACCCCAATCTGAATTTCCTCCTGGGGAGTAAAGTGCTGCTCGTGGTGTAAAACTCCAGCACACGCAGCTTATCCCAGCCTTGCCTCACTGTAATTCCCATTGTCCCGCTGAAATTCCCACAAATTCAGAGTCACACTCCAGAAAAGCTCAGGCAAAGCTCTGAGGGAAGGGTTTCCTCAAGATAATTCGACATTTCCAGCCCAAATGAAACCACACAACTCGCAAATGCGTGAAAATTAGCAAAACACGGTTTAAAAAAAAAAAATTAACTAAATTATTATATTTCTTTTCTGCCAAGCAGATACTTTGGACAAAGGCTCCGTTGGCTGTGGGTGTGTGTGGAGTGGTTCAAAGTGCCATCTGCACGGGAGACAGTAATGGGATGTGATGGGAGCGCAGACACGACACGGCGCAGGCGGCTCTCCCTCGCCCCCACCATTGTCTTGGAGCCTCTGGGAGCTCTGCCTGCATCTGGCAGAAAAGTTGATCAACTTGGGGTAGCTAATCAGGCTGCTGCAATTTCCGGCCCTTTCTTTCCCAGATTCCTCAGATCAAAGTTCAAGTCCCAGAATTATTATTCCCCGAATGCTTAATGAGCTCCAACCGAGGGACACCAAAGGCAGAGCTCAAACATTGACCGTGCACTTCATTGAGTTTGGCCAATGCGGCTAAAAACAAGAGGGTGGGATCCATGGCACGCAAAATCACAATATACAGATTTGTATTTTAATCCAATTAAGATTCCTGCGAGGGAACGGGGACGGCAAAGGGCTCCGGTGGCTTTGTGAAGGGACCTTTGCTTTCCCCTCGTACGAAAATTTCGCCAAGGTAGAATCGGCCCCGTCGTCAATCATTTCTAAAGAGCTCTCTTCTGGGAGAACGGCACAGCCGCACGAGCACAAAAGCTTCCTTGAAGACTAAAAGTTCAGGATGTTGAAATGCAAAAGTCAGATTTTGCCAGGAGGCACGATTTCCGAAGCCAGATGATTCCACCTCAGATTAACTTATTGAAGATCTTTGCATGCAGAAACATTTCTTTGTTCTGGCAAAGCCCTCCCCGAGTTTTCCATTGACAATCCTGACCCTTAGGAAAGCCAGCCAAGATTCTTTTTTGCGATATCAGGTCAGAATGTTCAGGGCCCAATTATTTTAATAGTTACCAAAAAAAAAAAAAAAAGAAAAAATTAAAAAAGAACCCGACAATGGTTCAGAACACCAGTGAGAACAGAATTCAGGGACTTAACAAGTCACTCACTCTAACATCTGGCATGTTCTTTGGAGAAGACTAAACACATGGAGAGTCTTGCTGCAAAAAGTCAATGGAAAGGAATGATAATTGCTCATTAGAATGCCTCCTCCACAGGTTATTTTTAACTTCCCTTACTCTTTCTAATCACGGTGCACGCATCAGATGCCACAGAAAAGGGTCAGTGCCTGGGTTTCTCCCCTCCAAAAACGCACTCAGAACAAAGCCCTTTCACCAGGCTGAGGATGCACGGGCTGCACCCAAGGCACCTGTTCTGGGTTTAGTCCGTGAGCAGGGGCCCAAACAAAACAGTCCCAAAGCCCCCTGCCCTCAGTCAGCCGAAGGCAAAGACACTGAGTGCAAAAATGGAGAGCTTTGTTTTAATCTGTGATGCAGACAATGGTTTTTCTCTCTCCCTCAGCTTTCGGAATGGGAAGAATCCCAGGTGCCCAAATGCAAGGATGTGAGACATGGAGAACAGGAGAGTCCTAACATCTGGAGCTTGGTGCCAATAAAGCAGGAGCCACCAAGCGTCAAATGAGGCAAAACAGGTATTTATCTACTTTTGGAAGAGGAAAAATCCTGGCTGAATATTCAGATCGTGTTTCCAAGCCTGCCTTTCCCTGCAAAGACAACTCAGCCCAGCCCTACCCAGATGAGTGCAGATCTTTGTGCTGAGCCCATCACCATAGCACTGGGGCCTTTGTAAGTGACACAAAAACTATTTCCATGGGTCACCCCACTTCCTCCCAGCCTGCTTACATGAAACTCTTCTCCTTTTTTTGGGTTTTTTTTTTGTTTTGTTTTGTTTTTAATGGGGGTTCAGCAGAGCATTTGGAAAAAGGGGGAGATTCTTTGTGGTGTAACATCAAAGACTGCACACAAGGAATCTTGTTCTGAAGCCTCTCCCCAGGAAAAGCCAAACGAATTAAAAGCTCACATCAGACACTCAGAAGACGGCAAAGACAACGGATCCAGAGGCACAGGGAAAGCTTAAAGCCAGCAGTTTATGGCCAAGACTCGGGAGGCTGTGTCCTTATTTAAGGCTTTTTAAAACAGCAAAAAGCTGTTTGAAGAGGAACTGAAGGACATGCTCATAATGGGCTGTAATTTGTTTGTTTATCTGTCTGTTTTTAATGAAGCAACCACAGAGCCTACTGGAGAATATTCCAGTTTCACTTCTGTCACCGTCCCAGCCATTCTCTAAAAGCGCTGCCACCACATCAAACAGCTGCCAGAGCTCCCTAGGAACGGGCCTCAAAACGTGGCTCAGAGCCCCGAGGGAAGGCAGTGGCTGGACACAGACCTTGGAATCTCCTGGAATGCAAATCCCCTTTCAGCAGCCAGCCTCGACCCCGACGGCGGCCGGGCGAGCATCCCTCGCGCCTCCTGCTCCAACCTGCCCCCGGACCACCCTGGGAGGAGAGGCTGCAGGAGGAGGGACTGGGATCAGGCAGAGAGGGGCTTTGGAAGGAGGAATTGCAGGAGGAAGGATTGGGATCAGGCAGAGAGGGGCTGTTCAGCCTTGATAAGTGGAGCGAAGCTGCCGGCGAGCCGCCCGCCTGCGCTGTGGACACCGGGATGCTGGACACCGGGATGCTGGACACCGGGATGCTGGACACCGGGATGCTGGACACCCTCCGGTCCAGCTCCTCCACCGAACAGCTGCGAGGGGACACGTGGGCCAAAACCAGAGCCACAGTTCGGAGGGGAAAGCCTGCGGCTCCCAGGGCCACCCCAGCCCCGAGCCATCTAGCGTCTGTTCCCAGGCGTGAAATCCACACCGCGCTCCTTTTCCCGTTTTCCTTCCCCACTCGTGACAAATCCCCTCTCCTGCCAGGGACACATCCTCGTCCAGCAGGGGCGAGGCACAGAGTGGCAAACTCCCCAGCGGTGCCCGGGAGGAGCTGACCTCCCTCCTGGGTCAAGTTTTCCTCCAAGGCCACGCTGACTTTTCGCTGCCATTTCCACAGTGCAACACTGACCTCCTGTGGCTGCGGCTCCTCAGCCCTGCCCCGGAGCAGCTCTTCCCTTCTAGTCTAAATTCATATTTAGGCTATCCTGGGAAAAAAAAAAAGAGCCTGAAAAACTCGCCCTGCGCACATCTACTCGTGTCATCATCCATGTGTCTATGAGCAGAAAGAGGATGAAGGGAAACGTGCCTTCACTCCACTCCTGGCATCAATCCCAAAAAAATCCCAACCTTTAGGACAGCAAACTATTCCCTTCAGTGGGAGAGAGATGTGTATTCCTACAAAATAAGGCTTGTGCTGTGCAATTTTCTTGTGAAATTGCTACAAACAGATGGATTCCACCTCTAGTTCAGTGGCAACAGTAAAGGAATTTCTGTTTTTCCTCATGGCTGCCTAAATTGAGGCAGAAATGGCATTTTGCCTGTGTCGGAAGTGGGTCTTGGAGAAACAAGGATGTAGAGTCATTCCCATAGATACCACTCTGAGCTTGTCCAGGTTTTCGTGGTTGTCACAGCTACCAGGTGCTGAAACCACTTCCACAGGGAATTTTCCCTTCCTGCAAGCTGATGCTCTTGTACCACAGGCAATATGAAAATCCCTTCTGGGAAAAAAAGAGATTGTCCAGGAGTTTCCACCTGAGAAATCCTGCTGACCTGCTGTGCAGTTCAGAGCCTAGAAAAGCAAGGAATCCCACAGAAATGAGGAATCCCACGGAAATGAGGAATCCCACAGATCCCACAGCACACTCAAGTGGTTCTAAGAGGTCACCATAGTAAAGACTTCCAAAATTTAAGCCCTGCTGCTCAAAAAAATGTACAAGACACGTTCCTCAAATCTCCAAAATCCCAAGATGAAGAGAGCTCTGGGATCCCCTCGCAGGAGGAAACAGACAGCAGATCCCACTGGGAATTTCTCCATTCAGGATTATGATAAGCCTGGATCCAGCACAAGCATCCCAGCCACGCTCTCAGGGACCCTCTGTACTGCCCAATTCCCAGCTCCAGGAGCCCCAGTTTGACTCTCCACACGATCCCCAGCTATCACCAGACACCTGTTGGTGCTACTGCTCCTCCCTAATTTCAAATATTTCAGGATTCTCTTTCAAATAGCCTGGAATTAAAAGAATTTTACACCAAACAGCCGCAACACCCCCCTCCCAGACAAACAGGAATTCAGCAGGGTGTGACACAGAGGGAAATTTTACCTGTTGGGTGGCCCTAGGGGCCCCCAAAACCTGCGAAGGACCCGCAGAACGGCTGGGAAGGTGCACAGAGGGTACGTGCAGACAGCAGCTGTGACTTGCCATGGGGACAGGACACTTTCTGTGTCGTGCCAGCAGGCAGCAAGAGGGACACAAGAACTCCTGCCCTTGCCAGAAGCTGTCAATCAGCTGGGGTTTGCCCCTGCACAGAACAGTGGCTCCTGCTGAGCTGAGGACGATGAACCTGCCTTGCCACTCCCAGCCGCCCCCATCTCGCCCCTCGCTCGGAGCTCGGGGTTGTAAATGATGCATGACCCTTCTGGGCCTTCTGCCTGGGCACAGAAACTTTCCCATGCCAGGGGAATTCAAAACTAGGTTAAACACACTTGTCACTCCAGTAAGTTCCTCAAAGCAGATGTCAAAGACTTTTTTTTTTTTTTTTTGGGTCACTTTTCATTAGAGTTCCGTGCCAAGATTCCCTGCAAAGGCTGGAGGTGTGAGATCCCAGCTGGAGCACAGCAGAGAGGGGCTCGTGGTGGCCCATCAGGACAGACACCTCCGTGTGCTTAACAGGCTCTTTCTCCCACAATTTTCAGCCATTTATATATTTATTTATTTTCCAGAATTTATCAGGGAAAAGCCATAACAGGCACGTGAGAGATTAAACTGCCAGGAGAGCTGAGTGCACACATTCACTGCCCTGAGTGCCTGAGCTTTAGCTGAGCAGGTTGTAGCTCCAGCACCTCCAAGGAAAGCCTGATGGGATGTCAGGATATGGGGCATCCTAAAGTACAAAAGGCCAGGTTACCACATGGGGCACCTCCTCTGACAGCTCCATAGAATCCCAGAAGGGTTTGGGTTGGAAGGGACCTGAAAACTCATCCATTCCCACCCCCTGCCATGGGCAAGGGACACTTTCCACTATCCCAGGTTGCTCCAGCCTGGCCTTGGACACTTCCAGGGATGGGGCAGCAACAGCTTCTCTGGGCAACCTGTGCCAGGCCCCCCCTACCCTCACAGGGAAGAATTCCTTCCCAATATCTAACCCAAATTTCCCCTCTTTCAGTTGAAACCCATTCCTTCCTATCCTGTCACTCCAGCTGCTGATCCACAGCCCCTCTCCAGCTTCCTTGCACCCTCTGCCGACACTGGGAGGGGCTGTGTGGTCTCTGCACAACCTTTCCTCCAAACTTTCTCAACCTCATCCACCTCGTGGCCTCCTCTGGACTCGCTCCGACACTTCCACATCCTTCTGAGATGAGCACACCAGAACTGTACACAGCACCTCAGATGAGGGGGGGAGAGAAAATTTATCCACGTTATTTAAAGGCAAGGTGGAAGCACTGGGAATGTTTTTCCCTGCTCCCAGCACACGGCACACACGTCAGTGGCGCACGGTGAAGTGCATGTGTGCAGAGACTGAGGCACTGGCAGGAGAAATGCACAGCTAAAGGAGAAGAAAAGCAGAGAGACGCGCCGTGACATGTTATCATTAGGGAGTCATAATTTCCTTCCTGCAGTCATACAACAGCTGTCAGCAACATCTTGAACACAGACCATGTATTAGAATACCATGGCAAATGCCTTTTCAGGCAAAAGAAAGAGAGGGCATGTTAAGTGGGTGAGCAGCAGGAAGAATATTTTGACAGGCTGAATGCATTAACCTCCCCGTGGAACGCCCACAACCTTTCCTGGAACGTGGTTTGGGAGACACCTTCCCCGGCTGGGTGGGGAGGGAGGGACCAGCAGCACCCCCAGAGCCACCGGGGGTGCGTTTGGGTGGGCAGGGGACATTGACCACCCACGGTCACCTCTGGGATCCATCCCTCCATCTCCACCCTCCCAGCTGTGGATTCAGGAGGGCCAAGGGGGATGCTGGACGTGGTGTGGGTGTCCTGGCTTGTGGAGACAGGGAATGATGGCATGGATGACTTTACCCATGGGAATATATCCTTGCCTTGCCTTCAGGGGCAGGGAAGGCATTTTTCACCTTCTACCTGTGACTCTTCACCAACATGAGGTCCCTCCAAAGATGCCATTCCAAACCAGACGTAATTCAGACCCCTCATGGTTTCTCCCTCAGTCTTGAACCTCTGAGAGAGCTCCACACCACCCTCTTCACCAGGAACCCACCTGCTCTCAGTGATAAGGTGTCAGCCAGCACATTTTAGGGACAAATCTTCCTCACATGGATGAAGTCCTCGAGGGCTGCTGTAATTCAGGCGCCCTGAACGTTTGCCATCAGTAGTTTACCTAAGGCAGCCTGATTATTAAAGCTTCCAGGGCAGCTTTTCCAGGAGCAGTGGCTCTCATTACGAGGCAGCCTGCAACAACTCATCAATCCTGGGCAAAAGATAATTAAGCAGCACCCAGAGCCATTTCTGCAAATATAAAGCCTGCTTGAAACAAACCAAAATAAGAGGAGGGGGGCGGGGGGGGGAACCATGACAGAGCTGTTGGCACTTGCCAACTCCTCTTGATTAAACTTATTTTCACCTCCAGGTGCATACACAGGATGAGTTTCGTTAATTAAACCTGCCAGTCACCTCATTATGCATTCAATTAAAACAAGCCCGATGCCTTGATTTCGTGCAGCTGGCAGGCTGTGCAGTGACAGGCCACGTTGTGACAGTGCCCGAGTTCTGATAGGGAATGGGAGCAGAAATGCTCCAAAATACGGCCAAGCGCGGGATTTGCTAATTGGAAATCCTCCTGGCGTTTTATCTTCATATTTTTTTTTCCCCCTTTTTTTTTTGTTTTACATATTTTTGTGAGTCTAACGGATGGGTTGTTTGTCAGACAGGCTGTGCAAAGGAGAAGGTGGAGGCAGAGGGTGGAAGAAGAGCGTTCAGCTCATTTGGAAAGCCATAAAAGACGCTCGGAATATTCATGATCGACTCCGGCAAGGTTAAGGGACGAGCGGAGTGGCACCTGGGTGCCATGGTGATGAATGCTGCGCGAACAGATTAGACAGAGGCCCCGAAGCTTCTGCAAAATCGTGGGGTTTTTAATTTAGATGAAAGATAGCCTTTATTCTTGAGGCGCCACGCTGGGAGCCGCCAGGGCCGGATGCCGGTCCCGGCTCTGCTGCAAACTCCTTGCCTGACCTTGGATAAATCCCGGGGGGCCGTTCTTTAAAGGAATCTGCGCTCCCACCTTCCAAGGGGCAGCCCTGAGCCGCCTCCGTGTCCCTCATCCATCCTCCAGCCACCCAAGGCTGCGGCTGCTGCCGGGCTCTTTATGCGCAGCCCCCCAGGAACAGACGAGCTCTGGTGTCGCACACGGCGAGGAGCCCGGTGACAACGGCTCCGGGGTGACAGGGCCAAAACCCCAAACGCTGGTGACAAAAGGATCCGTGGCTGCGCACTGCAGCTTTACAGGTGCCTCACACTGACGCTTCCGAGCCTGCTTCGTGCTGCCAGCAGATACGAGGAGTGACCTACAGCAGAGGTGACCCATCTGTCGTGCTCTGAGGCAGAGAATTTATTTTTTTCTCCGCCGTTTCTTGTTGTTTTCTGCAAGTTTCCACGGAGCTGCTTGTACAGGCAAGAGCTACTCCATCCCAGCGCTCTGCTAACGTGTTAATCACATCTCTCCACCTCAGACCACCCTCCTGTCCTTGTGAAAATTTGGGAACGTGATTTCATGCCTATACCAGCCATGGGAAGACCTTTGGCAACAGCATCGATTTTCTCTTCCCCTTCTCATTTTTTTTGAGCGGTGCTGTATGATTGTGACTCTTCCCCATCTTTGCTGCAGCTCTGCAGGGTGTAACCGGATATTTTGTGGCTGATGAGGAGTGAAGCAGATATTCTAAATTACCCCTGTGTCCCAGAGCTCACTGCAAGTGTGAGGAACTGAACTTTGACCAAGGAGATCCCTCGAGTCTTGTATGTTTGATCAGAGCATGAAATGGAGAGGGTGTTGTTATTATTATTGTAACCTTCTTTGCTATCTGGTTTCAGGCCCCCTGCAAGTGCTGGAAGCAATGGCCCAGCTTCACAAGGATGTCTGAGGACAAAAAAGACACTCCAAATCCATGGGAAATCCCAACAGATCCCTCGAGTGACCTGAATCCCATTGTCCATCAATACGAGAGAGCTGCTCCAAATCCAGAATGACTGTTCCAGACTCCAGCTAAATGCAAATCAGCACTCAGGCCTCTCCTCTCTGGTGGATTTATTTATTTTTCTGTCAGCAGCCGTGTCCCAATCACCAAGACTGGAAAAGGGAATTTGGGGTTGGCAGGAGCTGTCACAGCTGGGCTGAATTTTTTATTACAACTTCCATTGAGAAATACTTTGTCAGAAGAGCAAAAAAAAAAAAACTTGTGAAGGATGTTGGGTCAGATATTCCCTGCTGGAACCAAACCACAGGATGAGACACTGACCCCATCCAGCCAAACTCCCTTGGGATTGAGGCTGTTATTTGGAAAGGCTGGGGTGGAAGGCGTTTGGAGCAACCTGGGATAGTGAAAGGTGTCCCTGCCCATGGCAGGGGAGTGGAACGAGATGAACTTTAAGGTTCTTTCCAACCCAAACCCCTCAGTGATTTTATGAAAATGCCATATTTGGGCTCAGATCTGTTTTCTGACCCAGTCTTGGACTGGAGCCTTTCACATCCCAGGTGAGAACTCGGCCCCCAGCCCAGCAGCTGCTCTGCTCGAGGAATCTCATCTCCCTGTGGAAGTTTCCTGACAGTCACAGCTTAGACTCAACATCTGGATGGAAGAAAGTGATAAAACCACAGCCTTTCTTTAAGCAACCTGTCATTCTTGAATCCCAGCCAGGAATAAACTTCACCAGCAATAGTTCATCACCTTTTCCCATAGACGATGGTTTGTAATTCCACCCCCATTTTATTAACACCTCCCAACAGACCAGCAGCTACTGCTAAAAATCTTAGGACAAAATTTTCCTTTCTATCTCAAACCTGCAGTACGGGAAAATAATTGGGTTTGCATGGAAGGAATGGAATTTGTACAGAGATATCCATCCCTGCTTTGTCTTTCCAGCCCTTGACTCCAGGGATTTTCTCAGGTTGAGGTCACACCAGGTGAAAACTGAACATGTCCCCTCAAAGGTAATTCAAAGAGAATACAAAATAAAAAATAACAGAATTTCCAAGAGGCTGGAAAGCGTTTTTCCAGCCTATCAGTGTAACTGCTGCTGTCCTCTCTTCACATCCATTTGTGAGAATAAAACAGAAAAAGAAAATTATGGGTCTGCAGCATCCATGAGAATGGGTTTTTGCAAGGCTGCTCCTCAGCCCCTTGTGACACACAAAAATTCTCTGTGCTCAGCCCTCAGCTGATCCTGCTCTCCACCCCAGAGACTCCAGAAATGGATGCTGGGCAAGTTTTGTTTTGTTCTTTCCCAGTTCTGAACACCCATCCCTTTAACCCCACGCCCTCACCTAGAAAATCCTGGCTGCTCTTTTTGTAAGAAATGTGCCCTATTCTCTTCTTTCAATAAGCAAATGCTTGAGCTCTTTCTGTGTGAGAAACCCCTCTCTCTGTGTGCATTTCCCACACACAATTATTGCTCAAACAGCCAGAAGGCAAAACAGAAATCAGGGACTGCGAGCTGCCTCGGATAAACTCAATGCTGGAATTAAAATACAACCAAATGCCAGGCTCAATACATGGTGTACCCACTAGATGGGGCAAAAAAGCCATATTCTGATTTAAAAAGCTCTCCAGGTGTTCCTTTCAGGACTTTCACCTGGCCCTGAGCAGGGAAAAGGTCTTTTAAAAATGTGTGAGAATTATAGAGAGGCTTCCACTGGTCTCCCAAAGAGAGAGGTTGCTGCACACGGGGATGGCCCTTGCTCAAAAACTTCCCAGAAAACACTTGGAGGGTGAAATTCAGGTCTCAGGTAGGTTTTGCAGGCTGAAATTCCATTACCAATTGCTCTGTAATTCCAAATTTCACCATCCCAGAGCAGTTCAGTGCCTAAAAACCAAGTATTTACAGGCACATTCAGCCCACGTCTCTTCTCCAAGCAATCCCTGCAAGAACTGTTCCCATTGGACCCCAGCGTGTACACAACAAAATAACACCAGTGATTTGCTATAACCACTTGAACCAAAGGATTTTAACCCCCTCCAGACTCCTCTCCACACCCACAATCACCAGCTGACAAATGCAATTTTCCTACCTCAAAAGGCTTCTTTTCTTCTTCCGTGCTTTACGAGACGTGGGGGATCAAACTTGGCGAAGCTCCACGAAAAACAAAACCAACCCTCAGTTTGAGGGACTGAATTTCCACTCTCTGAAGGCAGGGAGAGCTGATCCACCCAAAGAGGTGCTGTGTTCCTGCAGCTCTTTTTTTTTTTTCAGCACAGCTTTGCTGGGTGCCTGATCCCCCTTTTCTTGTTACACTCAACGCTTTCTGTGCAAGACCTGGCACAGAAATTCAGGTTTTAATTCACGCCTTTGCCCCCCCCACTCCTGCAGGGATTCATCCACCAGACTTCTTGAAAATGCACAGAAAAGCTGATTTAGCACCAAAAAAAATGAGTCGACTCACTGTAATCCTGCACAACCGAGATGCAGCTGCTCCTGGCCAGGAGGACACTGAGCTTTCACCAGGGATAAGTTTAAGGCAGGGAATAGGAATCTCCAGTGAGGAACAAGCTGGATGCTGCCTCCCAGCCTGACCCAGAGCACGGATGAATGAAATCAGTTAATTCACTTTGCCCTGGGTTTCCTATTTCCACGCTGAAAGCCCTCGTGCCTCTCCAAGGATGGAAAAATCATCCCTAACAAGCCCCAGCCCTTCCTCCCCTACTCCCAGAGCACCTTGCACTGCTCCAGGAGGCAGCCTGTGGCTCAGGATCCCATTCCAGCTAAACATATTAATGCAGTCCCATTAAAGGCCTCACGTCATGTCTGGAAACCTCATCCTCAATCACACACTTGGCCTGCACATCCCAGACCTCGAGTCATTTTTTTTTTCCCTCCCTCCCTCCTCCTTGTTTTGTCATAAATAATTGCCAGGCTTTCAAGGAGGAGGATAAATGGAAACAAGTCGTTTGAGGCCTGCATTAAAATCCAGTGCTCTCATCCCTCTTTACCTGACCTGCTGGGAACTTCCTCCTGGGCCCCCGCTCCAAATCAATAGGTGGGAGCAGTGGGGTGCACACTGAGGAGCATCAGGCAAACCTTTGTGTGGGGAGAACTTCCAGGAAGGAATTCCATATTTAAACACCCACGGAGAACTTCTGCCAAGCAGCATCTCCCCCCAGGGATGGATAAATTTCAGCAGAGCAACTCCCAGGCTGTTGAAGACACGAGTGGAAAACGTTCCCATACAATATTCAGTGTGAGAAATCCCTCTCAGCAGAGCTGATCCCAACCCTGCCTTCCTTATGGTGTCACATCCAGAGCTGAGGCATCTGTCTGGATGTGCCATAAGGGTTTCTGGTCTTAAACACCCCATCTGCCATCAAACCGTGTGTTTGGATCTGTCGGAGGTTTGGGATTTGCCAAGGAAGTACCCAAATATTGTGCAGAATGGAGTGAAATCTGGCAGCAATAAAGCTGAGCTGCCATAAGTACCATGGTAGGTCCCTGCTTTGTGATGTCTCTGTGGGAACATTGCTGGTCTGAGACCTCAAACTCCAGCAAAAAGCTTGGGAACAGCAAAACCAGGGAAAAAGGCGCTATTAGTCACACTGTGATTAAGTAGCTTCAACCTCCTTATTCATCCCGGTGAGAAATAATTGACTGGAGTCACTGTACTTGAGTTTTCATGGTTTTTCTACTGCTGCATGAGTTTTCTTTGCAGGAAAAATTAGAAACCAGGGCTGGAACACAACAGCTGATGGAAAACCTCATCACTACTTAAAAAAAGTCAGGGTGTACAACCATTCTTTAGATTTAATAGCTCTGGGACAGCCCCTGATTTTGACACTGGTTTAAAATCCATGGACTGGAGGGTGAAAGGACAGGCAGGACCTTTCCCTTTGGGGAGAAATCTCTGTTCCCTTCTTTTTGTTCATAAAAAAAGTCAAAATGTCACTGTCCCAAGGCTACTCCTCTTCTTGTGGCCTCAGCCATGTGGTTGACAAGCTGGCAGGATTATCTCGTGCTATTCAGTGCCCAAAAACAGCAAAAAAATCAAAATTGGCATGGGGAATTATTCAATTATCCCAGAAACTCATAGGAAAGGGGAAAATCAAGGAAGGGCAAACTAAAGCTGCATTCAGCAGGATTTGGGGGGACATTCAAGGCAGAGGAAATCCACTATTATCAACCAACACAAGAGGGAAGTGCAGCACCAAAATCCAGCCCTCTGCAGGGAAAGAGCAGCAGGATCCAGTCTGGGGGTCCGGGCTCACCCCCTGGGGCACAGGGGCCTGGAAGGGTTGGGGCATTTCCTGGGGGAGCCTTTCCCCTTCCTCTTGTCCTGTTGCCTGACCCCATTTCTTTACTCCAAACACTTATCAAAGGCTGTCACTTAAACCCAAGGTTAAGTTCAATGGGAGTCCATGAATGTACATTTGTAATTATCCACCTTTTTTTCTCGTCTAAATTCAGTTATTCCATCATCCACTCCTTGCCACGGTGCCTCTGGAATGACACCATGACTAAACCTAGGGCAGGAGTCTGAACCCAGCCACTTTAGCACTTTCTCTCCGGTATTTCAGGGGTTGATACAGGAAATCCTACCAGATTTAATGGGGATAATGAGCTTTCAGTCTGTACTTTGAACACAACCACAACAATCCTCCGTCTCAACGACGCTCCGGAACGACTCAAAAACTCCTTGCAAAACAAAAAAAACCTTCTTTTCAAAAAATTTTTCATTATTTATATTGAGGGCGTGAAGAGGATTTCTGTGGGATGCCTTTGCATTTCCAGAAAGGAGAACTGTATTCCAGGAACTCTGGGAGCTGTCAGAAGACTTTTTGCTCAGCAGATTTAAGTCCCTTGTGCTTCGTTGTCACCTTTTCACTGAGGCAGGGGAATGATGGGGTGACACCTGATGAGTTGGTGGCCACCGAGCCCTGCCGCCATCCCACCTCCATTCCCTCCTTTTTCCCATTCCTGAGCAATCTGTCCTCCACCAGGAGTGCACCAGGGACCACCTCCTCCATCCAAGAGCCCCTCCGAGCTCAGCTGTCCCTGCCCCGGGGCTGTTTCCAGCTCCGCGTCACACCCCGGATTCCTGCAGGGACCCACGGATCCCGGTGAAACGGGGATGCAGCTCGAAAGGAGGAAGCTCCAAGTGTTCATCCAGACTGTGTGTTCTTTAAAATGAGATGTACACAGTGTGGAAACGCTCCCCGGAGTCAAACAGAATGGGAAACAGATGGGGAACGATTTGCAAACAGGAACTCTTTTCTTCCCTTGTTTGCCTCCCTTGTTTTGTTTATCCCTGAAAATCCTAACAAGAAGCACGAGCAGGATAAAACAACTGCAGGCTCCCTCGGAGCAGCAGAGCTGCACAAACCCAGCTCCAGAGCACTGACAAATTTATTTTTCTGGGATGTGTCGAGGAAGGCATCAAGTCTCACCTCGGGCCCCAGCCCAGCAGATGCTGATCCAGGGAATAATTTCATGGCTGGGAATAGAACGAGGCTGCTCTGGGTAGTAAAGTTAAAACTCTCTGTGCGCTTTCAGGGCTGTCTTAATCAGGAAATTTTAATTATTCCCTTTTCTTTGCAGATGACAAGAGCAAGGTTCATGCTAAATGTTATCCATACAGATTAGAGTTTTCACTGAGTGTATTTAATTCCCTGCATGGCTCACACGAAGACAGCAGCAGCTGAAATCAAAGCTCCACGTAAATTTATTCCCCAAACCATGAATGTAACATTTGAGTAAATGATTGCAAAGAGTTACACATGGAGCCACAGACGGTGGAATTTAATTTACAGAGAGCAGCCTCTATCTTTCAGCCATTCATCTAATGAGGATTTAAATATGAAATAAATTGCAGACACTTCCAGCAGAAGCAGGATGTTGGATGATGCTCATTCATATTGAAATGGCATCTTTAAGTTCCTCTCCAGCTACATAAATGTGTCTGTAATGGACACACACGAACGTGGAAAAGAATCCTCTTCTCTAATCAAAAGTGTGCATTATTAAAGTGATGTTTTCCAGATAAAATTCTTATTACAAACACTAAAAATCGATCTCATATCCCTAAGCATGCTTGATGACTACATTAGAAATTATTTTTTTTCTGCAAGTGTTGCTTATCTCTACCATTTTGGCTTTAGTGTTATTTTATTATTTCTGTTTCAATGAACTTTGTGCGACTCGACTGTTCATTGTCACATTTGCTCACAAGCACTTCCAGGCTCTTCTCCATCCAAAGGCTGCTGTTGTACCCAAGGAGAGGAAAGTTCAAAAGCAAAAATAACTGAAGAAAAATGAGGAAAGGAACCAAAGCAATCCTTACCATCACCCCATTGATTTTAGCTGGTTAATGCCTCTCTTTGAGATGAAATGAAATCAATCCTCATATTATTTCAATATTCTCATATAATATACTCATATGATAATCTCATATTATTTCAAACAATTCCACAATTTCAACCAATTTCAACCAATTCTACAAAAGAATTAGGAAGTTTTCAAGCGACCACAAACACCCCTTTCCCTTCCTTTTCAATATTCCATCAAACAAAAGCATTTTTTTTCCGGAGGGAATCCGACGAGGGCCCAGGAATGCAGCAAAAACAACAACAAAAAAAATAATAATTACAAGCAAAGCAAAAGTCCCAAAGAAAGGGCTTTGCACAAAGGGCTGCAGACTTTATCCAACCTCCTGCAGCTCAGCATATTTTGCTGTTGGGGGGGAGTTGGGGAAATCCCAGCAGCTTTCTATTGTATCCTGTTATTTCTTGGCTCACTCCCCGGCAAATAAATACTCGTGGCAATCAACTGGGCTCACACCGGTGCAGCACACACAGACGTGGAATCCGAGGGATCACACGGCCAAGGATCAAGATGTTGGGTTGGAAGTTGGGGGGTTTTTTAGCATTTTGTTGGCTCAACTCTTCTCCCACTTGCAGAGCAGCCCATGGCAGGACCAGCTTCTTCTCCAGCCCACAATAAGTGGATTTCACACCAATATTTTAATTTTCTGGTGGTTTTGGCTGAATCCCACCTGTGTTCCCGCACAGAGGTTGGAAGTGCTTGTCCCAGCTCCCTGTCCAGAGTTCCCCCAGCTGCCATTCCCAAGCCAGGAGGAATTAAAAGGGACATTTCCTGAATGCAACTCTTTTCCCTATGGATGAAAGAAGCTGGTTTGGTTTTTAATGACCCATGAAAGGCCATTCTGCCAAAGCTGCCATCCCTCCCTGGGGCAAATCCTGCCCTGGGCAACCTCCATGGACCCACAGAACCTGGCTCTGGAAGAGCTGGAGCACTAAATCATTGCCCAATAAGATTTTCCTCCCTGTTTTAACCAAAAATAGCTCAAAGCCTTTTAAAATCCATGTGTTGTTTTATTTCTCTTTCATTTGAAGGCTGCCCTGAAATATCTGAAGGACACTTTGCCTCTTGTCTTATTCCTGCTCAACTCCGTAACTCTGTGCCCAAATGAAGGGATTATGATGAAATTAAAGTGGAATTTTGGGGGTTTTTTTAATGAGTGTGTTGGTTTTGCAGGGCCTGGTTTTTGGTAGGGGAGGGGGCTATGAGGAAATGAGGAAAACACGCTCCAAAATTGAAGGAAATCCGAGCTGGAAAAGCAAATTCTGAAATGAAGCTCGTGGTGCTGCACCCACCCCACAATTCCACATCTGCGGCCCCATTTGGAGTTCCAGCCCCAAAGCAATAAAACCTGGAGATGGATAAAAAAATCCCTGCTCCTCCAGGATCGCTCTGCAACCCCAACAATTCCCCCTGAGCCCCAAACCTCGTGGCAGAGGTTTCGAGGTGAGGTCGATGCGGGGAAGGGCGAGAAAATCCTTTCCCAGCCTTCTGGACAGAGTACAGGATCCTGTTCCATAAACCAGCTGCTCTTGCTATTTTTAAACACTCTGGGGGGGGCTCAAATATTGTGGTGATGAGAGGAGAGGATGCTCATGGAAGCACCTTGGCAGATGGATGCTCGGCAAAGGAAGGAAACCATCCCTGCGGGATGGGACCGCGGATAAATGCTCCTTCCAGCTCCATTATCCAGCCCAAACAGGTAAAAAAAAGCTGGACAAAGGTGCTTGAGGCCTCAAGGCTCCTCTCAGGAATGTTGTTCTTCCACTTCCACCGAGGCTCAGCACCCACAGTGGCTCCCAACACAGAAAGTGGGCCGAAGTTTGCTGTTCTTTTGCTCTTGGCTTGATAAAAACTCCTAACTAATAATTTTGCCTCCATTTTCACGCTGTTCTGAATGAAGTGTGAGGCAGCTGTTCATTTTCCTCGGCCGTAAATCACCGTTCCTTGACACTTGGAAACTCGGGAGACTGAAAACAAAAAAAAAAAAAAAGGAGGTGTGTGTGTGTGGTGGGGGGGAAGTGCTGAGAGCGGGCTTGGTTTTATTTTTAATTATTTAGCACATTCAGCTGCTCAGTGCTGTGTCAACACGCAGGGAAATGAAGGGAGGATGGCCTTGCCAAGGATGGATATGGGATAAGGGGAAGGCTGGAGCTCCCTCCCTCCCCCCCCATGGGCCTGAGGTTGCCATGTGGAATATCTGAGCCTGTAAAAATGGCTTGGAGCCTGCAAATTATTGCAAGATCGGGCTCAAAAGTCTAGGAAACGGCAAACCTGGCCTTCATTGTTCAGCCTGCTCTGGGTGTTTGCCTCGTGGCAGAGTTTTTTTCCCTCTTCCCTGGGAGCAGGGAGAGCCTTTCCCTCGCTGCCCCTTGGAGCTCAGCATCCCGTCCCTGTCCCTCCCTCCTCCCGACATCACGGCTCCGTTGGTAACAATTCAAAAGCAAAAAATTCGAATTCAAAAATATTCAAAAGATAAGAATTCAAAAGCGACAAGCCTTTCTGAAGGCATCTGACCCCCTTTTTTTTTTTTTTAAGGGAGGAGGGAAGCAAAGCCCCTGCTCCGTTTCCTGCTGTTGTGCTGTTTATTCCGGAATATTCCCATTGTTAGAGAGCAAACCATTCCCATGCCAATGGGGAGGTAGGATCAGGGTGGGAAGAGGGCTAAATTTGGCTCCAATTCCTCAGGAGCCTGACCTCTTCCCATTGGAGTCTCCCACTCACTGCCCAGCGTGGCATTTTTAAACACTCCCCCCTTCAATTCTGCCTTGCACTGAAGGAAGTGATGAAAATAATCCCCTAAGAATGCATTTTCCTGGAGGTAAAGGGATAATATTTGGAGTTCACTCCTAGAAGAGGATCACAGAGGACACAGACAAGGCTGTTGTTGCAGGAATTTGCACACTTTGCCTGGCTTTGGGCATCCAAAAGTTGTTGCACTGAGCAGGAAAATAATGAGCAGCAATAAGTGGGCACACATAGAAATTTGTAGATTCAGGCCAGCAACAATAGGCCATGTGAAAAAAATAAAAGAAAACAAAGCAGAAAGGTTTTCTGTGAAAATCTGACAGCATTTCAAATAAACTGAATATCACAGATTTCATACAGGCCCAATCCTTTTGCATATTTCAATTTTTTCGCTAAAATTATTGTTACTTTTGGAGGCTGCAACACAATTTTCTGGGTGTTGGCTGTTTAAAAAATTCACTTTCTAATTTTACTTTCTCTCCTTTCCCTGTTTGATCACTGAGACAGCTTTCAATTTCAGCTTACAATTAAAAAAAAAAAAAAAAAAGGTGGGTGGAAGCTTTATTTCCAGGCACATATTTGATAGCTGGGGGCAGAAAAAGGAATGCTTCCCAAAGAAAGATTTCCATGTAAAAAAGCGCAGCCAGATCAAATGCAGAGACATTAAAGTTTCCAAGGTCATGGCCTTAGCAGGCTTGGAAAATAATTTCCAGCCAGTTTCACCTATGGACTAGGAATTGTAGATGTAAAAAATCCTATTTTTGTTCCTTCTTGTTTGTTGTAACATCTTCGCTGCTTCCAGAGGAGTTGTTGCAGCAACTCATCCAACCAACAGAACTTCAACATTGCAACTTCTCTAATGAGGATTTTATTTCCTTTTTAATCGATTGTGTGAATCTGTCACAGCCAGAGGAGAGAAATTCCCATCTGGGCACAGTCCCTGGAAGCCGCTTCCATAGCAAATTACATTTTTATTGCGATTTCCTGATTGAGTAATACAGCTGGAGCAGCAAAACGTGCAGGAGTGAGGCACAGTGAGAAAAGTCAAAACACAGCAATCCCCACGGATTTCTGCTGGCTGCAGATCCCTGCCTTCCCCTGGGAATTGGAGACGGGAAGGTGGGATCAGCGTTAATTTGGGATTTTCATCTTTCCCTTCCCAGGTCCAGCACCTTCGTGGTGCTCCCAGCGTGGCCGGAATGGGTTCACGGGTGCCAAACCCTTCTGGGGGCTCTGGCAATCCGTGTTTGAGCACAAATGTTGTTATTAATACCCTTAATTATCCTCCTGCAATAAAATGGACTAGATTGGGTGCCTGATCCTGATTTCACAGCTGAAATCCATGACTAAACACTCCTTGCTTTCACCCACTGGCTGTAATGAAGCCCTTGCCAATTAATAGCGGCAGTAAATTAAAGAACCTCAGCAACATTAGAGGAATTAAAAATGACTTTGACAGAGGAACAAGTAGCACTTTTTTTTCTTTTTTTTTTTCTGCCATGTTTTCCCGCAGCTGGAATTTTCACGGCATCCTTGGTTCAGGGATGGCTTTTCCTCGTGGGAACACAGCCCCCAGCGGGGCAGGGCAGTGCTGAGCGGGGCCCTTTCTCACCATGCCTTTGGATAAAGAGGCAGAAAATCAACTGGCACGGGAGGAGAATGAGCAGAGAGCCTGGGAGGGGAATTGTTTTTTTTCCCTTCATTGATACAACGAAATGGAAATGGGCTGTTGGTTTTCCCTAATGCGAATAATAATAACTGCAGGGATAGATTTGTCATTGCCAGTATTGATTTCCTTCCCCAACATAAACTATTTTTGAAAACGCCTCTTAATGGGTTTTTATTTGCTGGCAGGGTTGTGACTTCAGGCTGTTTCTCCACTGGGCCTGCTCTGGGAAGATCAGTAGTGGGATCTGCCTGGCTTTAAAAGTGAAGGGAAAAGGGGAAAGAAGGGAATGTCTGGAGGAAAAAAGACAAAGGATGGCGTGAAATACAACCAAGAGAAAAGCAGGAGTATCTGTCCCACCCAGCCCACGGGATCGTGCAGTGTGGGAGGGGCGCAGGGCTGCTGGAAACGCAAGGATGAGGTAAAAATTTTGGAGCACAACTCTTCTGCCTTGAACTACATCCAGTTTAACCACAAACAGCATCAAGTGGAGCTGCTGGAGCAGGTCCAGAGGAGGCCATGGGGATGCTCCAAGGGCTGGAGCCCCTCTGCTCTGGAGCCAGCCTGGGAGAGCTGGGAGTGTTCACCTGGAGAAGGATCCAGGGAGAGCTCAGAGCCCCTTCCAGTGCCTAAAGGGGCTCCAGAAGAGCTGGAGAGGGACTTGGGACAAGGGATGGAGGGACAGGACACAGGGAATGGCTTCCCACTGCCAGAGGGCAGGGTTGGGTGGGATATGGGGAAGGAATTCCTCCCTGTGAGGGTGGGGAGGGCCTGGCACAGGGTGCCCAGAGAAGCTGTGGCTGCCCCATCCCTGGAAGTGTCCAAGGCCAGGTTGGATGGGGCTTGGAGCAACCTGGGCTAGTGGAAGGTGTCACCGCCCATGGCAGGGGGGGTGTTGGAGTGAGATAATCCTTAAGGTCCCTTCCAACCCAAACCATTCCATGACAGGATGGGATGGAGGGAGCCCCCGAGAGTCCTGACCTCCCCTCTTTGCTCTTTGTGAAGTCTGGTTGGTATTGCAGAGAGGTTTCCCTAAAAAATGGAAAGAGATTAAGAGAGAGAGAGAAAGAAAGAGAGAAGGAGAGAAAGAAAGAAAGAAAGAAAGAAAGAAAAAGAAAGAAAGAAAGAAAGAAAGAAAGAAAGAAAGAAAGAAAGAAAGAAAGAAAGAGAAAGAAAGAAAGAAAGAAAGAAAGAAAGAAAGAAAGAAAGAAATTGATTTTACATGTATAAATAATTAAATGAACAAATAAATAGGTAAATATAACAATTATAATAAGGACAAAACAAACAACAAAACGAACCAATACATAACCAATATAAAAATTACAATAAAGGCAAAAGAAACAAACAAAACCACCCCAAAATAACCACGCCTGCACGTGCTTTCTTTTTCTTTT
>VZRJ01000961.1:141208-242126 GCA_013397565.1 Ptilonorhynchus violaceus
GATGCGCTCCCGGAGAGGCCGGGACACCGCGGGATGCTCTCCCGGCAGCGCGGGGATGCTCTCCCGGCAGCGGGCAGTGCTCTCCCGGCAGCGCGGGGATGCTCTCCCGGCTGCGACGGGATCCGCTGCCGGAGCGCGGCCCGGAGATGCCTTCTCGGAGCGGGCAGGGCAGCGGGGAATCCTCTCCCGTCAGCGGGGGATGCGCTCCGGGGAGCCGGGGGGATGCGCTGCCGGGGCGGCCGGGGCAGCAGGGCGATGCTCACCCGGGCAGCGGGGGATGCGCTCCGGGCAGCGGGGGATGCGCTCCTGGCAGCGGGGAATGCTCTCCTGGGAGCGGGGGATGCGCTCCCGGAGCGGCCCAGGGATGCTGTACCACCCGAGGGATGCTCCGGGTCGCATCCTGCGGCGGCCAGGCAGGAGCCCCGCGCACCCCGGGTCCCGTCCCCGCAGCCCGCCCGCATCGCCGGGAAGTTTGGGATCGCCAGGGAGGCAGTTTTTGCACCTCCGATGGAAATTGCTTTAGCTCGGACACCCGGGAGATTTTCTTTAGTCTGTGTAAAAGTCACCCAAAAAGCAGCGGAGCAATAGAGGTGAATTTCCGTACGTAGCCCGAAGTGATTCGGCTTTTCATGTCCGATTTATGCCCTGGTGTTATCTCCCTGCGTGTGTTTATGCTTTAAATTAATCAGGCAGCAACCCGATGATAACTTAATAATGAAACAGAGTGACTCCTGAAGTGGGACTGCAAATGAAACCAGTGGGGATTGGGATGGTTCCTTGATCTCCTTAAGTTTCCCGTTTGTTGTTGATACCAGTCAGAACTCCGTGGTTTTGCAGCCTGGCTTGTCACAGTTTTTTTATAAATACAGAGACAGGCACATGCAGTTTAAGGACGTTGTGGATTCATGGGATTGCATGGATCCACCGGCACACCCAGGAAATCTTATTTGTGTTTTCCATGGTGCTGCTTTGCACTCCTTATGGCTGGCAGTTGTCTATTGAGATCAGCACACAGCTTTTATATACAGTGAATGCAAATGAAGATCAGAGGAGAGCGGTGACTTCATGCTCTGCTCGGTTGGAAGAAAAGATGTGCGTCTTTCAGTGGAGCTTGGGGGGGAAAAAGCAGCTGGATCCTGTGAATGAAAGGAGTTGTTACCTGCACGACGGTGCCAGCAGGGCTGAAAGGCAGCCCTGCTCTTACCTAACTCAGGAACTGTGTCTATGGGTCATATTCCTGCCCAGGAAAGCACTAAAATCAGATTAAAATGCACTCAGAGCTTCATCATACAAGACAGAGAAGGTTAAACACAGGGAGCCAGCCTGAGAAAGGGATAAAATAGCCCTGAATGCAAAAAGTACTGATTGAATGTACAACCAGGCAGACGGGTAAGGCTGTCTTGATACTAAATTCAAGATAACCCTGTGTGACAGCTCAGCTCTCTGCTGGGAGAGGGAACCACTTTCTCCATGTGAAGGAGCAGTTACTGCCCCTGTTCCAGTCTGCTGGAAGTGCTACAAATAATTCATCATTAAAATTCAGACAAGATGCAAAACGGAAATCAAACCAAGTATCCGAGCAGTGCCACCAGGGGTACGGTGTGGAGTGGCACACAGGTTTGGGAGCAGTGGGAGACAGGAGTGCATGGCTAAAGGACATTCCCTAGAGGTCATTGCTTCCCAGAAAATGCTTTTTAACTCCCAGCGTATTACTGTGTGAGTATGAGTGAAAGAGAACACTGAGATGCCAAGGAGGTAAAAACACCATGTCCCTCCCAAAGGTGATTAGGAGAAGTAGCCTTAAAGCCCTTTTGAGTTTCCCCCAAAACTCTCCCACCTTTATTTCCTGCCCCGAAGGCACGGTTACGACAGGAGACAGGGAATTCAGGGAAAGGGGGAATTTCAGTTCCGTGCCTGTAGCTCCTGCATACAAACACGAGCCAGGCTGGTACTTAAAAGTGGTGACCATCTGTTTGGGTGGCTTATGCAAAACAAACCTCCAAGTTGTCAGACAAGTCTGTCAGGCATGTCACAAAATAGCAGTGCTGTTGGCATCGGCGGCCTCCTGCCTTTGTGGTAGAGCTGGGGGGACTGATTGGGGCAGGGGACAGAGAGGACGAGGTCAGACGTGGTCAGAGACACGGAATATATGTTAAACTAATCCAAAGTGAAAGGCTAAGTGTGATTTCTGAGTTTTACTGGATGGTCGGTACGGACTGGGTGAGTTAAGGGCAGAAAATGGTCTGGGCCAGGCTGGAACCAAGAGGGGATGTCAGGTATGAAGTGCAAAACCACCGTGGATCTTGTGTTGTTAAATAGGCCTTTATTTGTCCATCCTACATGGGAGTTTTTGGGGGACTGGGGATGAAGGGCCCACCAAAGGATGTGTCCTTCCTTTCTGAGCTGAGATACTTTGAGGGCAGGTACTGAACTCAGTGGAGCTGCACTGATGCCCCACAGCACACACTGACACCTTGCAAGTTTTCCTCATCCCCTCCCCGAAGCCCTTGCTGGCACAGGTCTGGCTGTTTTCCTTCTTCCCAGCACCAGCTTCCATTCAGGGCTCCTCTGAATTACAGGGTGATGCACAAAGCACCTTTGGGAGCTTTTACCTGAGCATGGCACCTGCTCAGGCCACTGCAGGGTGTGACCCCTTTGAACCATTCCCGTGCTCTGCTTGGTTGGGTTTTGCCAGCACACAACCATTATTACTTTATTTTGCAATTAGCCCATTAGATTACGTACTGTCTGGTCCCACAGGCCGTCCCTACCCCAAGAACTTTCTGGTTTAAACAAAGAAGGCAGGCAAAGGTGATGTTACAATTCCCATTTTGCAATTTGGGCACCAGGAAAAAACATTTTACCCTTGTTCACACAAAAGCTTAGCCAGTGCTTCTATGCCCTAAACACAACAAGAGGCTTCCTCTAGAAAGAGATTTCATACAACTATTATTTCCCAGTTGCTCCAAAATATTGTTTATCATCTTGTTATGAATCTCCCATCAGTGGTTGCACCTAATTCTCATCTAATGTGCCTGCAGCACCTCTCACTACTGTGTGTAATCTTTATATATCCCTGAGAGTAGAGAGAAGGAGAAGCACAATGGAGTTTACAGAACATCAAAACCACAGGGGATCACTTAAAACTGTTCTGCATGTAGAGGCAATTAAAAAAATCCATAACACATGTCTATAAAATGCTAAACATAGGAAAATTTACTGGTGGACTGCAGTTTCGTTCAGGATGGAAGAAGACCTTTGACCAAACTGAATTTATTGAAACTTCTCTAGCCTGCATGGTGGCTAGAGAATCAATGTGGCTCCAGAATCTGCAAGTCCAGTGATTCACAGTTTTCAAAGTTTCTTGTCAGCCTTTAAACTCCTCCAAAACATCCTCAAAAGCAGAAAGTGAAAATTCTAGCATGAGTAAAAAAAAAAATCCTGCTTTCTTTGTTTGAATTCTGGGTGCACATATGTACATGAATATATAAATATATAAAATTTAAAATGTTTCAGTTCTGCATACAAGTCTGAATTCAAGCCACAGCTCTGAGATGCTGTTTCAGAAGAGATGCAGGCCTAAAAAAATGAAGATAATTCCCTGGTCCCTGCCATTACTCAAGCTGGGTAAATCACTGTCCATAACCAGAACACTTAAATTAGAGCTATTGTGCTTTTTGTGTCACCATGCTCTCTGTGATAAGAGGAAGAGATGACACAGGTGGCAAAGCTTTCCAAAACTAAATGGATGTTCCTTCCCCTCATCCGAGCCTGGAAAAGGCTTTAACTCTGTGTCCATGGCATGAACAGGAGTTCATCCCCCAGGACCTGAATAAAACCAATCTGACTTGGGATTTGCTTTCTGAGAAACCACGAGAATTCAGGGTATTAAGGGTTTCATGATTGTCCAAGAAAGGAAGCTCAGATGCAGTTTACAAACAGTAAAATCTTCTCTGGTGTTCTGAAAGTGTTTTCCATCCTGCTAAGACATGTTTTGCTTGGTAACAGGCTTAGCAACGTAGCAGGATTTCAGCTCAGCAAGGCCGGGAGTCTCTCCTTCCTCCAGGCTTTGGGAAATTCCTGCAGGGAGGAAGAGTGCTGCTCGGAATCTTCCGATTTTTGAAGTGGTTTCCCTTCCTTCACGGCCTTGCCCTCGGGTGTTTGTTTTGTGCAAATATTCCTGAAGTTCATCCTACTACAAAGAACCGGCCCGAAACCAGCCCCAAGTGCCACTTGAAGGGTTTTCCTGGTTCACAGTGACCTGTGGAGGGAAACCCCATCCCAAGGGAAGGAGCCGATGGACAGAAATGTTGCTGGAAGCAGCAGCTGGGAAGGCTCCATTGAAAGTGATTTCCAAGTTTGGCAGCGCTGGAGGAAATCTTCAGCTGTCGAATGGAAAATCCAGGTGTTGCAGCCACAAGGGCTTGGGAAAAGCTTTCCCTGATCTGTGCTGATCGCTGAAGACAGGGAGTTTGGGGCTTGGATAGAGCTGTGGCAGAGAAACCATCTCAGCAAAATACTTCCATTTCCAGTCCTGCCCGTGGATATTTGTGAGCAGGAGCTTCCTAGGAAGAGTTTGTGACCTGGTCACACTCTACAAATGGTGACAGGGGGAGAAGTCCCTGGAGGTGCTCCTTTGGGAGGTCACTCACACAAAATCCTCATTCCCTACATGCAGGTCTCTGCCCATGCTGTGGTTTAGGGGATGAGATTGGAACTTGAGCAACAATTTGAGTGATGAACTGCTCTGGTTCATGCACTGCAATCCCTGGGTTCAGCACTGGGGCCTCAGAACGGTTTTGTCCATCTGTGCTGGGAGGGATCCCACAGCTCTGCAGGGGGACAGGGACAGTAAGGTTGAGGCAGCAGCTGCCAGGAAGGTGCACTGGAGAAAGGCTTTGGAAACATCCCTTGGGACTGAGTCCCGTGGCTGCTCTGCACGTGCATTTTTTATTTTTTATCATTGGCTTGACTGCAGATTTCTGCTGTGGGACTGAGAGATGATTCCTGTGGGATTCAGGTTGTTCCGTGCCAGTGGCTCCAGTGTGTTTGGGGTGGGGGGATCTCCATGAGACAGTTCCTTAGTCTAATGATCCAAAGTGATAAACCATAGAGGGCTCTTTATTTCCACTGTGTGCTGTAGTTAGGCTGATACTTGCACCTGAATCTGTACAGTTTCAGTTTATTCATGACAAGACTTAGATCTGGTCTGAGTAGAACAACTTTTTCCATGACATTGTACAAAATTTTCAGACAGAGGGAGACCTCTTATCAGAGGCAAAGAAATCATTCCTGTGATAAGATCGCCCTGTAAAATGATAATGGCAGCGGGAGTGCTTGGTATTGCCTCAGTGATTCAGGATGCTGGACACAAAACTGCCATTAATCATGTCTGATGGCTGCGGGGAGTGGCACAATCAGACAGTCAGGTCTGGTATCCACAAAGAAAACGCTTCTGCCACAAACATCGAGGGAACAGTTTAAGGGCAGAGCATCCCTGCACAAAGATGGCTCAGCCAAGGTCAGGAGTCACTGCAGGACCTGCTGCCTCGGTGCTGGCTGCCCAGGGAACAAGCTCGTGGGTGTTCAGGGAGGAAGACAAAAAGCAACACCTTTGTAGTCCCTGCACACCCCACACTTCACTGGGATCCCATATTTAAATGTTTAAGCAGCATCGCCATGTGCAGGGAGATCCCAGTCCAGCCAGAAGCCAGCATTCCCTGGATTGCTGAGACGTGGCTTTCAAGGCTATCTGACTTTGGCAAACGCTGTCGGAGATGTCAGAGAGTTTCCTGGTCCCTGAGTACTTGGTTTGTTTTGGTATTAAAATTACATGGTGACAAGAAAACATTTCCTTGTGCTTCCGTCTCCCTGATGATTTTGTTGTCTCGGAGCCAAGGTCCCGAACTCGATCCTACCCTCTGCACTAGGAAGGAGAGGAGCTCCAGAAAGTGCAACCCAGACCTCACATGTCGCTGAGAGAGCCTGAAAAATTACCCTGTGCCTTGTGTGTCCAAGCCCCGAGCCATTAATAACTCGATCCTTAGGATGCAATTCCCTTTCAAGCTTCCTATCAGTTTCGAGTGATACAGACACCAGTGTTATCTTTTCTGTCCCTTTTTCTTTGTCCTCACCTATCTCCCGACCTGATACCACTGTCAGGAGCCAGTTTAAATTTTACTGATGAGATTATCAAGACAAAGAAACTCAGGATTTCAGATATCCAGCGCAGCCTGTTTGAATGGGGCCTTGTTTGCATGAAATGCTGATTATCCTTCCCCCTTGGTGGCAGTGTGTTGGCTGTTCCTGCAGAATTCCTCTGGAGCCCTCTGGAAGTTTATCCCTGGATTGTTGCTGCCACTTTCCTGTGCAAGAGTCTGTGCTCAAAGGATGCTGCAAGCCCTCGAGACCAGCAGAAGTCAGGGGGGAATTCCATCCTTTGAAAGAGCATGAGAAAAAAAATTTAAAAAAAAAAAAAAAAACCTAAAAATTCAGTGCTTTTAAATATCAAGTGCTAACCCTGCTGGCTCCTGATGATCACTTGTGTTTTGAAGTCACCTTTGAAAGCGAATCTGGCCTCCCAAATCTTGCTCACACTCGCAAACTCTGCCCCGGGTTTTAACTAAGAGCTCATCGTGGATTCACAGCGTGCGCTCTGCGATTGCAGAAAGAATAGAGACATCCGTGTGTGTGTGTCTGTGCTGCACCAGCCTAATTATCCCCAACAAGCAGAGTCATCAAAGGAGCTGTAGTTCAGCAGCTGACAGCGTTTTGGATTCCATCACTGAGGCTCTCTGCAGCCTTTGTGCGTTACAATGGGCTGCGCTGCCACGCTGGGTCTTGCTCACCCCCTCTATCAGCGGACCCAAAGAGGAGAGTTCTGGGCTTTGCTGGGCGTTTTTCTGTCCCCACCGCGTTCTGGGCTGCCTGGTTGTGCACAAAGGCTGAGTGGAGAGAGCAGAAAAGTGGAGGGGGAAAAAAAAACCCAGCGAGGAATAGAGGGAATTGCTGAAGTCACCGTAACAAAGCAGCTGATACCTGCAGAAACTCTGTTTGAGACACTTGTCTGTGTTCAGAAGGTGCTCTCCCTTCAAACCCACTCTCCTGAAATTCCTCCTGAAGCTTTAGGAAGTCCCAGCAGCCAGAGGTGCTGTTTGAGGCACTCCTGAGTACCCACAACTCGTGGTACAGAGCTGAGAGAACCAACCTCACACACCTGGGGAGCAGGAGTGCTCCTCCATTCTCCATCCTCAGCCTTCCCATTTCTCACTGACATTCCCAAAAGGACAAGGATGGGCATGGAGAGCACAGTTGTGTGTGCAGGTGTGGCAGTATTCATTCAGGCATTGGCAGGGCCTTGGTTCTGTCACCAACCAAGCACCAAGGTAAAATTTAAACAGAAAACAAGTAATTGTAGATTGAGCCTGGAAAGAGTGAGAGCAGACACCAAATCTGTGCCCTTGAATTCTGTCATTGGCAGAACCCAAAGATGGGGAGCACTGATAGACACCCACGGCCTGACGTGGGAAGGGGTTTTAAGTGTATTTTACTCACACCCATCACCCCCTGCTAATACCAACACAAGGCAAGTGCCACTTTCCACCCTTTCCTGTAGTATTTGTGACGCTCTGCTCTTCATGATAGTGCAGAATTAATCATTTGGGACTGCTGACTGTGACATAATTGCCAGTGGAGGGGTGGGTGTGTTTCAGAGAGATTTCTCATCCCCTGATTTGTAAAAATGTCTGCTTTCTTCCTCCTCTGCTCACTGAAATCCGGCGAGTTCTTACAAGTCAAATCTCATTAATGGCCTAATTCAGCAAAGCCCTTGAGCACGTGCTGGAACGGCTGAGACTGAGCTATCCCAAACATTTCCACCCAAGCAGGCCTTAAATGGCGCTGGAAATACCTGAAATGGATGAGGCGGTGCTGGTTTTCTTCTGAGCTGTTCCCCATTTTACCCGAGAGCCGTTTGCAGTTTTCGCGATGCAAATTTCGAGCCCTGAGTTCCGTGCTGAGATGAAACCCCGTTACCATTTTTCCCTGGTGTGGCCCCAGTGAGCACAAGGCTGATTTTTATGTACCACGGTCCTGTTGTGCAAGGAGGAAAGGTAAACATCCTCCCTGCTCCGGGAGCTGACGCTAAATAGGAGCCAGAAGGAGCAGGATGGGGAGAGGCCACACGAGGAGGCAGACAGGCCCTGATCCCAGCATTGCCTCCCAAATCCCATATTCCCTGTCGTTACCCGTAGTTACAGCGAGTCAGATTGATGGGTAAATTCACAGCTGCACGAGGATGGCACTGTGAGGAACAGCTACTTCCAAACAAGCAGCATTCCCGTTTTACAGACAGAAAAATGCAGCATGAGACGATCCATCGAGTCTCCTGATGCCGGAGAGGGCGCCTTAATTAACATTTGCCATCCACTCGAGACAAAGGGCTCTCCAGAGCTGCAGGCTCTAAGTAGTGTCAATGATGTCCTGCTCCCTTGTTCTACAATTATATTGGATTTTGTCTTCACAATCGATATCTCCTTCTGAGAGGAGCTGCCAAGCCCCAGTAAGTGTCAAATCACAATATATTAGCCATGGAGAAGTCAGTTCTCCCAGGCTCCATTCAAAGAAATCTCAAACTGAGCCAGAACTGGAGCTGGTTCGTATTCACACCAGTCCATGGGCGATGGAAACAAGCCTTGGAGTAAATGGAGTTTACAGCTGCACCTTACAAATCACATTTATATTCCTTTTACAGTCTCTTCATAGCTGTATCATAAATGCATTCATGTTCTGAGGGGCAAAGCCTGCCAGCAGTGTAAATCAGCCCAGCAGCACTGACTTTGTTGGAGCAATAATAACACACACCAGCTGAGCATCTTCCCCAGAAATAAGCCAGCTTCCATGGCTAGCAGAGTTTCCTTTAGAGAAATGGAATTTTATACCATTCAGGGAATGCAAAAAGCCTGGGCATAAATAAGAATCAGTACCAAAGCCTCTGGGGAGAAAAATACAAACCTCAGGTGTTTCACAGCACATTTATGTGTTGGGGCCATGGAGTATTTTATAAATAGTGACTCCAGCTCTGTGCCACAGCCCAGCTACTCCCTGCCTGGAGCTGGGGCACATAATCCTGCTTTCCCAGGCTGCTGCATGCCACGGTATCCTCATTATTTGGGTCTCAGACACATCAGCCAAGCACAGCAGGCTGGGGAGGGGATGAGTCAGGAAGGGTCCAGGGAGACCCACAGCGTGTGATGGCACAGGACAGCTGATGCTGCTTCCCTCCATGTCACAGCAATTACAGGGGAATCCATCCCCTGTCCTGGTTAACCACCAGTTAATCTCTGTTATGAGGTGTGTGTGGGGTGGGCTGCACAATTAGAACCCCTCACACCAACCTAAAACCAGCTCTGGGGAGGGTATTTTTAAGTGTCGCTTTGATTTGGTAAAATAAGTGCGATTTGCAGGGGGAAAAATGACCTGCTCCCCCTGGTATTTCCTTTGTTCTCCCTGAGGTGAAATTTTCTACTTGCATGGGGAGGGCAGCCTTTGTGAGGATTCTTCATTTCATCATCCAGCTTCCCAAAGAAGCCCATCAGATGCTATCCCAGAGAGAGGATTTAACTCCCTACAAAGACCCCTACTTTGGGGATCAGCGTATCTTTCCATCTTCCTCCTCTTCCTGCCCCAAAGCTGCTCATCCTCGTTGAGATCCGAGGACTTTCAGCCCTTGGAAGTTCCAAGGGGAAGCGTGGTGTGCTGGAAGAGCACAGTGTGCCTGGGACTCAGCTGGACTCACATATTCCTACCAACATTTGCCAGCCGTTCTTGGCACAGCCTTTGGCTCCCCTGGAAGCGCATCCCACGTGGAGGAACTTGTGCATCAATCACCCTGTGATCTTAGCCCAGGCTTCTGCTGTGAGTCAGCCTGACCGAGGGCACTGGGGCTGCTGAGATCCTTCTCATCTTCTCCTGGGAAACTCCAGGGAGCAGCTGCTGATTTCTGTGCTCCTTCTTGGTGCTCCGAAAGGCCCATCTGCTGCAAAGGGAACTGGAAAAGGGCAGGGCCGAGGCTGCCCGGACAAAATGTGACAACGGGAGGGGGGAAATGAATGGGTCTTTCACAGAAATGTGTCATCCCCAAAGAGCCTGAGGCCAGGCTGGCAGCAATGGGTTGGGAATTATGTTCTGGGATCCCAAAGCATGGGAACAGGATTGCCATGTCTGAATGTTTCCTCCCTCCATTCACCCCCCACCCCAAGCTCCAAATGGAGATAAAATTCTCCTGTAGTTGCTGCCGCTGCCCCTTTACAACCGTGGGACCAAGAGCTTGCTGAGGAGTCCTAGGATTTCCCTGGATGCCAGCTCAAGAATTTCACGTATTTGCTGTCAGCAGCTTCTTTTAGGGGAGAAGGATGGCAGAGATGTCCCCTCAGTCCCTCCTGACAGCCAGGGGGGCTGTGCAGACATGGGGAGGGACGAGAGCAGTGAGTGCCAGAGCACCCAAACCCCTCTGGTACCTCCGTGGGAGTGGGGGGCAGTGGGCAGGACACGCTCACAGGGGATGTTTGCATCCTTTGTGACAGCAAAAGTCAGGAAAACCTTCTCAGATCTCACAAGAAGCTGAAGGGAGCAACACAACCAGAGTTGCTGTGGAGCTGCTGGCCCAGCATCCCAGGATAAGCATTTTCCTTGGTTCCTTGAGGCACAGCCAGCTCCAAGGGCAGGGTGCTGCCTTCTTTTGGTATCAGGAGCATAGTAACTCCCTGTCTCACTGCTGTTTTGGAGGATAAATTCATTAAAGATGCGAGCTGTGATAGTGATGGGGCACAGGAGTTGTGTATGGACCACAGAAAGGGTGTAATTCCTCCTTGGATCACCAAAAGCCAAAAAAAAAAAACCCCTAAAAATCTGACTTAGCAGCACACAGGGGGAAGTTGTATTGCTGGGTTTTGGGTTTATTCACTGAAAGAAACTAATTATGAAACCTGAGGGCCTTGCTGTGTCTGGAAGCCAAGCCCTTTCTGGAAGTCCAAAATGGATTAGGATAAAGTCAGCAGCCACTTTGGGAAATCTTGGCTGAGGGATGCTCGGCGTCTCTGCAAATTAAGCACCTCCCAACGAGCATGAAAGCATTTTAAGGTTTTTGCCTGAGGACACAAAGAGAGTCTCTGGCAGCACTGGGTTTAGAGCTGGGTGATTTGGATTTGCCATCAGGCCATAAATAACCCAAAAATGTGCTCTTAGGTGGCAATTAGCTGCTGGTCCAGGCATCCAGCTCAACCTTCCACCCACTAGAAATTATTTCAGTTCTGCTGCAGCACATCCCCAAGCCTTGCAGGACCTTTGATGTGACTTTCATTTCAGTAATACACGTGAAATTTTGTGGTTTCTTAGGCTGGGTGTAAGTGATGGTAAAGGAAGGAATCCTTTTTCCATCCTGCTTTATCTTCCCCTTACTTGCAGCGTGTTCTGAGTGTCAGGAACACGCAGGCAGTTTATTTGTGGAGTACCTCTCTAATCACAGAAGTAGCTGAAGCAGTAGAACAATTTAGATGAGACGATGAAAACGGGATTGAGTGTTGTGATTAGATAATTGTCCCTTTGCTTCAAGGTATGAGTCAAAGCAGAGACAAGTTTTTGGTTGGAAAGGAAATTCCTGGAGACTGTGGCTTCCTTGGTGGTGGTGGTGGTGGTAAAACAAGCAGAGAGTGTTAGCAGCGTCCCAGCAAGGTCTGGGAGTTGCTGAGGGGGGTTTAAGGCAGAAACATCCCCGTGGGTTTTGAAGTTTGGGGCCAAGCTGGGCTGTGCAGCAGCACGTCGGGCAGAGGGAACTGCATCCTTTGAGCAGCGCGCTCCCGGGAGCCACGCACGTTCCCACACGTGGGTCCCACCTCGGAGGAGGAAACCAGGATGAATCCCAGTGCCAAGCTGGCAAGGGATTCAGCGTGCTGCTCGAGTTCAAACACACGAGCAGCTCCGTGGGTTTGAACTGAGATTATTCAGGCACGGCCTTGAAACAATTTTGGCTTTAATCGCTGTGCAGGGTGCGGTGTTCTGGTAGTCCCGTGCTGCTGTTGTTGCCGTGAGCCAACTGCCACCCCACGTAAGAACTGCTCGATTTGGTTATCTGGATGAGTGTCTCTAATTTCATTTCCTCTCGGGTGTTCATCGAGAAGGGTTTTTCTCTTGATGTGTGTGCGCATCCTGTTTGTTCTGAGAGGTGCAGTTCCATCCTTTGGCTCTGATCGCTGCTGTGCCCGCTGCCCGTGGCCCTCACCTCCAGTTTGGAACAGGGTTTGAAGCACAGGAATTGCCCTGGAATAGCTGGGACTGTTCTGCCTCCCACTGCGGCGTGAGGAAGGCAGAGAAATTTCCGGCAGCTTTTTCGCCATCGGCAGGGTGATAAGTGTTATCTCCATCCCCACTTCTGTTATCTCCACGGGGAGGGGAACTGCAAGTACAGAAGGATTAAGCTTCTGTTTTCAAAACTGGCTGTCAATTTTTCGGGTTTGAACATGTAAAAGCAGGCAAGTGTGAGCGCTCACACACCCGATCCCCCACGCATCCCACCCTCTCTGAAAACCCCGCACGACTGAAGTGGAAGCATCCAAAACCTGCACCTGCTCGTGGCACGCTGAGTCTGTCATTTCTCCAAAGCCAAACTGCAGCCTGGAAGGAGATGTCTAACAAAATCCAGGAATTCAGTAGTTATTTTCAGTGGTGGTTTGGGGCTTGGTTTTAGAAAGTGCTTTTAGACATCCAGACAACAATTCCGTCCCCTCCTGTTCAGTCTCAGCCATTCTCTCAGCCCTGTCTTGGCTGCCACCACAGCCAAGTTCTGCTCTTTCCTGCCTGCCAGATTTGGCTGCATATCTGAAATGGCTCCGCTTACACCTGCGGTGTTACATTGCATTCATGTGTCTCATAATTCAGGGGAAAAAAAAGAAGAGAGGCTTCTATTCTACCTCATTCAGGTTAACCTCTCTCTTTTCAGTGCTAATGCTTAAGATCTTGTAACCGCACGGAGGAGGCGGGAGGATCCAACATCTAACACAAGAGCTTTCTTTAAAGATGCAGATTGCATTATAGGAAATGAGAAGCAATAATCAAAGGAAGTTCTTCATTCTCATTATCAGCTCTCCCCTGTCTCGTTTCTCACAGTAGAGCACTTCTGTATTTCCAGCACAGCCCCTCTCAATTCTCTTCATTAGAGACTGGAGCCTCAGCACTGCAACCTCTGCACAGGCACCTTCACCTTCCCTGAGCCAACATGGATTTTTTTGCCTTTACTTTTAAACAACTCATTTTCAAACCTGGCGGAAGACGCAGCTCCTTTCCCTCAAAAATCAATGGCTATCAAAGCTTCCCTTTGTCCGGCCTCATTCAGAGCACGCCGGCTTGAAGAGGAATCATTCCCTTGGATTCATCAGCCTTTGTGAAGCATTGATTTTCCTCCCTGGCTCGTGTGCTGCTGATACCCAAGTCCACTCCAAACCTGCTCCAGCCAGGAAGTGTGATAAGCCTGGCCAGGAGATTGGCAGGGCTTCAGCTGCTCAGAAGGCTGGGCTGGGAAGGGAACGTGTCAATGTTTGCAGTAATTGGTGACAATGAATCCTCTGTGCTGGTGGCTGAATGGGATCTGTTAAGACATGCAGAGGAGGACTTTTAGATTCTGATTTAAGAAAGCCCTAAACGTGTGTTTACATCCCATTGATTCCGGTGAGTGGGATGGGCTGAGGTGGAGGAATGTTTTGCCCTCTGCCTCCCTGTGCAAGCCGAGCACAGCCTGGGTAAGGACAGAGCCATTTCCCCGCTTTGCAGGTGTTCAAAATGGTTCCACACGGCAAATGACTGTAGGGAACCCAACAAACCCAACCCTCTGTGTCTCACTGTGCTCTACTGACCCTGCTTAAAGTTTGCAGAAAGCACTGGAGGAACTTTGGATTTGACTTCCAAGAGGTTTTGTGATCCCTGTGAGCGCCCAGTCCCCGTGCCGGGGGACACCTCTGCAGGGGTTTGACTGGGGAAACAAGAAGAGCAGCTGTGGGGAGGGCCGTGGCCGCTGTGACCTCCCACCCACGTGCAGGGCACATCCCTCCCCACGGGAGGTTGTTCAGCAGCACTGGGGACACGTGGCCGACTTTCGTCCCCGTCACGCTGGCGCTTCCCGGCCGCGCTCCCGCAGCCCGCCAGCTTTGCCGGGGTCATTGCACGGATTTTTTTCCCTTCTCAGGGTCTCTGCTTTTGCAGGATGCCGTATTCCCACGATGGGATAGCTCACAGCACTGAACACAGCCCAGAAATGCGGTCCCTGGCTCGCTTTCCATCCCTTCCCTCTCCCAGGAGCATCGGACGGAGACTGTTCCTGCTCGGGGCAGGAAAGGAAGGTCAGAAATGTGGAGCTGTAAATCTGCCAGCAGTGGCTGTTTCTGGGGTTAGCTCTGCTTCCAGAAATGCTCTGGTGACAGGTGATTTCAGTGCTGGCCCACCTTAGGTGAAAAGAAATGTTGAAATACAGGATTTTTTTTGTCTTCCTCCCCCCCTGCTCTTTATGACACATTCAAGGGAGAGGAACAATAATGCTCCCTCCTGAAGTGTGCAAGTTTTAGAACTGCTCTGACTTTTTATAAGTCATGTCCTTCTGGTTTCTTGCCAAGTGCAGCCCTTGGAGCACTTCTGGCTTTTATGTGTGTCCGTAATCTTTACAAGCCATAAGACGAGCAGAGAGTGTCTAGGGATGGTGAAGGTCCCTCTTTTCCCCCAGTACTGGTGTTTGGGTTCTTTCCCTGCTCTGCCTCCCCCCCATCCCTGGGAACTGGTCAGGACCCAGCACAGGGGCAGTTTGTCTCCTGTGCACTTCTGAACCTGGGGAGGGAAAGGAAACGGCTTCTTCCATCTCTGCAGCGCTTCTGGAACTGTCCACCAAAACCATCTTGAGGCAATTGCAGATCCATCCAAACACAACATATCTCTAATGCTGAAAATCCCCGAGGTTCCTCAGGGCTGGTAGCTGTAAAAATACACAGAAAATACCTACTTTCTATTTATATCCAGGCAGATGCACACATTTATCTGCACATACACATATGTTCCTACAATACACGCAGGGCATGGACACTTGAAGTTAAGCGGCCATTTGTGGCCAACGTGTGGTTTGCTTTCTTTATTTTTTTTTTTTTCCCCTCTCTAAAAGACCAACCAAACCATGAGAATTAGAAGTAGAAGCCACGAGAGCTTGTTGGTTTGGAAAAAGAACCTGCAGACTGATGACAAACGTCACGTCATAAAGCTGAAAAGCTCGTCAGTGAATGACTGTGGAGGGTCTGTGGGGTGAAGTGATTCAGACACAAGGAAAACGTGTGCAAGGGCTGGCATTAGAAACACAGACCTGTCCCACAACATATTTGTAGGTCTTCCTGACCACACTAATGCCTGAGGATTAAAATCTTACCTTTGCACGATTATTACATTTGTGTTTCACCGCTGCTTTGCGAGTTGTGGCCCGGATTAACAGCAGGCTCTTGTCAAACAATGTGGAGATCTTAAAAAGAACGGGACACCCAGCAGATCCCACTGAGAGCCTTGTTGGGATGAAGGTTTTTGCTGTGTTGCCTTGCAGGGCTTTGCTGTGGTGTCACCTCCGTGGCATGGCTGAGCACACAGAGGGTGTGAGGGTTCAGGAGATGGAAGGGCTTCGCTCTGGCCACGGGGACAGAGGGGCAGCCCAAAGCCCCTGCTGCCAGCACGGGTGGCACACCGAGCTCAGCCTGGGCTGCTGGGATACGAGGGATGTCAGGAATCATCCAGCCAGGCTGTGAGGAATAACAGCTTCTCCTTCCCCCGATGCGCTCACATCAAAATCTAAATAAGACTTGCACAGCCCCTGAGATGGAAGCTTCATTTGGCTTAATCACCTCTAAGCATTTCTTCTGTTCTCAGTCTGTGCCAGCCACCAGCTTGGACATTTCCTGAGCCAAACTCTGCATTTGGCCCAGAATGCCTGAAAGCCACCATTAAGCCAATCCTAATTTAAATTTCCCTTTTCCTAATGCGTTTATACTTTAACCACAACTCTGTGTGCCAGTAAGTCCCACCACTCCGTGCATCATCCTAAAAGCACTTGAGTGTGTTTCCTTGTGTTTTTAAGCACAAAAGCTCTTGGTTTCTTTGAGCTCAGACCTCAGGTTATCTGAATAACCATCTGCATCAACTCCAGAGGATGCCCAAGGCTCCTGAGCTTTTATTTTAGGTCTAGAAGCATCCAAACCTGAGTTCAGCAAACAAGATTGAGCAGAGAGGACTGAGTTTTACTGGCAAAAATAAAAAGTCACACATCTGCTTTCCCTCTCCTCAAAGACACCTCAGCCCTGTATTCCTCAGCCATTCATGTGGGTGCTGCTCTTATATTTTTATTGGCATGGACATGCCCTTAGCTCTTTTAAATGCATTTGGAAGAACTTAGTTATTAATCTTAGTACAGTTGGGTCAGATAGATCTAAATCCTGGCCTTCGGCGGGTATTAACAGATCCGTGGTTCATCTGGGCTGGGCACGTGTTTGCTGTAACCCCATCAGACACCACACTGAGGGCACGGCTGTTCCATGGAGAGATGTCAGGCAATGCTGCAAGGACACATAAAATCAATGGGAGCACAGTTCTTAACCACATCAGTTCAGAAGAGTCCAGTCTGACTGATTTTTGAAGGAAAAGGAGAGAGCTGAGGACACAGCTTACTGCAAGCAAGGGGTTGGTGGGTGTTGTTGAGCTTAATTCCCTCTTAATGGGAAGCCAAAAGGCGTTCAGCAGAAGTGGGAAATCCCCCTTCTCCCTTTTAGATGAAAAAATCAGCTGGATGTTGCACTGAGAGAGCCTTAGGTGCTCGGTATTCCCCTGTTCTCCTGCCTGCAGGGATGGTTGTGTCACACTTCACTGCTGAAGCGCTCTGAACGTGGTGGAACACCCCAGAAATCAGTGAGCAGGAGCAGGAGCCAGCCATTATCAGGCACAGCAGTCATGTGCCTCTGCTCTGAGCCAGCTCTGCGATGAGCAGAATTACAAAGCAGTTTCCAGAGTCGTGGTGAAGTGTGATAGAAGCAAATCCCAGTGCCTGAGTCTTTGATTCTTGGCTGAGCTTGCTCTTGGATGGGTGGTAACATTTAATTGAAGGTGGAGGGGAGGCAATACAGGAATATTGGGAGCAAAGTCTGCCCTGTTATCCAGAGGGAAGGAGCCCCACGTGAGCTCGCATCTGCACCGGCAAGGAGCTGGAAGGACCTCAGAATGAGCCCTGCAGTTCGTGGAGCCTTCAGTGGGAACCAGAGCCAAGTTGTGAAATCACTGGGATCCCTGCCACCCCGTTTCCTCCGACCTGAGAGGGAAGGTCACAGCCTTCCAGGGGTGGCTGGGGGTGATAAACAGCTGGGCTGTCACTTGGTGGCAAATAAAGGTGGTGTTGTACCTGCTCCGTGGGTGGGAAAGCTCCTTAACATCCGGTGGGTGCCTCTTTGGGTGTTCATTCCTCCTGAGGCCGGATAACGGAGCTCGTTCCAAGAGCTGTGGCTTGTCCTGGTGAGCACAGCCGAGGCCACCAGCTCGTGCTGTGACCACCAGTGGCCTCAGGCCAGCTGCACTTCTGCCCCTCTTTCTCCAGGACAGGTCACTCCCACTGCAAGAGGGTTTTCCCTGACCACAGTTGGAAGGGAAGTGATGAGGAGAGGCCAAAAGGTTCAGGGGCAACTGCAGGACTGCGGATTTTACCCAGATGAATTTGGGCAGAAGCACTTTGATGGTGAAGCTCTGTACGTGTGGGATGAAGGATCCTTTATTCTGCCACCAAATGCACAGCAGATGCTGGGATTAAAACTCGAGCTTTTCCCTGGGGCCTTGGGGGGGGCAGAATCCCAGCTAAACGTGGCTCTCTCCGGGGCTGAAGGCAGCTTTGGGGGTTCTGACTGAGCAGGTGCAGCGGTTGGAGCTGACAGGGGGTGACGGGATGGAAAAAGAGTCACACACAAAAAAGGTCTCGGTTCTCGGTTCTGGAGCGGAGCTGAAAGTCATGTGAGTGACCAAATATTGGGCAGTTTTACAACCGCTGCCTCCCCCCACCCCCAGCCAACCCCCCCAGTCACACATCCTGCACACGTCTTACGCTGGGCTTGGAGTGTGTGTAACTCTCAATATTTGCTATGTAAAGCTCCTCTATTTATTTTTAACTACTATTCCACTGAAATAATAGTGTTTTGTGCAAAAACCTCACGGTATTTCACAGCACTGCATGGCAGGGGTGTGGGGGGACACCCTGGGGGTACAGAGTGGGGTGTCCTGGGGGAAAGCCGCTTTCCAGCTGCCCCCAAATCCCCATCCCCCCATCCCTAAGAGTGCTGCAGGCTCCTGATTCCAGCTTTACTTTCAAGCCCACACAGCAGCTGGAGAGCCATTATGGATTTACCTCCTTGGTGCCTTGGCAGCCACGTGGACCCTCCCAGATACAGCCAAGGTGATGGGAAAGGGGGAAATCCTAAGGGATTGTGCCTCATCCTTTGAACAAACAGCAGCTGTGGGCCTGAAGGGAGCCAGAGCACCTCCCACCTTGCACATTTTAGCATTCCTGGGCAGCCTGGCTGTGAGCAGCACACGGGGTTCAGCTCTTAAACTGACAGAACACATGAGAAAATATAGTAAACAACTTGAGAGGGCTTTGGGGGATGTAGGTGGTGAGATCTTTTTTTTTTTTTTTTTTTTTCACCCCCGGTCACATTTTAGTCTCTTGACTGCTGGGTTGTGCCGTGTTTTAGCGGAGACGGATGGTTTCTTCCTGTGGAAAAGGATGGAGCATTCGGAGAGACAACACCCCATTAGTTGTGAGCAGATTTAACACCCCTGCCAAGCTGCCATCTGCCACCGAGGAAGGGGAATGGAAGCAGGATGAGGCTCGGAGGCTGCCGGGGCTTGACTGCCTCCTTGCTTTCTGCTTTGTTCCAGGCGAGCTGAGATGCAAAGCTGACACCCGGCTCAGGTGTTGTGCCACTAAAAGAGCATTTCTGCAGCTTCCAGAAAAGGAGAAGCTCTTGGGTTTGTCTGGGGGTGTTGTGTTTGTCGTGGGGAGTTGTCAGGCTGGGGGCTATAATTAGCTTTCCTGCGCTGTAAACGGGGGAAAACGGTGCTTTAAAGATCAGGAGATTCCCTGTGGGAGCAGAACGGTAGTGCCACGTGCTGCCTGCTCTTTGCTGGGTGTTTCGGGGGCTCAGGGGAACGCAGAACTTACAGGAACCTTCATCTTGCCCCACGGACAGCACAGGAAGTGGTTCTTTGAGTGTTTCCTACTCAGCTGCAAGGAGGAAACACTCGCGGGGCAGGACTCCCCAAATGTCACGCTCCGGGTCCGGACCGCAAGGCTGAGGGGGATTAGATCCGTTTGGGGACACCCCCAGTGCATCCCAGACTTCTGCCTTCTCCAGAATCGTGGAATGGTTTGGGTTGGGAGCGTCCTTAAAGATCGTTTTTTCCAACCCCCTGCCACGGGATGCACTGGATAATGGTTTTAACCCAGTCAGGGAGCAGGCTCCAGGTGGAATTATGAAAGTCAGTGTGGATGTGGCACTGGGGGACATGGTCAGTGCTGGGGGACTCGGTGATCTCAGAGGTCTTTTCCAACCTAAATGATTTCAGGGGGATGGGGAAAATGATGTCAGAACTATGAGCTGAAATCCTCTCCCTTCTCCGGGGGTCCCTACCAAGCTGTGAGCACAGAAACCACCAAAAGAGTTTGTTGGGTCTTTGAGCTCTTTTTCTCTCTTCCAAATCAGTCAACGTGTTGTAAAAACAGCAAGAATTGGGTTTTATCAGCTCTCCTGCCCATTTTCCAGGTCAAAGTGGTTGGAGCCCATTCAAATAAAAACAAAACACATTCGAGGATATTCCTCTGCTGATAAAACCCAAATTAATTCTACAAATGTGCTGACATGCTAAACACATGAAAATCAGAATTTCCTGGAAGCAGCTGGACCAAACTCTGGCTGCTGTCAAGGCAAAAATCTTTACAGAAAAGGCAATTCCAGAGAGTTGAACTGTTCACCATATTAATGACATTCATAACGTGACTCAGTCAGAGGCTTTCATCCCTAATGAGCTCGGATAATTCCAACGTGAAATTTTACTGTATGTTCTTCCTTCTACTCCTCCTCTCTGAATGATGTCCCCAGCATTCTGCCATAAACATTCCTCCTGAACTTTTTGCCCTGAATGTTTGATTATCCACAAAAAGACAACGCCTGAGGCAACAAACAATAGGAGCAGAAAAAGATGAGGTAGATTTTTTTTCTTCTAACATTCAGCAGCGAGCAGGACGGGAGAATTATCTTGCTCCTTGTTCTCTCTCTGAGTTACTGTGTGCTAAGTTTAGCTGCTGAACCCATTTGTGCCATGGTTTTCTCTCTGTTAAGAAGGGTAATTCTGCCTGAGACAGCAGCAATCCTCTGAGCGCCGTAAAATATTCAGAAACACTCAGAAAATTGGGTGCAGGGGTGAGGCTTCCCCTCAAATGATGGAAAATTCACCTCCATCCCGAAGGGAAACGCTGTCCCTTTAAGTCATTAATACGTAGCTGCAATACAGACACACTTAAATAAATTATTTAAAGTTATTTCGGGTTGTGTGTGGGAGGTGGGTGGGCGATGAAGTTGATACTTGGTGGTTAGAGCAGCCTTTAGCCTTTACATCTCTCCCCGCTTTGCACAGGCACTTTTTGGGTCTCTTTAGCTCCTCTGCCTGATGCAGGCGATTAAGGAGGTGCTGATCCGGGTGGGGCACCCTGCAAATGGCACTTTGTGACAACACAAGAGCAGCTTGGCCCTGTCCCGCTGGGGAGATGGTGAGGAGAGCCCAGGAAGGGCTCCTGGTGCTCCAGGCAGCTCCTCAGGCTCTTGGCTTCTCCACTTTTTATTTAAGCGTTAAACCAGTTTCCGTGGGATCCTCGTGGCTTTTTTTTTTTTTACCATGAAACTTCATCTGTCTGCAGCCAAAACTCAAAAATCACTCCTGAGCCTGAATTACAGCCCCTGTGAATGTTCCCTAATGAACCCAAATTTCAGTGCCCGTTTCTCTCCCCATCCATCACACGCCCCAGCACTGCTGTACAAACCTTCCCAGTGCAGCAGCAAATTGCAAACCTCAATCCTGACTTTTCCATCTTTGCCTTCTACTTCCTCTTCTAAAAATGGCTGGGAATTAAATTTGTTGGGCAAAATTCTTAGCGGATAATCTGACTTTCTCTCTGAGTTGATAGAGGGGGAAATTTAGGTTTGATATGTGGAAGAAATTCTTTGTGGTGAGGGTGGTGAGGCCCTGGTACCCAGAGAAGCTGTGGCTGTCCCATCCCTGGAAGTGTCCAAGGCCAGGTTGGACGAGGCTTGGAGCAGCCTGGGATAGTGGAAGGTGGAATGAGATGATTTTCAAGGTCACTTGCAACCCAAACCACTCAGGGATTCGATTCTTTTAAACAACCAAACCCAAGATTTGAATTTTGCCACTTCAGTATGAGTGGGATTTAGTTCCAGAGAGAATCAGGCAAATAGCAAGGATGGATAAAAAGCAATGAGACTCTGGAAAAAACCTCTCAGAAAGGTTCCTAGAGGATTGAAAAATACAGTTGCAGCTGAGTGAGATCTGAGTTGAGAAGGAACTGAGGCTCGTGCTCCAAGAACAGACACATCACTGTCACACACTTGAAAGCTGAATATGTCATTCCTGTAAATGGCTCTTCATGGGTATTTGTTGATGAGTTGCCTCCCTCAAACCTAAAATGAGCCTGGGATACGTTTTCTGCCTTTCCCCACAATCTGCTGATGATGGGGAACCGTTCAGCGTGGCCACAATCAGGTTTTATTGCCTCGTTATAAAAAATGCTCGCTGTTTTAAAAGCAATTTCTCAAGTTAATAAGGAAATCTATTGAAGTTTGGAAAATGCCAGAGTTTTTAAGGAGCTCTGGCTCCTTAAAATACACATGAAGCAGCTTGATCCTCACAGACCTTTATATTCCACAGTACAAAGGAGGAGGATTCTGGTTCCTCACAACCAGTTCTGATATTTGCATTAATAATGCACATGCTGGTAGAACCAAGAAGCCTCCTGACATCAAGGTCGCAAGCTCCTGGGCACTGTTCATACATTTATTGATGCTCTTTGTTCAAAAAAAAGCCTTTCACCTAAAAATTGGAGGGGTAGCATGGTGTGGGTGCAGACAGGGCGAGGGAAGGTGGGGGTGGGAGTGCAGGAGGAGCTGGCTGCTTCCTCACCCTTCCTCACCAAATTCCTGCTGGAGAATGCAGGACTGCACCCTGTCCATCCATGGGGCTTCCTAAAAAGACAGGAATGTTATCCCTTGTAACACACAGCACCGTTTATTTCCCACTGGGAGTTACTGAGCTCTGCTCCAGCATGGACGTTAGAGATGAGCTCTGCCTTAGGAATTCTTTCAGGGATGGAGGCTGAAGAAGTTCAGGAAGGCAGAGCTTGGCAAAGCAAGGTGGGTTGGATTTGGGAAGCTCCCATTTCGGGGTGCCTGTCAAAAGCCCAGCTGAGGGGCTCAGGAAGGAAAGAACCAGGAGAGACTTTGCTGTGCCGAGGTGACTCCAGGAGGGAGCTGTGGACAAAGCAGGGAAATCCAGTGCCCTGAGTGGATGAAAGGAATAAAATGGACATTGTCTGAGTGACAGGGCTGTGGATGGCTGGAGCATCCCGTGGCTGGGACGTGGGACTGGCACCCAGTGCTGTTCCCCACGAGGGATGATGATGATGATGATCCCTGCCAGAGCTCTCCCTGCTCTGGCTCCCAGGACATTGGCTCCAAACCCTGCTTGCAATCCATGCAAAAATAAATAAATAAAAACCTTTCCTTGGGCAGCCAGAAGGGAATGCAATTAAGGCAGCCTCGTGAAGCTCATAAAGGCTAATGCATGAAAATGAGCAAAGACAAATTAAGGGGGAACATTAGGAAGAACATTTCTAATTGTGAGGTCGGCTGGCCCTGTTCCTTCAGCCTCCAAAAGCTGAGCTGGAGAAGGAATGAAATGATCCTACCGGGAACAGTTCTGTGCTGTGGGGAGGTGGGCAGGATGAGTAATATGGAAACTCCTTCTCTACAATATAATGCACTTTTTCAGCCTTTCTCCAGAAATCCAGCCGTGGTTTCTGGCACTCATTTGTGAACCTGTGTCCTCCAGAAATGAAAATCTTCTGTTGTTCTTTTGGCTGAGCTGTTTTCTCTCTCCTCCCTGGGTGTTTCCTTAGCAGAGGACATGGCACAGGTTTACTGATCCAGGAGGAGGGAATATCTCCCATCCTTAAACTCCCAGTCACTGCTGGGATTGGTCTCCAGCTCCTACTAACATATTTGGCTCTTCTTGGTTTGTTTTCAGAGCTTGGCTGCTGCTGGAGCTTGAGTTACAGAAATCCCACATGCACACCGTGAAAAAAACCCCAACACCTTGTGCTCAGTGTTTCCTGCCACAAGGCAAATATTCTGCCTATCCTGACCTTCTTCCCAAGCAGCTCTTGTAGGTTTGTGTGCTTCACGTTTAGTTCAAGGAATGAAATCTGGGAAACCATCACTTGGAATCCATCCCCAGTCTTTTGGTGCTTAGGATCATCCACCAGCTTCTTGGTTTTTTCCCTATCCCTGTTTTCCAGGCTTTAAAATAGGAATATCCCATTAGCAATCCAGCAAAACCCAGCGAGCTTTTCCATGAGAGTGTCACTGTGGGAATTGGGGTGTTTGCCACAAACGTCCCAGTGATTAAAGCTGGTTCAGGGTTCATTCATGCCTCAGTGAGGAATGTGAGAGGAACAGGAATAGGAATATGAATATGCATGTACATTTTTATTCTGGAGCTCATATCTTCCAAGCCAGCTGCAGGGCCAGAGGGATGGACAAATAGTAGCATTATTCTGGAGTGTGTGTGAGTACATCTCACACGCTCGTGCACAGGGAAGAAATCATAAGATGGTGGTTAAATAAGCCTTTGTGCAATTTTTATCTACCATTTTCCACTATGACTCACCATCATTTACATGTTATCTAACACCGAGAGTCTCAGGTTTAGGTTACTTTCTGTTCTTAAGTGGGGAAAAATCAACTTGAGGTTTCTCCAGCCTGCCTGGAAGAGGCTCCCACGGCTGGAAGGAGTTAAAGGTTTGCTGGAATAACTGTCAGCAGACAATTGTGTTATAAAGAGCAGCAGTTACCAAAATACATTTTAGCCTGCAGCCTCCAAGAACAATGCAGCCATTGTAGTGCAGGCTCAGAACTTGGCACTGGGATCAGCCGGAGAGGGAATCGTGGTTTGTTGATTAGGGAAGCGATGGAATCCATTGGAAGGTTATTGTTGGGAGTCCTTCCGAAGCAAATCCCAGCCCCTCTGTGCGGGGTGGTTGGGTTAAAGGAGTGGGGGTTTGGGCAGTGGCGTTGCCTTTCTTCCCCCACAGGTAGCCCGGGGGGTGATAAAACCCACCTGCCTCCAGGTGACCTTTCCAGCAACCCTTCCCAACCCCGAATTCCCAGGATAAAGGCGAGGGAAGGTTGGAATGTTCAGTGGAACGCTCGAGCAGAACTTTCTATTGTCGTCAAAAAGCCCTAAAAATAAATCCGAGCTGAAAAAAATTTCACCTCTTTTCAGCAATGACAAAAATGGCATGTTTGTGTTTGAAAACGTGCAGTTCTCAGGATAAAAGTCGATTTTTTTTAGGCTGCATAAAGGGCTTAATCCTCGTGGATTTGGACAAGGTATGAGGCTCTCGTTGGGTTTCACCCAAGGTGTGGTCCTGGTTTTAGCAAAGGTCCTACAGCTGGTGCAGGAGGCCAAAGGCTTAAAAAAAACCTTCAAGGAAGACTTTTCTGTGTGGGTATTATCTGAAATAATTCAAGCCACATAGATCTGAGAGGAGGAAAATGATGGGAATTTTAATATGTGAGTAGGTTTTTAAATGGTGGTGGATTGCCCCAAAACTGCTCTTGGAGGTCTCCCTATTAATGGCACAGGGGGTACAGAAAATCAGCCACATCCTCACAAAAAAACTGCCATAGATTTTTAATTCCTTTGGGGAACTTTCACAAAGTTGAGGGTTGGAGTTTCTGAGCCTTTTTTCTCTCCATCCTGTGCCTACTCCAGTAGAAATCTGCAAAACTCAGGGCTTGGCTAAGGACAGAAGCTCCTGGGACTGGCTTAAAGACAGCGAGATTTAATTATCAGAGCATTAAAACCTGAGAATTTTCTTTTTTCCTTAAGATCTCTAAGGATTTAGGACACACCGAAGTTGTTCTCTTAAGCTTTTCTCCCCAGACAGGAAGGATGTGGATTGACTTTGCCTTTTCTAATGAAACTCATTGATTCTGAAATAATCACTCGTGCCATTAAAACAACAACACAAAAAAAGAGGTAAAATTACAGGATTGAGGAACTCTCACGATGCGAATGTGAAATGGCTTTTAAAATTCTTCAAAGGTTATTATGTCCCCAGCACTCTGCTGATTTTTTTAAAGTGCCTAATTTCATTTGAATCACTTCCCTTATAAATTACACACTTAAAAACCTGCTGATGTTGCCTCCAATACTTAGAAAAACATCCCATTTTTTTTCCTTTTTTGTTTCCATCCCCCATTGTGTGTCAGTTTTACTTGGACAGACACTTTCAGGCAATGATTTCTTCTTCTTTTTAACCTCGGGAGCAGCAGAGATGAACTCAGTTACAATTTGTTATTCGTGTACAATGCTAGGCCTTCATAAATCTTCAGTTTGTTTAGCAACAGAAGGTTTATTTTCCATAATTTTAATTAACTTCAGACCCGGTATTACTAATTTTAAGCCAAGTTCAGTAGGGAGCTGTAGCACTTCATTGGGATCCTGTCCAAAATGCCCTCACCTTTAATTAGAAATGTTAAAGCCAAAGCCATTTGGAAGCCATTGGGAATTTTTTGTGGAGATTTTGGAAGAAATTCTATGGTAACCTAAAGAAGAGCAGCAACAGGCAGAGACCTCCCTACCTCTATTTTGGGCACAGGATAAAATGCACCCAAAAATAAATGGATTTGTCAACATCAACCAGCAGGAGAGAAGCAAATCCAGCACGAGATGGAGTTACTGAAGCCCCCTCACGCCTTCAATAGTCCTGCTCCTCCCTGAGTTTTGGGGCCTTCCTGCTCTGCCAGGGAGAAAAAAACAAAACTACTTTGAATTTCTTTTCCACCCATACCCCCTCCATCCATGTGGGTGCCACAGGGAACTGCGATTTCAGGATGCAGATGAATTCCTGAGATCTCACTGATCCGGGTGAATCGCCGAACAATAGAGGTTCTGTGTTTGTGTAAACATCCCAGAGACAAAAATAGGGAAAAGTCAGGGAAGCATAAATGTGTTTATATCCAGAACGGTCTCCACAAAGAATACTTTGTACAGTCGTCTTATTGTTGTGTTGTTGGGGTTTTTTTTTTCCCCCCCAGAAGCATCAGCAGTTCCTTAGGCGTGTAATTTATGAGAGGCTAAAATCTAAATTATGCATCAAAAAGGGAGAGATGCAACTTCAGGGTAATAACACATTTCAAAAATAACTTCAAATGTGCGTAGTTCAGAGCAGCAGCCTATAGCTGGAAACCAGTGCCCAGTCAGCAAAGGCAGCGCAGAAGTAAAAATTACTCTTCCTTCCATAAAAAAAACCAAACTGGTGGAGATCTTTATTTTTAAATCTGACAGCAGCAGAGCTGTATCCTGGAAGCCTGAATCTCTTCGGAGGGGTGATCCTTCAGAAGTGCACTAAACAGAATATTAAAATAAGGCAGGAACTCTCTGGAATTATGTTTCAAACTGAAAAAAAAAAAAGAATTTTTCTGTTTAACAGACAGAAAAACGCTACAGTGCAGCTCAGTGCTGATGTTTGTATAAATACAAGTCCTTGAGAACTCCAAGATCCCTTTTTGTCCTCCCTGAGCTGTTCTGCACCAACCTCAGCAGGGATAGAACCTACTGAATTCGCTGATCTTAAGGATGGCTGATCTTTTACTAATAATTTTTTATCAGGCTTTTTTACCAGAGGTATTTAGCTGAGGATAAAGAAAATTGTGAGTCACAAGTAAAAACTGCTTTCCTGCCTTAAGGTAAAAAGATCCTCCCCCTGGGGAGTGCAGGGACCACACCATGAATAGTTTACCTCTCACAATCGATATTTTTTCTGTCTGCATGTGCTGTTTAGAAAGCCTTGCCCTGTTATTTTTGCCGTGGTGCCGCAGGAGGAGCCCGGGATAGCGTCACGCTGATGTCACACGCGGCAGGAGCTTTGCCAGGGGGGAATTCGTGGTCCGAAGAAGCGGGAGAAAAGGATGGAGCGAGAGGAGAGAGGGGGGAAAGGCGGAGGAGAAGAGAGGGCAGGAGGAATTCTGGATAAGCTGAGGTGGCAGCAGGTGATCCTCGCTCTTTTCCCAGGTACTTACAGAGCATGAGGCACCCCAGATATTTGAAATATTTGGAAAGCCACCCACAGCAAAGCAGTGTCAGGACCAGCCTGGCTGCAGCTCTCTATCCAAAAGGAACGATGCCACCAGCACGGGATTCATTCCCTGGGCTGGAATGGCCCACCGAGTGAGCAATTGGTGCCATCACCTCTGGGATTGACTGGGGAGTGATTTCTGCTCAGAATTTCCTCGGGGCAGAAGTCTCTCCTTGCTGTGTCATGTGCGTGTTTCGGATTCGACCCGAAATCCCCCTGGACAAAGGAAAGGTGTGGAAGGCACGACCCAGGGAAAAGGCACCGGGAAGGGGTGACAGGAATCCTCACTGTTGTCCCAGTGTTTCCCACTAACAGCTGGCACTCCAAAGAAAAGCCAGATGCTGCTCCCGGCGACCCAGATGGAGTCACTCCTGTGAATCCAGCCCAGTTCCTGGGGATTCCTGCCAGGATAACTGCGAGGAGCACATCCTCTCCAGCTCCCCTCGCGCTGCGCTGGAAGGGGACAAGTGTGGAACACTTGTCTGGGAGGTGACACAGCCCTGTGCTCACAGGTGGCCGCCTTATGCTCTCTTGGTAGACCAAAAAAAAACCCCTTTTTGTTTTTGGGGAGTGCTGGATACAGAAAAACAGCTCTGAGAGATGACCTTGGGAGTGCAATTTCTTCTCTCAGCTTTGAGTTTCTCGTCAGTGCTGCGCTGCAAATGAAAGCCTTGACTATGTCAGGGAGCAAATTTTTATCCCTCACCAACGTCAGGGCTCCAGTGAAGTGTCAGGGCCGGGGCTGGGATGGATGATAAATGTTCCCCTCTCTGGTTTTCCTCCCGTGGGTGTGTTTACAGCTCCCAGGGAATGCAGTGGTGTTGAAGTACTACCAGAATATGTGATCACACTGTCAGGAGATACAACAATAATCACTGATTAAAAAGGAAGAATGAAAAGAGTAAGAGCTGGTGGCAGGATTGCTAAATGCTGAGCAGCACTGTAAGACAGCCTTTGATTTCTTAAATTAATTATACATTCCCTCATACTTTGTACTGCTGTAGATTTAATTGGACTCCTTTATTTTTAGGCAACTACAGCAAGAGGAAGATAGGATACAGCTTTCAGCAGCTCAGCTCCAGCCTAATTCTGCCTCATTCAATGCCACTGGGAGCAAAATTAGGCTGATGCTGAGCTCTTCTGAAAGCCTCGTGGTCCCCATGCAGTTCAGCACGTTCACCTGCCTGGCAGGATGGAGTCATTTCCACGCAGGAATCCAGGCAGGACCGGGCTTGGCATCCACAGAGATCCCCAAACCAGCAAATGGGACCGAGGTCTGTTTCCTGCCTGCAGAATTTGCCCTGATTATTCACTTCAGCCTCGCTCCCCAGGATTTATTTGCACCTTGTCTGCCAAGGTGCTTTGCAGAGAGAAAGCATTCAATGTCAGACTGCAGAACAAAGAGGAATGCGCTGGAAAAAGGGGTCTGCTTTCAGCTGCAGCCTGAAATCTTGTACTGCCCCAAAGGCGTGGGGAGACAGAGGAGACACCTGCACACACACACACAGCAGCTCTCATTTCACGGGATCTCCTTGTCCCCGCTTCCCAGGGGTGTTTGTGGAATTGCAGGGAGGTGGGGGCAGTGAGGGCAGGTCTGTTGGGACAGCAGGGAGGGGCTGTGCTGTGTGCTGTGTCTGTGCACACACTGAGCAGCAGCTGCTGGCCCTGGCAGTGCACGACCCTGCAGAGCTGCACCTGGGAAACCTTTTCCTGCCACATTGGCTGACTTTCCCAAAGCCTCAGCTCCTGTACCAGGCAGTCTGTGTCGTTGGAACACACATTCCGCTCTTTTGGCTTTCCCAGGAGAGCGTTTCCTACAAAACTTGCCCCTCCTCTCTGCAGCTGGGGCAGCATCAAAGTGTTGGTGTGGTTCCTGTGCTCTCAGATCAGAGCCTTTGTCCTCGTTCTGTCCCTGCCTGCGCAGCAGCTCTGCCTGCCCCCATGGATCCAGGGCAGGAGAACGTGTGGAGCTGCTGAAGTGCCTTTGGACCTGCCCTGCCTTGGAACAGCCAGCCCTGGGAATGCCAGGAGCACTCACAAAGCCCCGTTCTGGCTGGTGGTTGATGCTCTTCCTGTGGCTGCAGCCTGCTTTGGGGCTTGTTTCTGGGAGGGTCTCTGACGGATGATAGCCAGGGAAGCTCCCCTCCCAGCCTTCTCCAGATGGTGCACTCCTGCAGCCATCCTAGAGCCTATTTTTTATTATTTTCTATTTTACAGAAGCTGCAAGACATGAAATGTCCTTGATAGCTCTGTCACACTGGGTTTAACTATCCCAGCGGGCTCAGGAGTTACTGTGGGAAGTTGGAGAGACCCATGGGCACACACAGGGATGCAGCACAGTCCTGAGAGCCTCGAACCAGACTGAAGAGAGGCCTCAGTGCAGAGAAAAGCTTGAAGAGTGTCCAAGGTCAGGTTGAATGGGGTTTGGAGCACCCTGGGATAGTGGAAGGTGTCCCTGCCCATGGCAGGGAGTGGAATGGGGAGGGCTTTAAGGTCATCCCAACCCAAACCATGCTGTGATTCCATGATTCTAGGACTAAATCAGACTTGCCTCACTATATCAGCCTCTGAAATTTACTGCAAAAAAACTCCTCTGGTATTCTCCTTTCTTGCCTTTCACAATCCAGCTCTTAAATATTTACCAAAAAGGAAGCTCACACGAGTCTAAGTCCTCTACCATGACCACAGGAGCCTGCAGAACAAACTAATCTTTGAAAACCAAGAGGGCTTTACAGCCAATCCTTCTAAGCACCTGCCCTTCGCTTTATTTATTTATTTTTCCTATTCAACCTCCCAAGAGCCCCCTCTGACAGGTGGAGAGAGGGGTCTTTGTGTGACTGCCAGGTGTTCTCCTGCTTCCTACTGCTGCTGGTGATGCCCGTGCCTGGCTGGAAATGTCCCTGGATCAGCGAGTCCATCCCGGGACAGGCTGCCTCATCAACAGGATGGGAAGAAAGGCTGGAGTAGACAGAAAGAGAGAAAGAAAGTTCTGCGTTTCAGAAGGAAAAATTGCACTTCTCAGGCTGCTTTCTAGATACCAGACACACACGAGCAGCCCAAGATGGGGCTCGGTTGTAAAAGGTTTTTTTTCCCCCGCGAGTAATTTTAGCAGCACACCCCCACAGCAGCTCCGGCGCTGCTGCGCGGGGGAGAGCCACGCTATGGAAATGAGGTGCTGCTCGGGGGGTGTGTCTGTCTGTCTGTCTGTCTGCCTGCCTGACAGTACCTGCCTGCAAGGATCGGTGCGGATAACGAGGTCTCCAAGGCAGGCATCCAAGGCCCGGCCTCCCACGCAGCCCCGGCAAGGGGAGAGGAACGTGTCCCCGCTGCCGGTGCAGCGCTAGGATGAGGTGTTAGCTGTGTTCGGGGAAGGGAGGAGGGAGAAAAGGATGGGAAAAGCCACTTGGTGCTCAGGCAGCACATCTTGGCTGAGAATCCTTGTGGGCAGAAGCCTGAACTGAAGGGAAGCCCCAAATCTCCCACTGTTTAGGTACCCGAGCAATCACACAACATCCGTAGAAGTTTTGGCCAAGGATGGGGATAAAGGAGGCAGAGGACAGGCCAGGTTGGGTCTCTGATCCTCCAAGAGACACACAACAAGTTTTTCCTGGGCAAAAGGAGCGAGGACTCCATCCTTACTTACCCCCACTCCATTGCTGCCACCTCTTAGGTGTCAAAAATTAAAATGATGATGGTGAGAGGAGGGAAAAAAGGAGATACAACCAGATTGTGGTACCCACATCGCATCAGTTCTGGGTGTGGGAAACGCAGAAGTGGAGTCAAACACCTTTATGGTTGGTGCTGTGAAGCTGGCAGGGTTTCAGCAGTGCTTAAGCCCTGGGAATTCCCATCCCCTGTGGTCGGATGAATCCGTGTGCTGGGCACTTTTTAAGACTTAGCACTGCTTGTGTTTACTCAGGTGGCTCAGCAGAGACTGAGATGGTGGAGGGAGAGACCTGCTGAGCTGGGATTTTATGATTTGTCCGGTGGCTGTGCCCCGTTGAGGTCTCTGACACTGCTGCAGAAGCATTTTACGGTGTTCAACAGATATTTCGGAGCATGGGATTGTGAATTTATTCCCCCCACAAACTGAGAATTAAGCACTGGAGTAAGCAGTGCATCGTGATAGCTGCAAGATTTGGGAGTCCCTAATTAAATTGGGTCAAGGAGCATCCCGTGGTGAGGGGATGGAGTGGGACCAGGCAGCTGAGGGTTGGGACAGACCTTTTTTTGCTGCTTTAGGGGATTTTTGTGAGCAAACACTCCAGCAGACACACACCCGTGCGTCACTTGCCGGCACCAAATCCCCAGGTTTTCAGCGAGCTGAACAAAGTTCCTTTTATCACGGCAAACACTTGGTTTAAAATCCTTAGAAATGGTGCTGGAAGGAAGAAGAGACCCAAAGCCTTGATTGGGAATAACCTTTCAGCACAGGCTTTGCATGAGAGCAGTGCTGATGCCTCGCTGGAGCCTGTAAGTACATGCTTGAAGTTAAAGAGATGCATAAGGACTCTTTGGTGGAGGGATAATTACAAAATCCAGGGCTCGTTAAAGTCTCCCTATTTTCTTTTTTTGTGATTTGCTTACGTGTTCTGCAGGAGAATGATGAGATACAGGAATAAAGACTCTGCATTTAGAACTGACAGGCCATAACAAAAGCAGTGAAGTAGGCAGGGAAATCTTCCCAGTCTGGGGTAAAGTTTTCTCATTAGGTTCTTAGATCCTTCTTTATCTCATTGTTTCTCAGTTTATCACAATTCTTCATTTCCTGTTCCCTTTTAGACTTCAAGCATATTTATTTTTAATGTGGCCCTTTTTTTTTAACCCTTCCCTCGTAAGGATTGAAACTTTTTGGAGTCTCCTGGCCAAACCTCATGTAAAAATTCCAGATTACTAAACCAGGCACTGCAGGGTCATTTTTAATATTTAATCTGGTTTGGATTAATTAGAATTTAAAGTCTGGCCACGAGTTTATGACTTATCATTGTTATAACAGCAAAATAATTGTACTGTGCATTTTTAGAGCTTCTGTATCACCTGAGGACCCCAAAGTGACCCGAAGGAGACCAAATACAGCCCCCACAAGTTGAAATTCAGAGCGGGGCTTGCTAACTGCCTTGTTTTCTCTTTCCCCTAATGGAAACTTTGACATTAGCTGTAGCTGACTGCTTTAACCACACACTTCAGAATCTCTGAGGCAGGAGCCTGAGACCTGTGTTTGTTTTCTCACCCCCAAAACGGAGCTTGTAGCAGCAGGGGACTCCCAGTCCCAGTTCTGTTCAGGGAGGTGTTTTAGCCTTGAGTCAGTGGCAAAAGTCCCTCATCATCTGCTGCATTAATTGTCCTTTTCCCCTCTTCCCACAGCACTTTGGGGTTCTTGGCCGGGTCTCCCGTGTGAATATTGACATAATGAATATTGACATAACTTGGTCTTCTCTAGAGGACAAAAAAAAAATTGAGGAATGCTTATTTGGAATATTGTGAAATGTGTGTATTACTGAAAACAACAAGGCTTCAAAAATTTCCTGAACAGAGCTGTCTAGAGCAGGAGGCTATTTTGAGTCTCTCTTTTTGCCTTTAACCCAACTATTTGAGCACCCCACCCTTCTTCCTTCCACCTTCCTTAATTTCTTAGACTTCCTTCTTGCTGCTTTGCCTGAGTCTATTTTGGGTGTGAGAGCGGGGTTAGCTTCTTGCCAGGCTTCTACTTCCCATTTTCCATCTCTAGGGTTTGCCTTTTCAGCAAAGCTGTGAGTCCATGAGCACACAGAACCTGTGGGACTCCTCATGGTGGGGAGGCACTGCCCCTAAGGAAGAGAAAATTGCTACTTAAGGAGAAAATAAAGAGTCAGAATGGACATTGCAGGAGATGATGCAAAAATTGATCAGTGCAAAGGACACCAGACTGAGCTGAGCCCAGCTCGGTGGGTGTCTGATCTCACCCATTCCTGGCAAGCACAACATATTCCCTTCTTCACTGGATGGAAAGGGACTGGACCAGTGAATGGATTTATGGAAGGAATCCTTCCCTGTGAGGGTGGGCAGGCCCTGGCACAGGGTGCCCAGAGCAGCTGTGGCTGCCCCATCCCTGGAAGTGTCCAAGGCCGGGTTGGACGGGGCTTGGAGCAACGTGGGATAGTGGGAGGTGTCCCTGGTGGTACCAGATGATCTCCAAAGTCCTTTCCAACCCAAACCATTCCGTGACTCTGTGACTTGGCTGTGCAGGACCCAACCTGACAAAGCTTTGAACAAAACCTGTTGCTTTCACCTCAACCCAAACCTTATCACTGTCGAGCAGAGCAAATTCAGACCAACATCCACCTCTCCCTCGGTGGTTGTGCATGACACGCTGGACTCTCACCTAGGAGGAAGTTTGCATGACAAGTTCCATCACAAGGTCCAAAGCAAGCAGCTCAGTGCTTTGTTTTCGGGCTCTGGCTGTACCACGTTGGCTTTGGGCTGTGTTATCTCTGCTCGCTTCCTCTGTCGGGCTGGGAAAACTTCCCCTGAGCTCGGGGCTTTGCTCTGACTCTGGAGGACAAGTCGGCCAAGAGGAGCTCAGATAAGGCTCCTACAACAGGAGCAGCACGTCCAAAAACCTCCTCACATCACACTGAGGGTTGGTCCCAGAGAGTCACATCCTTGGTGGCCGTCGGGGCTCGGGTTCCCGGTACAGCCCCGGTGTCACCGGCTTCACAGCACAGCAGCTTTCTGGCAAATTGTGCAACTGCACCGCCCCCAAACTTCCTGTTTTGAAACCCCAAGAAGCTGGAAAATGTTAACACTGGCACTTTAAAGTGCTACTTGTGGCTTTTTTTTTTTTCCCCCCCTTCCTAAAGATCTACATGATTCTAAAAACTACAAAGGAATAAAGCGGGGCTGCCTTGAGGAGTGGGGGCAGGAAGGGAGCACAGGGCACAGCATCCCTGACCCGTGTGACATTCATCAGCTCGTGGGTTCCACCTCCCTGAATTAGGGTGTGTGGGGCTCTCAGGTTTGGGGCAGCAGGTCCTGGGGCTGAGCTGGGCGCTGGGACGGGCTGTGACAGATGGAGGGGCAGGAGCTGTGGGGTGGCAGCGGGACAACGGTGACTCGTGCCAAGAGCAGCCACCTGGCCCCGCTTCCCATTCCCGTGGCAGCTCCACCAGCCCAAACCCCACCCCTGATTGGAGAAAGGGGCTCAAGCAGTAAAAGGACCTTGATCCCAAAAGCAGAGCTATGGCAGATCTCATTCCTGGATGGGGAGAAGAGCAATTAGGGAGAAGAGCAATTAGGGAGAAGAAATTTTGTCGTGTTTGCCTCAAACGCTGCGAGGGACTTATTTCTTTGCAATCAGCATGACAACTGCTTCCTTTTCTGGCTATCACTGAGCCTCCAGATGGTACATTGGAGCCTACTTAAACCTCCAGCTTGGCTCCTTGCAAAGACATTGTCTTCCTGGTTAGCTAAAAATGGATTAATAGCCTTGGGATGAAAGCTCCTGCTCCCTGGGAATAATGAGCTGGTGGTCACTCTGCAGCATCCTGGCCACTGTTGGAATCAGGTGTTTGAAGGGGACAAGCCTCTGCTGAATGTGCTCCAGTCCTATCTCCATTCTATTTGAATTTATTGCTATTAACTCTGTTTGGCTGTTTTGCTGCTGGTCACAGTTCTGCAAAACCTTTACCAGCAGCAGTTGTTTCCCACCTTCCCAAACCCTGTTCCCATTTTCCAGTGGCCGCCCTGCACCACAGTTCTGAATCTTCCTGACCCAGCCAGCAGAGGTGCTGCCAACTTCTGGGGCTTTATTAGGGAATTGTGAGGCAGCATTTTTCTTAAATTTCCAGCTCCAGGCCTCCTGCTATTTTCAGACCCTGCTGGTTGTTGGAGCAGCCATACATTTCTAGATGAGCACATAGGGAGGAGAGCTTAAGGAAGTGAACTGGGAAGCCAGACAACAAATGGAATCCGAACGAAAATTAGAAAGAAAAGCAATATCATGAGTATAAGCAAACCTAATGGCAGGGTTTTCCAAGTGAAGGGGAGAATAAAAGAGGAATTTTGATGGGGTGTGACCAATTCAAATCAGCCCAAATACCTGTGCCTTGTTCCTCCTCCATCCTGCGGGGCCGTGGAGTGGCTGGCAGCACTTGGACATCCAAGCCCACGCCTCATAAAAAGCTGTTCTGTTGTTGTTCTAAGGAAAATAATACCCTGCTTCCTCTTTAAACCGGGTGTCTCTTTAAAAATGTTAAATGGCTGCCACATTCCTGCCTTTATCCCTGACGCTTTTTACGAGTCTGTGCTTCCCTTTTCTTCTGCTTTAACAAGCTGGCTAAGCAGGGGATTAGGGAATGACTTGGTGCACACGTGGGGGGGAAAATCCGCCTTCAAAAATCTTACATAACTCTAAAAAGCAAGAGGCACACGCCCAGGCCTTCATTCTTTGCTCTTCAAAACCATCATCATCCTTATTATCGTCATCATCATCCTCCTGTGGCTGCAGTTTGCCAGCTGCACTGTCCTCTGAAAAAATGAACATTTTAAATAGTGAAGACCACAGATACACAGCAGTGTGTTTCCCAAACTTATTCCTGATCACATTTCCCATTTCCCTCTCCTTCCCACTGCCAGAGCTTGGCGTTGAATGGCTGGGAATAAGCAGCCAGCCCTTGGGAAGGGGGAGGAAGGGAACTCTGAGCCCCACCGGGCTCTCAGGCACCTTCCACAAACATTTATGTGACCTCCAGGACACAGCAGAGTTGGAGATCTCACAGTCCTGCTCTCCCAGGCGCTTCCCCAGCCTCTGGAAGTTCCTGGATTTCAGGCCAGCCCTGGCTCTGCCTTTCCATGGCTGTGATGTGCTCGTGGCCCTCGCTGCCCCGAGCTGGGGATGGGGTTGGTGTCTCTCATCAGCCAGGGAAGCAGCAGCAGGAGAAGTTGAGGTGATGCTGGAAGGATCCAGCTAAAACTCAGTGAAGGAATAAAACTGAATTATTCTGCTGCTCACTCATATCAGAGTCATTTGCCTTGCAGCAACACCCAGGGTTTTGTTGTTCTTTCCTTCACAAACTGCAGAGAGGGAACATCCCCAACCGCCTGCCCTAAACAGGAACTGGATCCCTGGTGATATCTTCCTGTGCTGGCCCTATTTATAGAAGGAAGGTCACCCAAATAAGAACAGAGGCGGTATCATGGGATCTTTAGGTGAATTCTGCATGTTGAGGATTCAGAGGAGCACAACTGAGAACCATTTGGGAGTAACACCTGGCTCTGGCCGTTTTTCTGTGTAGAACAACTAAGGGATTCGTGGGATCCAGGAATTTGGGTGTCTTTCCCTGCGTCACGTAACCAAGTCGTTAAAGGCACAGAAATTCTCCTTGCAAAACTCTTCTTCAATGTGCAATTGTTTATGGAAAGCCTAAAATAGACACATTTCCATCATTGCACTGCTGATCAACAATTGATGAAAACTGCAAAAATTCAGGAATCTGTAAAGGTCACTCGATGGGCAATTTAGAAATAAGTACACACCCCAAAAAAGAGCTGGGAATTTTACTGTTTGTGAAGAATTTTTAGCAGCTTCACTGTAGGTGTTGTTATAGAGGAGGGTTTGAATTCAGGACTTTCCACCCCATGATTAAGTTTGACATGTAAGGCAAGAGGAGAATTAAATATTGGGCTGCTGACCTGTGCCTGGACTGACAGATGTCCTCCAAACAGCAAATGCAGCCACAGCCAGAAAATTCCTATTTTTTCCCCATTCCCTGGAGCCAGCCAGCATTTTTGCTGTCTGTTCTTTTACCATAAACCAACAGAGATGAGAAAAGTCAGGCTTTAAATAGATAAATATACCTATTTGAATGTATATATATTTACATAAATACATGTTTTATACTCACAAACAAGCAAAAATAAAGGTGCTTATTTTATATCCCTGAGAAAAACGCTCTGTTTGACAGCATCCTCCTTTCAAACTCACTTGGATTAAATTATGATCTGTAATTCCTATCTCAACCCTGTCAGGCAGGCCTTGGAATGGGACCTGCTGAGGAGAGAGCCAAGTCTTTCCATCATGTTTAATGCTACTTCCAAAAAAAAAAAATCTTTATTTACCCAGCTCAATAGCCCTGAGACTCGGGGCTACTCGAGGTGGTGAATTCATCCCTCGGAGGGGTTTTGCTCACGGGGAGGAATTTTGTGCAGGCTCGAGGGATGGAATGAAAGGGGAGGTTTAGTCATTCCCCTTTTTTCCCGGGCTGCCTCCATCCTGCCGTGGCTCGTTGACAAATCCCTGCGGAGGCAGCTCGGGGCTGGGGCTGGGGCAGAGGCTGCTGCTGGTGTTTATTTTCTGCAGCAATCCAGGCACAGCCAGCTCAGCTTTGCTGGTGGCACAGTTTGAGTCTCTGCTTAGCAAAGTGAAGGGAGAGTCAGTGGAAATCCCTCCTGGGGGCATCAGCCCCCTGAAGTTTGTGTGTTTTTTAGTGATGCATCTTTATCTACGTTTTATTTTATCTCAGAATAGTTCCCCCCATCCCTTGCTCCTGCTCTGTTTAACTTCCCCACGTGGCAGTTCATGGCCGCTGGCAGCCACACACCCCTTCCTTTTTTAAAACTGGGCTGGGATAAGGCTGAGCACTTTTTAACCTGGACTAGAAACAGAAATGTGAGCGCCCAACAGAGGGAGGATTTCTGCCTGGTGCTGCTGAGACTGAAGGTTCTCTTCATGGTTAATGCATCATCCCCCATTACAGTCATTTCCTCTGAAGTAAATGGGATTTGGCCATTACACTTTATGTTTATTGATATATATTTCCAGACTGAATTGACATTCCCTCTTTTTTTTTTCCTACCCTGAAGTGACAGGAAGCCAAAAACCCTTCCCCAGTAAGGAGTTCAGTGCTGCAGCACACGGAGCTCTGTGCTTTCCCATGAAGTGGGCTGGGGTTAAAATGAGCACCATTTACACATTACTGTGTAAGGCAGGGCAGCAACACCAATTCTGCTGTAATGATTTGGGCTAAGGGGTCAACTGGTTGTCTGGGATGCTTCCCAGCCGTATTTTGATCCTGTTTAACCAGTGATTGAGTGGATAAAGACTTTCCTTGTGACTTGACATTGGAGAGTGTCACAGGGATGCCTTTGAGGTTGAAGAATCAAGTACATCTCATTCTTCCTGCTGGATGAAATACCTGCTGTGCATTTGGAAGACACTGCTATTAGGATTTTTTTTTCCCCTCTTCCCTAAACTCTCCAGGCTTGCAGTTTCCCAGAACCTGTGCCTTGCTGTCTGTTCAAGGTGGCTGTTCCACATTGCTGGGTGCTGTTCAATGATTTCCCTGCACTTCAGGGAGCTCAGAGGCAGCAGAAGCCAAGAAATGCAGGAATTGGGTGGCCCGAGGGACCAGTAATGCTGCACGAAGCTTTCCGTGCCCTACCTGAATCCACTTTGCGTGACCACGTGTGGTGCCATGTGGTAGATTCTGAAAAATCAGTTATTGTCTTACTTTTTCTTCTTTTCTGGTTCATCTGAGTCACAATTTTTTCTCCAATGCTCCAGCCAGCACTTGCTACCCTGCATGAGTCAATCTGAGCACCTAAGCCACAACTCATCACCTAATTAATTGACCTGATTTTCTCAGGAGCAGGATGTGTTTTCCAGCTCCCACTGCGCTCAGCAGTTGTGAAAATCGGGCCACTTGTGTGTAGCTGTGACTGGTTTTGAGTGCTCAACTTATAAAAAGCTGATCTTGGCCCTGGAGCTGGAGGATGGGTCCTCTCCAGGTTCTGACAGGGGTGGGTTTTTGGGTGGGATGCAGAGAATTATCAGTCATCATCACCATTCCTTGTGCTAAATTAAAAAATAAAGGAAAAAAAAAAAAGAATCTCTCAGTTGCAGGTCCTGGGATAAAAATATCCTTTGGTTTTTGTTTGCTTTATGCAGCATTTCCTCCTCACACTGAAAATTAAATTGAAAAGGGAGTTTAGTGTCCCCGTGGATGGTGGAGGCAACTTTGGAAATCGCACATGAACAAATTTCTGTGTCCAGCCCAACGTTCTCTGACGCCCTTTGGGGTCCCCGAGCGCCGTAGGAAGCTGCAGTTAATTCCAGCAGAGCTCCAGTGTGTGATTTGTTCCGAGGAAACGTCGGTTCATTAAGGAAGGAGTCGCCAGGGGTGGGTGGCAGAGCCGTCTGTCCTGCTGGACCGTGCACAGCTCCTCCCGAGCTCTGCGCTGGCTTTGGGCAGAGGGAATCCTGAGGGAGAGCCGGGAGGAACTGCTCGTTTCAGGGCTTTTCTGGGAGGGCAGTTTGAATTCCCAGAGGTAGGATTTGGAGAGTCACACCTCAGTTGTGCTTTAAAGAGCAAAAACAACCCAGGCGAGAGGGGAGGTGAGCTGAGCAAAGGCAGCACAACCAGGGCAGGGAGATGATGGAAGCAGGGCAGGGACATGATGGAAGCAGAGCAGGGAAAATCCCCAGGCATTGCTCTGCTGGAGGAGCAGCCTCCCTTAGAGGCTCCCTTATCTTTTTTGCTCTTTGCCTTTGCCCGAGCTGCTTTCCAAAGCAAAGCAGGGGCTGCTTTGCATAGAACATTTTCCAGGCCAGACAAAGGTCAGCAGGGCAGAAGCACCGACCCACGGTGCTCAGCACACCAAACACATCCCTCCAGGAGGCAGGTGCTGGGACTCTGCTGATCTCCAGGGAATGCTGGCAGATAAGGGCAGCGAAAAGCTCCGGGAGGAAGTATTTTCATAATCACACATTTGCAACACGGCCCTTTTTTTGTTGTTGTTTTGCAGCGTTATCTTTCTGCCTTCCTCTTAGCCTCGAAACGAAGCAAAATGTTGTGTGTTCAAGGGGTGGGGAAGGCAAGGGCAGAGCTGAAACACAGCTGAGTCAACAGCACATGGCCGTGGGGCCGTGGGTGACGCCGCAGGAAAATCCCTCGTGGTTGTCAGAGCGCTTTGGAAGTCATCGCTGCACACGGAAAGGGGGACACGGGCACAGTGACACACACAGCAACTGCTGCAGGGTCCCAGCTGCCCTGATCCCATCACTCACGGGCTGGGCCCTGCTTCCTTTCAGTAGGAAACCCTGAAATCAGCTGTTCATGGGGAATTTTGCACCTTCCCCACCTGAGAGCACGTCGTCTGCCCCGTGACCCTAATGCTTCTGTGCTTTTCTGCCTCACTCGCTCATAATTTTTGCTCAGGGCAAAATCCATTGGGATTCCTGGTGAATCTCTCCCTTTGGCCGTCGCTGGTGTTGCAGAGCTGAGCTGATCCACAGCTGCTTTCCAGCGCTGATGGGGAGCATTTGGAAAACACAATTCCGTGTCTAAACTGTTGCTTGCGCGGGTCAGTTCTGGAAAACTTGCTGAACAGGAGACCTGGGTGTTCCCAGCTGGAGTGAAAAGGGAATTTGGAGGCATCCTGAAGGGAGAGAAGCAGAAGAGCTCTTTGAGTGTAGCGAGGACTGAAGGGAACTGTTCTAACCTGGAAAAATCTCTGGTTTGTGCCCTCTCGTGGCTGTTGAATTTTTCTTGTCCTCGGTGCAACGCCTGAGCTTTCAGACCCCAAACCTTTGGGGATTTATGCTAAAATGCCCAGCAAAGAGGCCATTAAATGCCAACAGACGTTGCTTCAGTGCCCAGAAAAAGTGGGGAAGTGGGAAAACCCAGAGGTCCCTATTTCATATTTTGCCCTTCAAACAGTTTATGGTGATTTGACAGGTGGCACATCCAAAAGAAAAGGACTGAGAGGATTGGAAAGGGCATCCCATGGGTTTCCAAACACTCAGCAAGAGCTGTGACAGGAGCCACAGGACCCAGCAGCACTGAAATTCCCTTTTTTTTTGCTCTCTTTGCAGGCAAAAAGCGCTGGCATCGACAGGTGGAAGGAGTGTTCAAGCAGCTTGCGACTGGTTGGTATGAAGTAATAAATGTTAAAAAGTAAACTGATGGATTTAGGATTTTAGCCGTTAGAATGTGGAATATTTAAACAGGGGCACTCAAACACCTGCAGAATTAGTGAGGTGCTGTTTACAGCACTTAAAGAAGCAATCCAGAAATGAGTCTTGTCTGAGAGAGTTTGTGATCTCGAGCAAAAGCAAAAATGGGGGAGGAAGAAGCCCCCACTCTCTGCAGCTGAGCAGAAAGCTGAGAGCTGCCTGCTCGGAGATGTGGAGCAGTCTCTGGTGCTCTCCTCCCCGTGTTTTGCACATTGAGAGGCAAAAGCAGTGACCTGGGTTAGATCTTCAGAGCGTCAGCCTGAAACTAAAACCCAATTTTCTGTATTACTTAGCAGTGGTAATGGGCTGTGAGTGAGACAGTGCAGCTCTGCCTGACCCGCCGGAGCTGATTTCTTCCATAAAGGCAGAATGGATTGGAGCCAGCACAGGGGAAGCTGGGTTTTGCTGGGGGAAAAAAAAAATCCATCATTATCTATCCATTTAACAGCTCTTTGTGCCCGGCAGGCTCTTCTCCCATGTGGGTGACCCGTTCCTGGACGACACCCTGCCCCGGGAGTACGTCCTGTACCTGCGCCCCACCGGGCCCCTGGCGCAGAAGCTCTCGGAGTTCTGGCAGCAGTCGAAGCAGATCTGTGGGAAGAACAAAGCCCACAACATTTTCCCACACATCACCCTTTGCCAGTTCTTCATGGTAAGGCAGAGCTCTCCCCTCTCTCTCCTTTGCACACTCCTGAGCAGCCCTTGCCGGGCTCAGCCTGGAGACTGACACGCCTCGTCCAGTCCCTGCACAAGGGGTTTAGGAGGGGCCCTGGGGGAATTTCGCTTGTTGAGGAGGTGATTGGTTTTTTAAGCTGCTGTTTTCAGGGAAGAGCAGCAGCAGAAGACCGAATTCTCATCGTCTCCGGTGATGGTTGGCATGGGGATGGCTGGGGGGAGCTCGGGAAGGTTACTCAGGGATAGCTGATCCCGCTTTGAGGACAAGGGAGGGGCAGAGGATTTCTAAACACGGATTTTTTCCCGTGCCCCTGTGCTTTTTCTCTCTGCATGAGAGGCAAGGTGGACCATTCACACCCACCCACGTGCCTTCCCTGCCTGAGCAGCGCCTGTCCCCTCTCCCTTGGCAGTGCGAGGACAGCAAGGTCGACGCCCTCACGGAAGCCCTGCAGGCCACTGTGATGCGCTGGAAGTGCAAATTCCCGGCCCCGCTGCCCCTGGAGCTCTACACCTCCTCCAACTTCATCGGGCTCTTCGTCAAGGAGGAGAGTGCTGAGGTGCTCAAGAAGTTTGCTGCGGACTTCGCTGCAGAGGCGGCTTCCAAAGCAGGTGAGTGACTGCCCTGGCAGCTGCCGAGGGCTCCTGGCTTGGGCACTGTTGGAAAAACAGAGCTTGGATGCCATGGAGGAGCCCAGCTTGGGCATTTTCAGAAACCCAAAGCTCTGATACCTCGAAGAAGCAAAGCTCACAAAGCCAATCCCTGATTTTTTTAGGTGAAAACCCCAAGCCCCAGGGGAACAGCCCACGGGGTGCTCTGGGTTTCAGTGCTTCTCAGCTGGAAGATCTCTCACTCTTAGTTTAAAGAGTTGTCTCTGAAAGGGAAGTTGACATTTGGTGGTTCCTTAACCTTTCACACAGAGGCTCTGAGCGAGGCTCAGCGTTTCCTGCCCCACTTGCTGCCCCAAGCCACCACCACAGAACTTTCCTTGACCAAATATTTCAAGGCTGTGTTTGTTTTCTCACTGCATTTCTGAGGTGTAAGGAGGGCTCTGGGAGAAGACCCCAAGTGCCCTGGAAACCCAGGGGAGAACCTTTTCCAACCTCAGTCCCCACAGGGCTGTCTCCACGGTCCTCTCCAGTTTTGGAGGGGGAAATAACCAGAGCACCCCGTGCTCCCATGGTCCCCACTGCTGACCAGGCTCTGTGGGTGTCCCCCAGTTACCTCCAAACTGGGAAGTCACAACACCCTGGGAGCTCTGTAGCAGCTCCCTGATGAATCCTCCCACCTTCCATCACTGGAGAGCTCAGCTGGGACTACTCACAGCACAACTGGTTTAGTTCTTCACTATCCCAGGCTTATCCTGGAGTTTAAAAGCATCGAGACACAGCAAATTCTGCATCCTGGGGGTGTTTCCATGCTGGACAACCACGCAGGAATGCTGTGAGGCTGTCCCTGGTTCAGAGGAGGGATCCAGGAGTGTCCAGAAATGTGCTGCTTTCACCTGACCTACAACTTTGCTTCCTTTTAGAAGAGGGAGGGAATTTTATCTTTAAAGAGAAGATTTTGGAAGGCAGACATCGGGTGGGTTCAAGGACACTGCAGCCACGTGAGAGCAGGACCAGTGTTCCCCTCCAAACCAGCACAGTCAAAGGGGCAGTTTTTACCCAAAAAACCCCCACTGACCCAGAAGAAGAAGCACTGATGGCTTCCAACAATCTTCTGCCCCTGAGACTGCTCCAATTCAGACTGGGTTTTTTTAGGGGAAGGCAGTTGCTGCATTGCAGCCACGGCTTGGTCAGGTTATCACACTGAAGTCTCTGGGGCTTTCTCAGAGATCCTGAACGTATTTTTTATTGCTGATCAAAAAAACATTAAAAAAAAAAAGATGGATGAGCTTGCAAAGCTACCCCTGGCTGGCACTTGGAGCCAAGTCTCTGAATAGCTGCAGTTTTGACTGAATAATCAGTCAAATTTAATTGCAATTTTCGGTTGAATAAGCAAGAATAAATTAGGTGCAAACAATGTATCCTATGATTTCCACCTCTACTGGAAGAGTCCCAATATTTCACACGCTTCCACCTCTCTGGTTCCTGGAATCTTTTCCTAATGCAGGTTCTTTTTTCTGCAGGATCATTTTGAATCTTTATTAGATCCCACGATCTGGGAGTAGCTCACCCTCCGTGGCTAAACTGGCAATCCAACTAATGTCCAGGGAAAAGATTGAATCAACTTGCATGAACCTGTAAATTCCATGGGTTTGTAATTGTTGGTGCAGCAAACAATGGAGGGAGAGTAAAAATTACGCTTTTTAACCTGCTTATTTTGGAAAGATCCTGCTGAAAGCCTCCCCACTACCTGGAAAATTGTCCTTTTTTGGCAGGAGATGCAGCGTGCTCAGAACTGCAGTAGCTGTTCTCACACCCTCCGTTGTTTGGCCGTTTGGCGAGGATGCCTCGTCTGGCACCCTGCTGTGACTCAGCCCTGAGTCAGACCCCAAATCTCTAATAATTTCATCCAGGGTGCAGCACAGAGCATCCACATGTGCCTGCCCCACAGCCTTTTCGGGCTGCCCTACAATTTGCTCCGCTGGGAGCGTCTCGGGAAGCGCGGCTCCCGTCGGAGGCGACGGTCACGGATCTGACAGAAAGGGGGTTTTAACCTTCCTCTTCCCGTTCCAGATGTCCACGTGGAGCCCCACAAGAAGCAGCTCCACGTGACCCTGGCCTATCACTTCCAGAGCAGCCACCTGCCCACGCTGGAGAAGCTGGCCCAGAGCATCGATGTCAAGCTGGGCTGCGACTGGGTGGCCGCGATCTTCTCCCGGGACATTCGCTTCGTCAACCACGAGGTAAAGTTCAGGAGGTTGTTTCATCCCCCAAAAAAACCCCCAAAAACCCAAACAAACCAGTCTTAATGAACAGAACTTGCTCCTTTTTTGGGGTTTTTACTCACATTGTCCAGACTTGCTCTTTCACCCACCTCATTCCTTGCTTCTCGTGGGAACGACGTCCTGCTGATTAATTAATTCTAACAAAGACTCTCCTGAGCTCAGCATAAGCTGATCTGATCTCTCCAGAACCAGACCAGTATTTTCACCTGACCAGTATCCAGGTCTACTGTACAGTCTTGACCTTATTATTAACCACAGCATTTAATTTCATCATGTAAGAAACACTCACCCTCACAGCCTTTATATTTCAATTACTCATGTGGATTCTGTAACTGAAGTACCTGAGTCTCATAAGATATTTTCCTTAATGATGTTGTTTTCCAACATAATATAGAGAAAAAATTATTAATTCCATTTTGCAGATTGAGCTTAGAGAAGCCACATGTGAGATTCATCTCACCTCACTGTAAATATCCCCACGTTTGACCTCTAATCTGAGCCTGGTGGGGAGAAACAGGCACCACCAGAACATGGGACATCTGAGCCATCTCAGATGGGTATCTCAGGACGAGATGAATCAGTGTCTGGAGGAGGGAACCTCCAGAATGTGCCTGCTCAGGCTCAGGAGGCCAACTCAGTCAACCCCATCAAGGTGCATTGTCCAGGACCAGGCACACAAAACCTGCGGCCAAGTTGGAAAAAGCTATTTTAGTGCAGCGCAAAATATGGGAAAAAATCCACAAAAGCCAAAGCTCCTGGAGATGTGACAGCTCTCTGAGGCTGTGCTCCCACGTGTGACAGCCTCCTGTCCTACCCAGAGCCATCGTGTCCTTCATGTGCTGGCACTGGTGGCAGAGGGAGCTGCTGATGGAACCCAGCCCCGGCTCTGCATGGCTCACTCCAGGCAGCCACGTGTGAAGGCTCTGGCCTTGGGCTGTCAGGGGACAGGGATTTGTTCCCATTTTCCTGTGGAGGTGCCACAGATGGCCCAGGAGGGTCGGTGAGGGCTGACACCACCAGGGGAGCTGAGCTGCTCAGCAGAGGGTGGCTTTTCTTTCGTGGTGTCATTCAGAAGTCAGGCTTGTCCAGGGGCAGGAACATGTCTGTTCTCCTTCTAAATGGAGGAATTCTGCCGCCACTTCCAAGGAAAGCTGCTGTGGATGTTCAATCCATGTGGGTTCCTCACGCTCAAGTGAAGATTGCAGAATTGCACTCACTGATTTTTCCCTCACCTTTTAACTGAATCCTGCTCGTGGCAGGAAATGCAAAGAAAACAGTGTGGCCACATCCCAGAATTTCTCATCACTTGTGTTTTTTCCTGTGCAGGCCCATGAATTCCCAGCTTTGAGAGCAGCATGTTGAAGCTTTTTGCCCCTTGACAGTGTCTCTGCCCTGTCTTCAAAAGCAACAGCAGCCAGAACTGCTCTTTGAGATCAAAATGAAAGGCAAATAAAAAATGGTCACTGACCACCAGAGCTGTCTAAATTCCAGTTCTCAATAAGAACTCAGTTCCATTTTTAACGGGGTGTTTGGATTTAAACACACAGTCGTGGTTTTGCTTGTTCTTAAAAATCCTCTACCCCTTTCCCTGCTGGTTACCAAAGGCACGACTGGAATCAAATCGGGAAGAATTAAATACCTAGAAAAGCTTTCCAGCAGCAAAAGAGTGGCAGGAATTCCCTGTAGGAAAGCTTTCCTGGATAAAGCTCTTAGTGATGCACTGGGAGGAGAGCTGAGCTTACAGGCTGGGAGTGCTCCTACCCCACCCTGCTCAAAATTCCCTTCCTTTAACAACCATTTTTTCCTTCTGTTTCTCCCTCAGACTCTGCAAGTGATCTATCCCTACACCCCCCAGAACGACGACGAGCTGGAGCTGGTCCCGGGGGATTTCATCTTCATGTCCCCGGTGGAGCAAACCAGCACGAGCGAGGGCTGGATTTATGGCATCTCCCTGGCCACCGGCTGCTCCGGGCTGCTCCCTGAAAATTACATCACCAAGGCGGATGAGTGCGGGACCTGGGTGTTCCACGGGTGGGTAAAGCTGCTCCCCCCACCCTCCACGGCTGCAGGAAGGGGCTCAGCAGCTGGGATTTCACCTGGGGGAAGTGAGGAGTCTCCCAGGGAAGGGCACTGAGCGGAAGGAACTGGCACATGGAGCAGTGTCCTAAGCCAAGGAGGAGCAGATGCTCTCCCTTAGCGTGGGATTAGAGGACAATGGGATTTTTTTAGCTGGGATGCTGCAGCAGCTCTTTATTCCTCCCAGGATTGCTGCTGGTTCGTGGAGCTGGAGCAGATGGCTGCTGTAGGCACTGCTGTGTGGGCACCTCTGGGGTGGGCCTGGGATCAGAAAGGTGTAGATTTGAGCATTAATTTGGGAAGAGGCATCTTCTGTGTGTAGTTCCCTGTGGGAAAGGACTCGGGATCAGTGTAATTTCTGAAGTGTTCAGCAAGATTTTTAGAAACCTGCCGTTGGCTTCAGTGAGATTGCAGCCCTTACCTTTTGAATGAGGTTATGCCTCTTGATTTTGGGGGGAATTAGTTCAACAGCAATAAAAAAAATTAGTGTTTGAGGAGTGGATTGATATCTAAGCACCTTTGGCAAACCTGGAGCATAGGGAATAGTTTCGGTGTAAGAGGAAAAGGTGACAAAGAGAGGGGAGAGGCACATTCCAAGCACCAAAAATCACACAAATTCGGTCACGTCACAAAAGCAAGTGGGTCAGATACCCAGGGGAGGGATGGAGATACAGGACAAAACACAGACTCTCTGTATTTCACATTTCAGTGGGCAGACCTGCCTGTGGGGAGGGTGTCTGAGCAGAAGGGAAGAGCACTTGGTAGCCCTTTTTAGAGCCAGAACTGGCCTAACCCAGCACTTCGTACAAACTGAGCCTCAAACAAAAGGCAGGAAACAAAAAGAGCAAAAAAGACCCCACAGGCTGTTTCTTGCCTGGGAATTTTCAGGCTTCACAAGTGCAAGGTGGTGAGTGACAGACACAGAGCAGGCTCAGCTCTGATGCCCAGATGTGACACCACCACCAGCTCCCTGCTGGAAACCAGCTTAGCCCTGAGCGCTCCCCCAGCCCAGAATTCCCTCAGGCACCCCAAGAGATCACTCATTTACCCCTCTTGTATTCTTTTATTCTTTTCTTGCCTGCCCTCTGAGCACTGAACACCACTCAGAAAAGATTTCATCCTCACATTGACCAAACAGGACAAACCTGACTCTGCCACAATCCAATCTTTCACTATGAGGAAAAACCCCAGCAAGCAGGGCTTGAAGAAATTCAAATCAAGACATGGACAAAGTCAATCAGAGTGTTTGTATCAAGGCAGGACTTCACCCAGACTCTCCAATCTGCAATTCACCAAGACCATCCTTTCTTCCCCTAAAAACTGGTCTCGGGTCCACACACGCTGCAGCAGCTTGCTCTGGTGGAGTCTGCTTTTTTCTTACAGTGCCTCAAAAAGAGTTTTGGTGCCCAGAGAGTAGGATGGGAAAGAATCACTATTGCAGCAGGGACTGAAAGGAAAGCAAAATATTTAGTAGCTCCAGCAGGCAGAGAGAGGAAATGCCCCTTCCCTGATGGCCACTGGAGGCTGGGGATGATGGATTGGAGGTGCTGTGGTCAGAGTGACACAGCAAGGACAGCCTGAGCCACAGCACCACGGTGTTCATGGCAGGATCCTTGTGGGAAGAGAAGAATGGCACACGGAGATCCTCATCCCATGGAAGTCCTCATGGGAATGCAGGGAGCTGCCACGGGGCAGATGGGATCCAGCTCCTGGTGCTGTGGTCCTGGGGGCTGCTTTGTGCTGCCTCTGTGGGCACATCCATGGCCTCTTCCACCCCTGCAGAGGGAGAAAAAGGAATAACAGCCCTGGAGCTTTCCCTCCCAGGAGCTTACATTCTTCCAGTGAAAATCAGGCATTTTTGAGATCATCACCATGAAAATACAGCTCGCTCTGGCTGTACCGTGCAAGAGAGGTGGCAGCAAAATGCTGCTCTGGGATATTGGATCAAATCTTTGAGACAGCAAAAGCAGATTCGTAGTTCCTGCACTCTGCACCTGGAAAAGATTCCCCCGTGGCTCTGCTCAGGTGAGGCAGAAGCTGAACTGAGACCTTTGCAGGGTGTGGGGTTGAGGGCCAATACCCAAATCGTGTCTGGAGAGCTCTGCCCGGCACCCAAACCTCCAACTACACAACAAAAAGCTGTCCCTGCCCTACAGGAAGGGCTGGACCCACGGGCTGACACTCTTGAGCTTGGGGATCCATTTAATAGGGGAGGAGAGGCTTGGCTTTCGAGGCAGAGTTGCTGCCCATGAGACCAGGTGGTGCCTTGGGAGACTCCAGGTCTGGATCCTTTCCCTGCCTGCTGAAAATAGAAATGGTATCGCTGCTGTTCTGCAAACCCCAGGGATTTTCCACGCAGCTAAACTGCATTTCTTTGCTGGATGAGGCACGTCCCTGCAGGATTTCTTCCCATGTCAAAGGCTGGACCTGCTGGTAACAGGAAAGAGAAACGTTTGATGTCTGATCAGTGCTGTAAGCTGGAAGATGACTTAAAATAAATTGAAGGGACCTTAAAGATCATCTCATCCCACCCCCTGCCATGGGCAGGGACACTTCCCACTATCCCAGGTTGCTCCAAGCCTCGTCCAACCTGGCCTTGGAGACTTCCAGGGATGGGACAGCCACAGTTTCTCTGGAAGTCAGGAAATACTGGAGTCAGGAGATCTGTTCTGGCTGAGCTAAGAGAGGACCTGGCCATAGGTATCCTAAAAACAAAATACTTTTCCCCCCGTGTGGTATCCAGGTGGAAATCCTCTCCTGGGAGCAGCAGAGGAGCCTTTTCATGGACACAACAGGGAAGACAAGGCAGCATCCAGAAGAGAGGAGATGTTGTTGTCTGCCTTCAGCCCCTGTTTGCCAAGCAGAGCCTTTGGGAAAAGCTTCCAAACAATGACCTGTGCTTAGGGGATGACTCAGCTGGAAGAGTTTCAGCAGCTTCTGTTTTCCAGCAGTGAAGGAGGCAGCGCTGGAGACAGGCTGGTGCCTCTTCCCAGGCACACCGAGGTGGTTTGCCTTTGCCTCAGCAGCATTCCCAGCGAATCCTGCCAGCTATAAATAGATGGGGAAGCATTTGTGGCCTTTTGATAAAGGCTTAGAGAGAAAGAAAGGCTCAGAAATTGTGTGGCAGCTTCTGGGAGCAAAGGGAAGAGGGGTAACCAAAAAATCCTTGATATTCTCCGGACCAGAGTCCTTAAAAAACTGTCAAGGGCAGAGCAGGAAAGGGCTGAAATGGGAGGAAGGGCTGAAATGGGAGGAAAGGCTGAAAGCTGCAAGAAGATTCACTTTGTACAGAAATAGAGATGGATCCTGGCTAGGAAATTCAGATTCATTTCATGTTGAGATACTCAAGTTTTGGGGTCAGTGAGGATGGAACAGTTCCTTGGGGCAGGACCAGCCCTTACTGGGAACTCAGGAATAATCCAATCCCTCAGTCTCATCCTTGCACCCCAATTCCACCAGGTGATCCATCAGGACCAACAGGGTGGTATTTTTTTCTCCTTTTACACCAAATGGTCTCCCAGAAGATCAGCTCTCAACACAAATGCAGGTGACCTATTTCTGCCCCGCTGGCAGAGGCACTTGGTGTTATTTTAACAGCTGTGAAACCCCTCTGAGGTTTCCTCCTGGGTAGGTGCTATCAGGAAGCATCTCCTGACATATTTAAGGCACTGAAAAGTGCAAGCTCTGGCAGGTATTTCTGTCAAAGTAAATGACCACATGCATTACCTGATAATGGGGTTTTTTTTAATGGCTAAGCAAAGGTAACTGAGTCAGCAGAGGGTCCCTGCACCTTCTGTAATTGCCTGTCACAACTTAGTCCCAAGGGACCTGGGCAAAGTCCTTGAATATCTGGGAATGAGAGCTTTATTCAGAGGGACCATCATTGGACAAGCCCCGTGAGGGGGAATGGGATCTGTCATATCCCTGTGGCTGCACTTTGCAGGGGGCACTGGGGAGAATAAATCCCCTTGTAGGTGAGAAATGGAACAGTCAGCACTGAGAAATGCAGGAACAACAGGGCTGAGTGTGCCAGGTCCTGCCAGGGGATAGAAACTGGTTTGGGCACAGGAACCCTGATAACTGCCCAGGCCCCAACTTCCTACTGAATCCACAGCTTGTGCTACAAAGGTGAGTGAAAACTCCCTGTAGCCAAAATTCCCAGACTTTGGACCACAAGGCCGTGGCCAGTGACAGGCAGCTGGTCCCCAGGTGATGTTAGTGAGCATCCTATGAGGAAGGTCTTGGAGTTTTCCATGAGAATATTCCACAGAGCAAAGTTTGGGGGCTGTTCTGTGAAGTGTTCCTAAGGAAACAGCCCGTGGAGAGGGAGTTTGTCTCCTCACGTGTGTGCATCGCCTGGCAAGGTGCTCTCTAGGCAGCCCTAAAACACAAATAATAATGAAATAACACCCCAGCAGTAATTACCACCCGTCCCTGAAGGCTGCAGGAATGTCCTGAGAGCAGCCTGAGCACACAGAGCGTTCCCAAAGCCAACGCCTTTCTATTTTTGGCAGGTCCTACTCCATCCTGAACACCGCATCTTCCCCAGCCCTTCAAGCCTTCGCCGATGGAGCTCTGGAGAGAAGGCAGCAGGAGGACCAAGGACCTGGGGATGCAGGGCCACTCACCATCATCTGCCAGAACGTGCAGGTAGGGACCCCCACCCCCACCAAGCATTAGGGCCAAGCTTCCACTGACCGGGTTTTCCCCCCAAATTTATGCCCTGGTGTCTTTTCACGACCTGCAGCAGAAGTTCCAAACTTCTCTACAAGCTTTTGGGTGACACAATCAACCACAGGCAGTGAAGGCACTGCTGGCCCCAAACTGTCTCTTCAGATGAGGTGGCAGGGCCCCATCCTCTGCTCCCTTCAGCAGCTTTACACCAGCATAAATCCACCAATATTATAAATTCATAAAGAGATCCGTAAAAATCACAAACTGGGAAGATTTTCCTGTGATGTTTGCACTCGGTTAAAGCCAGGGGGGCCCGGTGCTGCCTGCTGTTATTGACTCAGAGCTCCCTGCACTTTGCTGAAGGTCAAACATGCCGTCATTTCCCTTGCAGCCCCTGAGGATAAGCGGCCAGGCAGGCCCTCAGAAGCGCTGCCTGTTCGTGTGCAGGCACGGGGAGAGGATGGACGTGGTTTTTGGGAAGTACTGGCTGTCCCAGTGCTTCGATGCCAAAGGTGAGCCCGGGGGTGTCCCGGGATGAGGTGGAGGAAGGAGAGCGGCCGCTGCCCGGTGGGAGCCGTGTTTTGCTGAGGAAATGCTCCCTTTGCCAATATTTGGGGAAATATTGCAGGAGGGATGACAGCACAGTTACATCAGCAAACAGCAAGTGCAGTCATGGTGTTGGTGTTCAGGGAAAACATTTGCTACCATCAAGAAAATATTTTGCTCAGCTGGCTCTCAGTCCTAAATGAAAATAACACTGCTCAGGGTGGCTTTTGGGGCATAAACTGGTGTTTTCAACCCAGGAATATGCTTGGGTTTCAGACTGTAGTTAACAGGATGTAACTTCAGGCTCTGTTGGTATTAGAGCCGATCAGAAATTTGTCCTGAAAGTTTTTTCTATTCCAAAATACCAATAGCTTGTAGTCAAAGGATGATTTCACAGCCACCTTCTTCCTAAACTCTGGCTGAAGAGCTCTGACATTTCAGCCTCCTGTAAAAATGTAACGCTTGTTGTGGGATAGAAATTATTTTCCCTTGGGAAAATCTGTCCTAAAGAAAACTTTAAAAACCTTAGCAATGCTCACTGATTTTGAGGTGGTGAGAGCTGTTTGTGAGATTCCTGATGGTTCCAATGGGAAAAACTGCTCAAGAGCCAGGTCTGGGCAGGACCTGCCAAGCACGGGGTGGTGGGAGAGGGGGAGAATCAGGTGTGATGCTCGTGCCTCTGTGTGAGGGAATCATTGCAGCTTGTCCCCATTCCCTGCAGGAAGGTACATGCGCAGTAACCTGAATATGCCTCACAACTTACCTCAGAGGAGTGGTGGTTTCAGGGATTACGAAAAAGACGCTCCCATCACCGTGCTGGGCTGCACCCAGGCCAGGCTCGTGGGTAAGTGCTCCTCAGCAAAGTTGGAGGTGAAGGAGGGTGGATTTAGATGGGATATTGGGAAGGAATTCTCCCCTGGGAGGGTGGGGAGGCTCTGGCACAGGTTGACCAGAGAAGCTGTGGCTGTCCCATCCCTGGAAGTGTCCAAGGCCAGGCTGGACAGGGCTTGGAGCAGCCTGGGATAGTGGAACGTGTCCCTGCCCGTGGCACGGGGTGGGACTGGATGAGCTTTAAGGTCCCTTCCAACCCAAACCATTCCATGATTCCATGAGGAGCTTGCCCAGGAAGCTTCACTCTCTTCCTCCCACACACCCCATCAGAGAAGGATGAAGTGCAAGGCAGGAGAAAATGGATTGGGTGCTCTGAGCTAATGGGATTTAGACATTTCAAGAAGCTTTGCAAAGCCCCTTCACTTTCCCCGGCCATTTCCCTCTTTCAGAGCAAACCTCATCTCCCTCAGCTGCTGCAGCTGGGAAAAGGCAAAGCCGAAAATGTAGGACATGGGATGAAATCAGAGCCATCAGCAGGATGGGTGATGCTGTTGTTACCCCTCTTGGGGAGAAATGCAGCAGTGTGACCATCACCTCGTGCAGAATATGCTTTTTCCTGACTTCCACAATCTCCAGTTTGTGTACTTTTATCATCCTGCCTGGCTTTATATCGTCAAAAACACTGTCCAAATTATTTCCAGTGTTCTCCCACCCTCCCCATCCTTTTCCCTGACTCCTGAGCCCGCTGGTTTGTGTACAGAGAGAAGATGATTTGGTAGTGGAAGAGCACATTTTGACCATTGTGATTAGGGGAGCCCAGCCCCTTAAAGACACGAGCTGCAGCGCTGAGCATTTTCTCCGACTCAAATCCTCCCGAGCGCTCCTTGCTGGTCACATCCAAACTAGGGCAGCTAAAATTATCCCTGCTTTTTTAAACACAAATAAATCACTGTGCAGCAGCAGCAGCAGCAGCAGGAGGAGGATGCTCAGACTCCAGGCCACATGGCAGTGGGGTTTGCAATCTGCACAGGACAGAGGGGACCTGCGAGCACTCACAGCGCTCCTTGCTGGTGGCACTCAGGGGTCCAAGGACACGTTTTGCTGGTGGCATTTGAGGGGTCTGAGGACACTCTTCCAGTGGCATTAAAGTGGTCTGAGAACACTTTTCTAGTGGCATTAAGGGGCTCAGAGGACACACTTTGCTGGTGACATTAAAGGCTCAGAGGACACGACTGCAGCTGAGGTGGCACCGTGTGACCTTGACAGTGCTCTGCTGACTACAGCCCATGAGCAGCTTCCCTGTGATGAAGGGTTGGTAGATGTCCCTCTCCTTCTCAATTACCCCACTTCTCTCAAGAGGTTTCTAGGTCAGCTTGACGTGCTCACAGCCTCATCAGGGTTAATGACCCCTGCTTGTCCCCACCCCTTTGTCCTGCTCCTCCAAGAGAACAAAAATGTGACTCCTGCTCGCTGCAAGCCTGAGCAGATCCCTGTTCTCCTGTGCTTCCCTCGGGCATTGCAGGAATATTAACAACCCTCACAGTGGAGTTGATTCCTATCTCGTTTTCAGTGATCTCCCACCTCTGCAATGAAATGGTAATTTATACTAGCACAGGATCCAGCCAGTTGAATTAAGCTGGGTTTGAGTTGTGTTGAATCATTCTGATTTACGGCCTACAAATGAAATGAAATTAAATTCAAGACCTTTATGAGTTTTCTGGCTGCTTTTTGGCCGGGCCCATGAGAAGCAGAACCGAGCAGCTCCCTGCAGGGTGGCAGGATCCCTGCTCCTGCTGTTGCAATGCCATTTATCTGGGTTTATTCCCTTTCTTGCAGGTGAAGCCTTGCTAGAAACAAATACCATTGTAGACTACATCTACAGCTCCCCATCCCTGCGGTGTGTGCAGACAGCTCACAATATCCTGAAAGGTGAGAGCCCACGAGGGAGGGGCTGAATTCTCCCCACTTCCTGCATGAAACGCTGACAAACAGATAAAAAGCACGGGACACCTGAGGGAATGGTGATTATAATTTCCATAGGAATATATTTTACATCAGCACAATCCATAAGGAACCCTTTCCTAACTGCACCAGCTGCCAGCCTGGCATATATTAAATACATATTTAAATGCTTTGTTTTCCATAGGAAAAATAAATAATTAACAATCAAAGTGAAATATTAAACCTGCAAAGCCTTGCTGCCTTCTTTCCCATCCTCTTCCATTGATTCCTGGTCTCCTTTCCCTCTTTCCCAGGTATGCAACAAGAGAACAACCTGAAGATCCGAATAGAGCCGGGCTTGTTTGAGTGGACCAAGTGGGTCTCTGGGAATACCCTGCCAGCCTGGATACCCCCTGTGGATTTAGCTGCAGCTACTCTAAGCGTTGATACAACCTACAGGTAGCTCAAAAGGGGCTCAGAGGGGCTGCTGTTGCTTATTTGGAGATTTGCACTAAACTCAGCTGAGTTTTTAATTTTAGGCAGTGACTGGAAGAGCTGCTGAGGCTCCCAAGATAAACTTAGAGCAGGCTCGAGGCTGCTGTGCTGAACATGACCTGAAAATGGCTTATTCTAAACCAAATTTCCCACTGATCATGGAGATCCACTTCCCAGGAATCCTCTGTCCTGGGCATCTTTCAGGCTTCCAAGGAGCCCTCAAAGGACTTTTGTTTCTTTTAACACTGAGTTTGGGCTCAGTTAACACACAGGAGTTCCACCTACATGGGATTGGTGACAGATATTTCATGTCAGGGCTTATCTGCTTTATGGTATCACCTGAAATCCTGGTGTTTCCCCGTGTCCCATTGCACCCCTGTGTTTAAGAACCCTCAGGTGGAATGAGCAATTGAAACATTAAAGGGAAAAAAAAAGAGAAGGAAAAGGTAAAGAAAAAAAACCAGATTTTTTTCATAGCTGATTATACCATAAACCACTTCCACCATGAACCTCTTGTGCTGTGTCATTCCAGCCTGCAGCTCAAATTCCAGCACTCTGAGGGTATCTAAATAGAATTCCTGGAATCTATTATCCCTGGAAGGGTATCCCTGGAAGGCTGACACTCAGCTGGACCACAGGAGAGACTCTGCCTCAGAAAATACCTGTCTCCTGGGAAAACCATAATGATTCCGGGAAAACCACAGGGAATATTCTCAGCACAAGAGAAGAGCTGCTCTTGTGTGGTCACTCCAGGTGGGGCACAGGGAGAGAGCTCTCTGTGCCCTCTCCAAGGGGAATTCCTGTAAATCAGACCACTGGATGGAGGGAAAAGTTACATCTTTTCCTTGCGTCCCAGCAGGAAAATGCAGCCTTGTGCTCCCGGTCCCCCTGTGCACATCAGCCCCTCCAGCTGCTGCCCTTGGCCACAGTCCCAGCCAGGCCAATCCCAGGCACGCCCTGGCTGGGAAGAGGAGGGCTCATCCCGGGCATTTCCCAGCACTGGAGCTTTGCAGACGGCCGGAGCAGCAGTTTGCCCGTGGCCACTGGAGCAGGGACGGAGCATCTGCTGCTCCACGCCGGCTGATGCCGTCCTTGTCCCGCTGTCCCTTCCCGCTCCTGCTGGGACAGGCTGCTCTCCTCCCGCCTCCCCCTGCCCTTGTGTGGGTGGGAGAGCCTTGAAATCCACGAACAAAGGACACAGGGATTCAGAGAAGCATAAAATAGCTTGGGATGGAAGGGATCTGAAAGCTCATCCAGTCGTGTGGGCAGGGACACCTTCTACTATCCCAGGGTGCTCCAAGCCCCATCCAACCTGGCCTTGGGCACTTCCAGGGATGAGGCAGCCACAGCTTCTCTGGGAACCTGTGCCAGGGCCTCCCCACCCTCACAGGGAGGAATTTTTCCACAAAGCTGCCTAAAAAAGCACAAAGGAGCATCTCCACTGCTGCCTGCAAGTACGGAAGGAACAGGAGCACACCCAGCGTGCCTCCACAAACTGGTCCCCATCACAGGAAGCCGTTCTCATTTTTCCCAAATATCTCAGTGTAGGAATGGTAAACAAATCATTCTCGAAGTTGAAAAATCATCATAGTGGCCCTGACACAATTCTGGGGATTTGGGGGAAGAGATAAGGAACGGATACTTTCGGATGAATCATAACTTGTTCCTGGAATATTTTTGCTTTTACCATTTACTGTGCGTGTTTTTCTGCTCACAGACCTCATATTCCTGTCAGCAAGTTGGTGGTTTCTGAGTCTTATGATACCTACATAAGCAGAAGCTACCAAGTAACAAAGGAAATCATCAGTGAATGTAAAGGCAAAGGTGAGTGCTGCAGAGGGGGTGAAAAACAAGCCAGGCAGGCTGGGATGGGAATGCCAACATTCCTGACCAGTCTTTCCCTCTTAAGGGGATGAATTCCCATACCTGAATCTCTCATCCCCTTTCCCATTGGAAAGTCCTGCACCAGAACTAGAATTTCAGATAGCCTCAGCTTACAAGAAAGGTCCATAAAGTCAAAAAGCAGAATTATTTTAGGGATCTCTACCCAATTTAAGCCGTTTCCCAAGGGAATAAATGAGCTATTTGGCCTCTGCTGGGTGTTCCCAGCATGAAATGGGGCATCTTCCCTCCCCTATCTCAGCTCCTCCTCTGAAATACATTCCCCATAAAGACCTTTGAACATTTCTCCAAATACAATATTGAAATTAAAAAAAAAAAAATCCCCAGCTGTTATTTTTCATTCACAACATAGGCATGTCCTCAGAATTTCTGAATTCTGGTGTTTTCACTGATTTAATTTCACTGATTTGTCTCTAAATTCTAAGCTTTTCTTTTCATCGTTGGCACACAAACCTCAGTAGCACAGTGGGGCATTGGTTGTAAAGGAAGTTGGGAATGGAAATGGAAATGGAAATGGAAACAGAAATGGAAATGGAAAGCTGTCACTGTGGAAAGCCAGCATCTGAAATTCAAGTGTTTGTTGTAATAGGAATTAATTTTTGCGTAGGCAAAAAGCATCTGCTTCTCAGAGCAGCTGAAATCTCCCTGGAATTCTTGTTTTCTCCAGAAAGCATTTTAAAACTAAGTAGGAGTGAGTTAACCATTACCCTGAAAGCTGAGAAATGCTCTAAATGTGTTAAGAAATCAGATTTTCCCCCTGAACGCACGGTTTGATGCGGTGTTATTTGATCAAGCATTTGAAATGTCTGCTCCATCTCGGGTGCCAGGCCCCAAATCTGGCTTGATTCCCCTCCTCAGCCTGCATTTCTCACTTCATTCCAGGAAATAACATCCTGATAGTGGCTCATGCATCCTCCCTGGAGGCCTGTACCTGCCAGCTCCAAGGGCTGTCACCTCAGAACTCCAAGGATTTTGTGCAGATGGTCCGAAAGGTAATTGCCACCGAGGAGCAAAGCCCTGGCTTTGCAGAGGGAAAAACAATTTGTGATGTGCTCAGCGGGGCAGAGAACGCTTTGTTCTGATTTTCACTCATTCCAGGAGTCAGCAGAGGGAAGCAGATGGGTTGGAGAGGCCAGGACAGAGAGTGTGGGGTCAGGTGCCCACCTGAGATGGGTTTGTAGGGAGTGGTTTGGGCTTTGTGGGTACAAGGGGCTGTGCAGAGACCCCGAAACCCCCTGAGCACAGTGAGCAGGGCACTTCTGCCCTACAGCACTTCCCCTTCTCATCTCACCCCAAAGAGCTTTAACCATCCAAAGGCTGGAAATGATAATGGGGTTTTTTACTTCCTCTCCTTTCCTGCTCTCTGCCTGCCTTGCAGAGGCTCACTGGGACATTCAGGGCTCATCCGGGGATCCCTGAGCTGCAGGAACATCCATATTTCCCTGCAAAGCTGTTTGGTTTGAGCTGGCCCATGTTTAAACTGCATTCCAAGGGTATAATCCATCTTTCCTGGTGTTTTGCACATGCAGTGGTGCACAGTTTGTCTTGTCTGAAAATGGGCTTTGGGAGAGGGAAAGAGAGAAAAAAAGGGTGAAATGCTTGGGTAGCACAGCAGGGCTTCGTCCCTTGGGATTGCCCAGCCCAATCCCTGCTCCTTGCCTCAATTCCCATCTCTTTTCCTCACAGATTCCGTACCTGGGGTTTTGCTCCTGCGAAGAACTGGGAGACACCGGTGTTTGGCAGCTCACAGACCCTCCCATCCTCCCTCTCACACATGGACCGACTGGAGGCTTTAACTGGAGAGAAACCTTGCTGCAGGAATAGGGAAAACCCCAGCAAGGAAAACCCATGGCCTTTCCAAACGTTGGAGAATGTCTCTTCTTTCTTTGTGTTTTCTTGAGAGTGGGAAAATAGTCATCATCTGTCCAGTGGGTCACACAAAGCATATCTCACACAGCCACAGCCATGCCAAAAGTCTCATTTACAACAAAAGGGGCTGATTGGAGGGGGGAAAAAAAAATATTAAAATACAGATTGAAGCTCTTGCACAGCACAGTTGGTTTTCCCACCTTGGAGGGAGCTCTGGTAACACTTTCACTGCCACCTGCACCACGACAGAAAGAAGTGAGCACTGTGGCAGGCAGGATGCTGGGGTGATTTTCTCACTGCTGTTTTTTTACAAAGCATTTGCAGGCTTGTTCAGCACCACGTGCTTGCTCCACTCACAGCCCCCAGACTCTCAGCACCTCCCATAAAAATCAAGTGTATCCACACCAGCTGGAAATGGGAGTCCAGCGTTGCCTCTGTGGGCAGCACTGGGTTGTTCCTCTCCTCTGCCCGAGGAGACAGAGATGGGAGAGCTCAAAATGTTGCTGGATATTGTGCCTGGCATGCCCTGGATGCAGGGGTTGGTTGGTGGTGATCTGCATCAGGGGGAAATTCCCAGTTGAAGTGAAGTTTGAGCATCAAAAGTCAGCACAACCCAGACTGGGAGCAGTTTCTGTTAAGTGGGGATAAAAGAAGCCTTTTCCAACCAAACCTGAGGGATTTCCAAAGTTCAGATTTGGCTTTTTTTTTTTTTTTTCCCCCTTTACTTTGATTATTGAAATCCACCCTTGTGCCCAGACACAGCCTAAAGCATCTGTACCACTTAAACTCCCTCCAGAAGGCCTTGGAAAAGGGATTTTCCCTTTTACACTGGGATTTTGTGCTGGTCATTTACCCAGGGGTGGCTTTGTGTCCCTTGTGAGCTCATTTGTCAGCCCTGGTGAGGTTCTGCAGCCAGGAGGTCGCTCCAGGAGGCAACAATGGAATCAAAAAGATGCTGGAATTCGGCCTCCAACCGAGTGCTTTGCTTCCTTACCCTTAATTCCCAAGTGCCATCTGTCACGAAGACAAAGCAGCTAAAAAAACCCAGCACAATTAAATTTGGGAACAACATGCTTTAGGCTATTCAAATACTATTTATCCAGTGGGGGAAGGTTAGGGACACCTTCCACTATCCCAGGTTGCTCTGGGCTCTCTATCCCAGGTTGGGCACTTCCAGGGATGGGGCAGCCACAGCTTCTCCGGGCAACAAAGAATAAAAACAAAATAATAAAACAAAAAAAAACAGCATCCAAGGCAAGTTGAGATGTTCCAGGAGGGATTTTGTGCCATCCTCCTGGCTTTGATCACAAAGTGTTCAATGCCCTCGTTTGAAATGTGGGAGTGGCACAGAAGTCAACGCTGGCTGGGTTTGATGTAGGTTGATTATTCATAATAAAATCAAGGTTTGGGTGGTGTTTTGGTGGATTTTCCCCCTATCAAGCCAGGGCAGGACTGGTCTCACCCCCACCAAACAGAACAAGGGGTGACCAAGTGCAATTCCTCCTTCCCAAATGAGGCGAAACAATTGGGATGTCACAAATCCAAAGGGGTGGAGCCGAGTTGGTCCCTGGCTTCCCTGAGCTTGCCAGAGATCTGTACCTATTGACAGGCAGCAGAGAGCTCATCCTGTGCAATATCCTGGACATTTCCACAATCCATAGGAATATTCTGTTCCTTATACCTTGATGACTGTGTAACACACCTTAGGCCACTCGTAAGTGCATTATTATAGCAGGGATGGAGCTGAAAAGTCAGGGAGATAATTTAGGGCAGGACAGGAGAAATTGCTCCTGTGTGGTTTTATCGCTGTCAGGTTAATTTTTAATTGTAATTTAAACTATTTTTGGCCGTGTACAGACGTTCTGAAGAGCATTTCTGGCTTGTTTTCCTCCATGCTTGCTCGCTGCAAAAAAAAAAAATTTAAAATGAAATAGTTGACAATCACACCAAAAAAAAAAAAAAAAGTGGTTCCTGAGGCATGTGAATTCTCCGGATTTTTTGTTTCATGCCAGCAAGATGTAAATTGGGGCAATAAATATTATTGTATTCTAATATTTATTGCCTGTAGAAAGCAGTAGAGGCTGCTTAGGTCCTGCTGGAGTTAAGTGATGTTAAAAGGAGTTTTTTTAGGAGCATGAAACAGAGAGGGAACAAAACCTGAATGCACAATTTGAGTAGTATTAGCTGCTCATTGCATATAGTAATATAGAAAAAAGTGTTCTGTTTGAGAGGGTAGATGTTAAAATACTCTTCTTTAAAAAAAAAAAAGTATATTTTTGGATGTTTGGGAAATATTTTGACAATTGTAGTCTTGTCTCGAATTAGGTGTCAAGAATCACAGAAAGAAAAACCTTATTTTCGTCAGCATTTTGATTTTTCGTAGGGGTTTTGTGTTAAGCAGTCTCATGTTGATAAGGCTTTTTTGAGGGGGGATAAAAAAGAGAAAAAATGTTCCTTTTAAATTTATAATTGAGAAGTTAAAGATACAAAACAATTGCTGCTTCACTTTCACTCCATTGCTGCTCATTAATGTGGATTTAATGTCACATTTAATGTCCCAGAACATGGATCTCCCTAAAGCCTTTTCCATCACTGTGAGCTGTGTCACATCCCAACAGCTTTATCAGGTTCTAGGAGGCAAATAGCACTTCCCAGATTTTTTCCTTCTCTCCACAATTCAGGACTAAAGCTGCAAACCTGCGAAGAAGAAGCCAAGTTCATCCAATATTTTCGTAAACTGCAATTGATGGCTTAGAAAAACAGAAGAACCAAATTGCCATTGTACTCAAAACAACAGAGCTTTGTGCTTTTTTTTTTTATGCAAACTTGAGGATCCAGACCATAAAAACTTGAGCAAAAAAACAAATTTGCTATTTCCCTTTTCACTCAGAGCGAGCAGTTTCAGACACAAGTTGGCTGAGGGCAGGAGCCTCCTGCTGTTAAATCCAACTGAATTTTATGGTGAGGGTGATAATTTTTATCACCAAACGATGAGGTTGGTTTGTGGTTTGGTAAAAAGAGCCTGAGCACAGAGGAAATTATTTTGAAATTCCAAATACACGTGAACTGATGGTGGGAGCAGCCATGGTTGAGATGGTGAATCCATGGGCAGAATGATTTTAATCAAGCAGGGGCTGTCATTGGCTGCCGAGGCTCCAAATCTCCGACTCGCCGCTCAAATCCGCGTTCCCTGGGGAATATTGAGGACCAGGAATATTCCTGGGGAATATTCAGGATGCAGGCTTCATCACAGCAAGCACACGCAGCCGGTTCCTTGCTTTCTTCCCGTTCAAATGTATTCCCTGAGGTTTCTCTCTGTGACATCTCTTCGGACTTGATGTTATCGACGGCTACTTTTTTGGTTTTTGTTTCGTTTCATTTTAAATCTGTTGTATCATTCTGTTTATTATGTGTTTTGGTTTTTTTTTTTTTAGTGTGAGCAGATTGTATTTATTTGAGAAAAAAAAAAAACGTTTGCTGTTTAAAAGAACCAATAATTGTATTGCCAAAAATAGCTGTAATTACCTGTGACATCTGTATTTTTTTATTTTGGGGGAGGGGGGCGGGTGGTTGTTTTTAATCGCAGTTTCAAGTGCTAACAACTGTTAAAACAACCACTGCGTTTTAATTTGCTTCTCACATTAAATGGAATTCTCGGAAGTCGGACAAAAACGTCTCTTAGGTGATTTAATAAAGATGCCAAGCACCCTTCCTATTTCAGATTTCCTCTGGAGTGTGGTGGAATTCGAGCTGCATTTTCCTTTTGCCCTGCCCCGAGGATGAAATTCATTCACTTGACAGCAGATGGCACAAACCCCTCTCCACGCTGCTTTTCCATGCTCGGGGATGGGGTTTTCCTTGTGGATTCAGTCTCACCTTTTTATTTTTTCTTTGGTTTTTTTTTGCTTTTTTCCCCAGAGTTATTTCCCTCTCAGTTTTAGATGTGTGGAACTGGAGGCACAGCTTCCAAACCGAATTTACTTTTACAACACATCTTCTTGATCTGGATTTTTTAATCCAGCAGGAGTTTTTCCTTTCCAACCAACTACATTAAATTCATGACCTACAGCTCTGTTTTCCACTAAAATTGATTGATGATGATGAACGTAAAAGCCACAGCTTTCATCAATCAAATACACTCTGAGTGATGCACTTCCCTGCACCTGAAAGTTTAATGGAAACAGGTTCTAATAAATTAGAAGTAAAATGCATAATGTATTTATAATTAACCATTTTGGCCACTTCACTCCAACCCGCATCCTGCAAATGCACGGAGTCTTTAAAGCATAATTCTTACCTTATTAAATTCGGTTTATTTTGACAGTTACACTTGTCCACACTGAATTTTGGGCGGCTGCGACGGAGGGCCAGAAGAGGATCTGCCAAAGCCTTTTTGGAAATCACAAATCATAAAAATAGACTGGGACACATCTTGTGATGTTGTGTGCTCATCACACACCCAGGGACACACAAAGGACCACTCCTGAAATAACCAGACCTGCGAGGGGACACGGGAGACCCAAATCCTGCCCCCCGGGAGCTCCTGGTGTCCCCATCCCTCCTCCCCGAGCTCTGCCCTCCCTGCAGAGCCGCAAACCCCACGCAGCAATTCCCTTTTTCCCATCGCTGCTTCCTGCAGGATCCCTGCGGGCAGAGCCGGGCAGAGCCAAGCAAACCTCCTGGGAAAAGAGCGGAGTGCCGCGAGGCCATGTGTTTATCCAGGGATTTAAACCCACGCTGATGGATGTTCAAGCCACTTTACCGACGTGCACCAAATAAGTGCTGCCTTCCCGGGCGCCTCCTGATCTTTGGGAATGAAATCCATAGGATCACTGCAGCAGGGTCACTCCAAGCCCACTTTTCTCTTATCCTTTACATTTTTCCTCTCCGTGCACCTCTCCCTGTCTCCTCCCCACGGGTGCTGAGCCAGGCAGAGCCGGGGGGTGCAAAGCAAGGGGCCCCCGCTGCTGTCGCCCACCAGTTCCATTCCCCGTGAGGTCACCGATTTCTCAGCACTCGCCGACACAGAGGAAACGCGAGGTGAGGGCAGAGGAGAGAGGAGGGAAGGGGCAGAGACCCCGCTGGTGATGAAGTCACGGTAAATCTGCTCCCCCGGTGCTGAAAAGGGACCTGCAGCGGCAGCGGCCCCACAGAGAGAGGAAGCCGAGCCCGACCTCAGCACGGCATGGCTTTCCCCGGGGTGCTGCACATCGTGGCTCTGCTCCTGCTGCAAGGTAAGCTGTCAGTGTTATCTCATTCCAGCTCCCTTTTCCAGTCCAGCTTGTTCCAAGAGTTCCAGCACACCAGGCGCAAGGCGGCTGTGCTGTTGTTCTGTGGGTGACAATGAGATATTGTCACCCCATTCCCAAAGCTCACCGGCTCCTAAACCCAGGAACGACGAGACCAAGTCTCCCAGCAGCAAAGCATTGGGGTATCAAAAGATTCTGCCTTGAATTTGGACAGTGGGTCACTGCTTGGCTTTGCATGGCTCAGATATCAGAGCGTGCCCTTGTTCATGCCTCGTGTGAAAAGAGGCTGATGCAGGTCAGAGTAATTTAGAGAGCATTTGCAAAGTACTTTGAACAAGAAAAGCTTTTTAGGTGTTCAATCTCCTTGCTCCTGCTGGAGGAGGCAGTTTATACCTACTTTGTCTTCCACACACAGAAGAGTGTGAGAGGTTCATATTTGACTGTGTCAAACAGTGAAAGATTTAAGGAAAGAAGGAGTAAGACAGCAATCCATGCTCAGGATTCCTGCAGGCTTCGCTCCTGACCTTTGCAGGAGAAATGGATGCACAATCCCTGTGCTGGAGCAATATTCCCTCTCCCTCCTTGATGGATGCTGGAGTAGAAACCACAGCAGGGCTGTTGCTGACGCTTTGCCAATACTCAGCACAATCCCTCTCCCCCAGATTTGCCACAGACTCCTGCAGGATGAATTTGTAGCTGCTGCCTTGGCTCCCAGAATTAATTCAGCCTCCACTCATAGGTCAGCAGCCAGGACAGAAATAACTCGTTAAAAAGGGTGACTCTGTGGGTTACAGGCTTAGAGATAACTCTGCACTGATGCTCTGAGTGCAAGTCAGTGCAGGGAGCTCTCAGCCACTTCCTGGGGGCTCCAAGAATAGCAGCCAGAGGCTTGAACCATCCTGAACCATATCCTGCCGTTTCCAGCAGGAAATTGTTGCCCTTTCTTGCCGAGAAGGTGGATCCATCACTGCGCTTGATGCCAGACTGGTTTTCCCACGTGGGATCCACATGGCACGAGAACCCCTGTCCCTGGAGCTGCTGTGGGGGCACCTCCCACATTTGGTGACTGCACTGGGGTGGGCTACGGTGGCTGAAGAGCAGAACCCCCCCTGCAGGGAAGATTTTCCCCACGAGTCACTCTCTGAATGAAGCCCATTTTCCAGTGGTCTCGCATGGAATTTACAGTTATGCTCTGGTTTGGAAAAGCAAGCAACACCCCCACCTCTTCTTGCTCAGCCTCGCTGCTCTCACCTCCAAAGGTGTCATTTTTGAGACCCCACGGTGCTGTTGGTGACAGGAAACCACCACAGCGACAGAAATACCCAAGGGCTCCGTGGAAAACCACAGACAGCCCCCGGCTGCCTCTCAAACAACTCTCACCTCCCGCCACGGCTCCTCTCAAGGACAGGCACAGCCACAATCCCCACGGGAAACTGCTCTTACACTCTGGTTCCAGCAGTAAAAACATCAGGTCAGGCAACAATGCCCTGCAAGAGCCTCGTTTCTGAGAGATTTAAAATTTTTAAGAACACAAAAATCTTCCCTGAAGCCCAGAAAGATTCGTTTCCCCAAACTGCAGGGGGAACTGGCAGCCAACAGCTACCTGGAAAATCAAATCAAAATCAAAACAGGAATGAAAAACAAAACTCTGCTGCTGCCTATTTACTCAACTCCGAGCCAGGCACCACTCTTTTGTATTCTCCAGGGCACGGTTTTTGTCTGGAGAAGGCAATTCATTCCAGGTCATCAAATATTTTCACAAAGTGTTTTATCTATCTTAGAATGTCTGGAGAGAAAAAACACATTTTACTGCCCGCCTGTGAAATGAGCTGGGAGGAAAGAGAATGAATTTTCATTTTAGTAATGAAAATTACTGTGCCAGGCCAGGTTTGTTTTGTCAAAAGAAGTTTCCAAGCAGTTGTAGCATTATGATTTCTGAATAAAAAAGCCTCATTTTTTTTCAGAAGTGCTGAAAAATCGTTCACTGCTCAGGCACGCTGAGCAAATTGAGTTCAACAGCTCCAGAACATAAAATCAGAGAATGGTTTGGGTTGGAAAGGACCTTAAATATCATTTTGTTCCAATAACGGAATAATTGAAAATCAAATGTTTGTGTTTGGGTTGGAAGAGATCTTAAATATCATTTCGTTCCAATAAGGGAATAATTGAGAATTTAATGTGTTAAAGTGCCTGGAAATGGATCTGCTATCAATTCTTTATTGGCTAATAACACTTATTAACTCATCTGATTATGCTGGCAGGTGAAGACCCCAAATCTTTGGTGCACAGTGACAGCAATGACCCGTCCAACGACTGGGATTCCTTTATGTCACTACAACCACATTGGCAATGTAGAAATAAAGAAAAACCCTTGGAAAAAAAAGGAAAATTGACACATTACTCTGTGTAAAACATTGCTGCTTTGTCTCATGTCACACTTTAACACTTGTTTTTTCCCCTGCTGCGTGTCAGGGGGGTTTCCAGGCGCTGGCACTGAAACTGTGACTCTGAAGGAAGGAGAAGACCTAAATCTGCACTGCACCCCCAGCACCCTCAGCAACAGCAGCTCCTCCTTGCAGTGGTCAAACCCCCGTGGTTTCACCATTTTCCTCAACGCCCAGCGGGGTAAGTGTGAAACCCCAGCGTGGCACTTTCCACCGGGGCCGGGGTCACCGGGGTCGGGGTCACCGGGACCGGGCTGTCCCCGCTCCCGGCGCGGTCACCGTGACTCAGCCGGGTTGGTTTCACCTCCAGCCCCTTCCTGGCAGGGAGATGATGAAATGGGAAACCCCCCCCCAGGAGTGGTCTGGCAGCAGAGCCTTGGGTGATGAGCTGGAGGTGCCCCCAGCGCCCAGAGATCAGCAGGAATCCCGCTCTTGCCTTAGAGGGAGACTGGAGTGGACGTTCCTGACGGCCCTGGGCACTCTTCCACTCGCAGGGAATTCCATGTTGTGCATCAGGAGGAGAGTTTTGGAAATGAGCAGTGGTTTTAAGATGTGCTGGCAAAGCCAGAGTTGCAATGACTGCATTCCTCTCCTCTCCCTGCACCTCACATCTCTCTGAGCTTCTCCCTCCTTCCCTTGGTCCAAATTCAACACCTCAGCAGGATGAGGAGCTGGCCTTGGCCTTCCCCATCAGCACCTCATCAGCATTCCTTGTGAAATCCTTTAGGGTTGGATGATGATAATGACTGGGATTTACCCAAATTGGGTACCCAATTCCATTAAAGCTGCCCAGGAGCTGAGTGTCCTGTTAGGCTGCTCTGGGAATCACAGCCAGCAGCTCTCAGCACCCACATCAAACCAGCCCACGGATATTTCCCATAAATATTGCCAATATTTCCAAACAGCAAATGTCATGAGTAACTGTTTACTCAGTTATAAGAGAAAATGGGGTGAGTGTTCATTTTAAATGAATTTTAAATGACTCACCCCTGTGTGTAACAGCACCTGGGGATCCAGGATCCCAAATTCAGCACTCCCACTGCAATGCCTGTGAATTATGTTCAAATGGGATCCAAAACAACGCGGTGCTGAGCCCCTGACAGCTGATCCATGCGGGAAATGGGGCTATTGCAACCCACCCTGTGCTGCTTGGACATCCAGGCTCCCAAAATCCAGGCTGTGGCAGGGGGTCCTCTCCCCTGTTGCAGTCTTTAATCTGACTATGCAACAGCAAGACCTTGGAGGAAATCACCTCAGTTATCTCCATTTTTGACATATATTTATGCTTTCAGTATTTTATACCATAGAAGTAGGTGATTTATTCAGGGTAGGGAAGGAACTGTGTATCCATAGGAGCAACACCCACCAGGATGAGAGTTCCCAAAGCACTTGGATCCTGTATAAATTCAGGCACATTGAATATTTTCCTTTTGCAACACAAAAGAAACCAGTCCTTTTTTAGGGAGAACCCAAACCTGACCCTGCACAGGGAGGTTTTCATTCTTCATCTGAGTCACCCCTGGGAGCCCCTGTCACGTTACTTCTCCAAGAAACCCCTTTGGGAATCACTTCCCTCCAGTCCCACTGTAGGTACAAAGATGACAAACCAGTTACGAGTCTCACATCGTGGTGGTCTCAAAATCCTTTCCTATTTAATCGCTTCCTTCAATTGCTGCCATGTTTTCCCAACTCTTTATTTTTACAAATCCTCAGCTAAAAAAAAACCAAATACAAAATGAAAGTAGCATTTTTGAGGTCTCTTTCTCAATTGTACAAACCCTCGGTTTCAGTTCGGTTTAAGGGCAGAAAGTCACACTTTCTGTGCTGGAGTTGTGGCAAAAGTTCGTGGACTCATCGGCCTGACCCCGAGGGCTCCTGTAAGTCATGCAGCAGGAGGGGAGAAATAAAGATTGGAAAGCCAAGAGAGATAAAGGGGAATGTACAGCAGAGATTTCCTAGGAGATGCTTTCATTAAAAACTGCTCCCTTCCCTCAGTGTTGATGGATTTTAAAACGCCACAATAAAACCCCTCCTCGTGGCTTTCGATTTCCTGTTATGCCCTGACACACGTGGCGTGCTGGCTTTTATTTTCCTTGCAGTTTTGAGAGACCAGAGGTACAAACTCGTCCGTTATTCCCAGGATGAGCTGTCCATCCGGCTGTCCAACGTGACGGTGGGAGACGAGGGCGCGTACAAGTGTCGGTTCTACGGCACGAGAGTCGAAACCAAGAGCCACAACGTGCGCGTCTGGGGTGAGTGTGCCGGTTCCAGAGGGGCACGATGACACAGCCGGCTCCTTAAATCCAGACCTGTGTTTTTCCATGGAAATTTACAGTGCTTAACACATCATCCTGCTCTTAGTTCCCTCAAACCATGCTCTGTGTGCAGCCAGTCCTAAAACTGAGCAGAATGATGCCCCATAACTGATCCTAAACTTTCCTGCTGCAGCTGCTCCTTCCAATCCAGTGCTGGAAGTATCCCAGGATGCAGGAAGAGGCATTAAACTGTCCTGCTACACCCAGGGATGCAACCCCCAGCCCCAGGTAACCTGGCTGTTGGACAACGGGATAGAGCTCCCAGGTGAGTGTTCAAGGACCAGGGGTGGATCACGAAAATATCTTTTTAATCAGTTTTAGGCAGTTTAAAAATACTGGGTGGGGTGAAACATCTTCTGCACCACATCAGCTGGCTCTGCCCCTCATCCCTACAGCTCGGTGCAGGTCTGGGGAACAGCCAGCACTAAATTCCACTAAATTCCACAAGCCCAAACCCCTGGAGCCACAATTCCAAACCCCCAGTACAAATTCTGTTAACAAATCCATTGTAACTCTTCCTGCAGCTCACCCCAGCAGCTTTTTCCCTCCTTTAACTTGTGTCCTACATAAACAGCTGCCATTCTAACAGTGCTATAAATAGCATTATTCTGATAATCACTGCCTCGTTAGCTCTAGTGCACATCTGTATCCAAGTGTGAGAAAAACACTCCCAGATGCAAATGTATTTTCTTTCATGCATTAACGGGCTCTTACTTGTGTTTTGCATGGTCAAGCAACGTATTCAAAGCTGAACCTGTAATCTCCTCTGCCCCAAAGATGGTTATTTTTAAGTAAGAGATCTAGAAAACAAAAGAGAAATGTGTTTTCTGGCCTGAATATAGGTAGAAATCAGAGTAAATTAAAAAAAAATCAGGTTGGTAGATACATGAGTATTAATGCAAATAATGTGCTCTAGAGCACATGGATGTTGGAAAAGCTGGTTCTAAATTCCTGCCTGTGTTTGGGAAGAGCTGGGCTGGGTGTGAGGGTAAGGGCCTGGGGAATACAGGCTGGGAAGTTATAAAGATCTCAGTGTGTCACCTCTAAGTTTTTATTTATGTTTCTCACAGCGTTTTTCTAAGACCAGGGGGTTCCCCAAGCCTGAAACAACCTCAGCTCCGGCCTGATAAAGTGAATTATTTGCAGCATCACAACACACGGTTCAGACACCAAGCACCCCCATGAAGCCAACAGTGCATTTCTCCATTTATTTGAACAAAAACCTCTCCTGATCTTTGTCTCCTGCTTGCCTCTGGAGCAGGATCCTTGGAGAAAATCCCTGACCTGTCCCCTCACACCCCCCAGTGAAGCCCCACAGGGCCTGTGCTGGGTCTGCTGCCTTGGTTTTATCTGGGGCTGGGTTTCAGGGGCAGCAATATTTGCATGAAGAGGTGGCAGACACAAACTGAATTGCTTGAAAGATAAAAAATTATTGTCCTAATTCACTGTTTCTCAAACTTTCTGCATGTGTTTCTCTCCTTTTTTGAAGGCCTGGAGTAACTCTCCTCCCTCCCCCTTCCATTCCCAGTTTTAATGACTCGCTGCAAATATTTACACTAATCAAAAATAGCTAATAAGTCTTAATTACTGGCAACACCTCAGTTCCACCAGGGCTCAGCAGGGGCAAACCAGCTGTAATTACTGAGCTGTTGCTGACAAAGATTATTTCCTTCCTAGCAAAACCACTCTGAAATCCTTTGGAGCTCTTACACGACCCTGCTGGGGATGGAAAAGAGGGTTGAGAAATCCTGGTCTGGGTGATACAGGGAGTTGTCTGCAAAGGCCAGTTGGGAAATGGGGAATTTCTTTCATTTAAGGGTAACAGGTCAAGGGGAAGCGCCAGAACCTCTGTGTTATAAACAGACACAGAAATTATTGTGCCATGATGGGCACTTAAGGTAAACATCTGAAATAACTCCCTCTCCAAGGCTATTCAAACACATCTCTGTGTCACATCGAATTCATATTTATTTTTCTATATTGTATCACCTGAAAGGACTGGGAATTACCTCAGACAGGTGACATGGCTCTCCCTAATCCATTGTGGCAAGGCAAAGAATCCTTGTGTTTAACTTCCCACACCTGGAAACTGAGAAGAGTCCAACCTGCACTGCAAGAATGATGGAGAACAGGATTTCAGGGTCATATAAACACTTTTATTTATTGCTCTGGACCAGAAAACACTCACATTTTTTCTCCCAACGTGTGTGCAGGGGACACCAGGCACAAGCTGGGAGCTGATGGGAAGAAATGGAGCACAAGCAGCACGTTGAGAGTGCTCAGCTACAGGCCCAATGTGACAGCCAGCTGCATCATCCACCACCCTGCACTGAGAGGAGAGAAGCTGGTGGCATCTTTGCGCTTCCAGGACCTCCCCAGCAAGGGTACTGCAGGCTCCTCCAGCCCTGGTTATCCCAAATTACTGCCCTGAGGTGGTACAAGTTATGGAGATACACGTGGAAGCCCGGAGTCTGTTGCTGTGTGTGTGGAATCTGTTTTTAAATGAGAAATCTGGGGCAAAAAGGGGGTTGGAGTTGTGGTTGGAGTTGTTCCTCGGTGTCAGAGCTGAAGAGCAGCACGGCCTCTGCTCCATCCACCCACAGCAAAGTGTTTCATTTTATCCCTTATTTCAGAGCAGCAAATACATTCTGAGGACAGGACTGCTGAGGGTGGGAGGGACCCCTGAGCAGACAGAGACCCCAAACAACCCAGAGCATGCAGCACACAGGGCAGGGTCAGTTTTTCAAGGATCAGCTGAGTGGCAAAGCATTTCTTCTGATTTTTGTCACGGTTGGGGGGTTTTTCTTTAGGATGCAAACCATCAACCAGCCCTTCAGAGGATGGAGCAGTTTCCAGCCCTTCAGAGAGTTCAGCAGCTCCCAGCCCTTCAGAGAATCCAGCAGCTCCCAGCCCTTCTGCAACTCCAGAGCATCCAGAATTGACAAACTCTTCTGCAGCCCCAAAAGACTCAGCAGGTACCAGCCCTTCTGCATCCCCAGAGGCTCCAGCAGATCCCAGCTCAGCAGCAACACCAGCCCAGCAAAACCTCACAGCAGATGCCACATCTAATGGTGAGTTTGGTCTCAGTTACACGAATTTATCCAACCAGAAATCACAAGTACAGAAGTGCTACCAGGAGCAGCGTGACACCCCGTGGCACAGGGAAGTGTGTGGCACAGGGCACAGCGTTTCTGGCTCGTTCCCTCAGTTTCCCAGCCGGGCAAGCAGCCAAAATCCCCCTCCTTGGATGAAGAAGGACAGGATGAGGAGCAGCAGCAGGGTGGGAGGCAGGCTGGGATGCTCTGGATGGGCTGCACTAGATGGCACTGTACAACAACACTTCCTCCGTGCTTGGACCAGGCTGTGCTTCCTGAGCTGAGGAGTTTTTTCCAGCACAATCAAGAGCTCCACAGCCCAAATAAACCGGCCAAAACCCCACCAAGGGTTTTGCAGCTGCTTAGCATAACCGGCCCTGCAGTGACAAATCAACTGCTGCTTTAGAAATGCACAAACTCTGTGTTTATATTTGCTTAAAAGTGATATATCAGTGATTCCAAACATCACAGGATGGCTGCACCCTGATAAACCCTCGTCTGATAAATCCTGATACATGTGTTGGTAAAGGGAGCCTGGATCATTTAAGAGGGGATGAAACCAGATGGGATTTAAGGTCCCTTCCAACCCAAAACCATCCTGGAATTCTGTGGCTTTTACTTGGTGTGCTGACCTGATGAGGAGGAAAGTCTCTTATTAATGCAGAGTTTTGGTACACACAGCACACGTCATCATGTCAGCTTTGAAAATGAAAGTTCATTATACTATATATAGATATTATACATATAATTATACCTAAGGATATATTTCTGTGTCCATAAGAAATCAGAGCTCACCTCTGTCTGCAGAGAGTGACATCCAGTGCAGAAGAACTGAGAGGTTCATTGAGTTCTGGTGAGAATTTAGAGCATCAGACACGGGGGTGGTGACAAGGGACAGGGTGTTTGCACCTCTGTGAGCTGTGAACACAGGAAAGGAGTAGTCAGGTGTGTGAATACCAAAATATCTGCTGGAAGCAGAAGGATTTATGCTCATTCCTGGTTTTGCAGGCAAGAAGAGCAAACTGATGGACAGGAAAAGCCCCAAAATGACCAAGGAGCCAAAGTTCAGCTTGGATTTAATTTGGCTGTAAATTGTTTCCCTAACAATGCGTTAGAGAGACTCAGGATTTTCTATCTCTAGAGCTTTATTCCTCAGAATAAAACTAAATACACATTTAGGGAAGTGAGCACAGAGCTCCAGGTCAGGGGCAATACCAGGTGCCCAGGACTCCAAAGCTGCTGGGGAAATACACATTTTTTAAAAATCCCTTCAGAGCAAAACTGTTCTCCTTTCCCTTCCTGCAGGGACTGAAACAGCACCCCGTGGAAATGTCACAGAAGAGGAACTTCCCAGGACAGAAGCCTCAGCACCATGTGAAAATGTGACTGTGATCTCCACCCTCACCCTCGGTAGGAACCCTTTAATGACCCTCCAAACCTGCCAGGAGCTTCCTGACCCCCAGCTGGGTCTGTCTGACCCCAAACCCCGCCCCAAACCTTCTGTCAGGACGCCGGGGTAATCCTGGAACCTTGGGGGGAGACCACAGAAACACAACCATTTGTATCATCTGGAAAAAAAAAAGCTGAATTTTACTGTTTGCTGTGCCAGAGCACAAGTCCCCTGATTTCAATCACTTTTTCTTCTCCGTGCAATAAAAATTTGACCTAAAATCCTAAAATTAGGTCCAATAAAGTGAATTCTGCTCACAGACGTGTAACAACACAAACCTCTGTTGCAGAGCAAAATCCCAAATCCAAAGGCATCATAAAGAAGGAGAAGAATCTCCTGCTGCCAATGCTGGTGGCTGCTCTCATTCTCGTGCTGCTCATCATTGTCCTGCTTTTTATGCTGAAGCTGAAGAAAGCCCACGGAGTGTGGAAGAGAGGTGAGTGATGGCCCTGTCCAGGCACTGTGCTGACCACGGAATTGTTGTCCCAAGCCCACCTCTGAGGTGGTCAGGCTGATGGAAGCCCCATTTTTGTAATTAATTAGGGTGTTTTATGACAGGATTTTTATGCTCAAGGCAGAAAGTGAGAAAGAGTGGTGGGAAAAAATCTGGTTTTATAATTAAATTTGTTTTCTGTGCAGAAAATGATGTTTCAGAGCAGACACTGGAGAGTTACAAATCCAGATCTAACGAAGACAGCCCAGGCCACGAGAAGAATGGGCAAGGTAAAAAAGCTTTAACCCACGTAAATTAATTCTTGTTTTAATTAATTGCTGCTGGCCACGGCCAGAGCAGGCTGCAGCCACGCTCACCTACAACCCATTGATAATAAATAATAAATATGTGGTGGTGTTTCAGCTGTAAATGCCAAGTCCAACGTGCAGTATGTGACAGAAGGATATGGGGAAACCCCGGAGAAGACTCTGGAAACCCCGGAGAATAATCTGGAAACCCCAGAGAAGAATCTGGAAACCCCAGAGAAGAATCCAGGGGACAAAAGCATTGGAATAAGCGAGAAAATGTTTCAGTGTGGAAAGGAGACAGATGTATAAAAATGGGAAAGGTGCCCCGTGCACAGGAACACTGCATTTTCCTGGTATTTGTAGTAAAAGTTCCATGATTTCAAGGAGCAGCCGGACAAAGGGCTGCCCTCCATCCAGAAGCCACCTTCTGGGGCTGGTTTTACGGCACAGCAGGACAGGGAGATGGGACTGGTGCTCCTGGGAATCTGTGAGCAAAGGACTCCTGGACCTGGAACCCTCAGGGGATTGAATTCACCACTGCCACAAACAGAGCTCATCAACCCCACCCCGGATCCCATCAGGAATTCGGGTCCTGTGAGGACATCCAGGTCCTTAGGAGGATATTCATGTATGGCTTTTCCACCTCCTCTCTGAGCACGGGATTGAGAAGGAAATCCTGGATGCTGTGAACCAACTGTGGCTTTTATTTCCTCCCTCCAGCTGGATTGAACCGAGCTGGAAAGCAGCCTGATGCCCAAAGAGTTAAAAACAAAATAAAAGAAGTCCAACCCAAAGTATTCTATGATTTTATGATTCTGTGAAACCTTCAAAAGGAAAGAGGATGTTACACATGGGATTTCCCAAATCCAGGAATGAGGTCAGCGGGAGAGCTGGGAGGTTCCCCAGGACTTTACAGCTGCAGAGCTCTGCCACACCATCCCCGGGAACATTTCCTGTTCCAGAAGGATAAAAGCCACCCATAAAATAAAGGAAATGTGAATTACAGCCATTTTTGTCATTTGCAGACTCACAGAATAGTTGGGGTGGGAAGGGACCTCTGGAGAGCATCCAGTCTGTCCCCCTGCCCAGGAACACATCCAGGTGGGTCTGGAATGTCTCCAAAGGAGGAGACTCTACATCCATTCCCCTTTTCCATGACTCCGCCACCCTCCATGGAAAAAACTTCTTCCTCGTGTTGAGGTGGAACTCGTGTTTTATTTTATGGCCATTGCTCCTCATCCTGCCGCTCGGCACCACTGGAAAGAGTCTGGGACCATTCTCTGGCAGCCCTTGGATTTGTATGGATTGATGGGATCCCCTCTCAGTCTTGTTTTCCCCCGTCTCTCCTCATAAGAGAGATGCTCCAGACCCCTCATATCTCTGTGGCTTCCACTGGACCCGCTCCAGCACCTCCTTGTCTTTCCCGTATCGAGAAGCCCAGAACTGGACACAGTAAATCTCATTACTCTCATGAAATAAATCTCATTCGAGCCTATTATTTTCCACGGGAAGCAGGAAAAATGATGAAAACCGGGTTTGAATAGCGCATGAGATAAAATCCTTGCGGTAGCCGCGTGGGGGAAGGAAATAATTCCATTTTTCAATGGAAATAATTCCGGTTTTGAATGGGAAGCGGCTGCTCCCGGGCGCTACCACAGACTCCGCGGGGCGGGGGGGGGACCGCTCTCCCCCCGCCGCCCCGCGCTTGGTAGGGCCGGCCGGCGTCCTCTGGGGTTGCCGTGGCAACGAGAGGGGGGAACGGCCGGGAATGGGCCCGGGACCGGGAATGGGCCGGGAACAGAGGGTGAGAGGGACACGAACAGGGCACAGGGACACGGGAGACGGGACAGGGACACGGGAGAGGGGCCAGGAGAGAGGGGACAGGGACACGGGAGAGGGGGAGAGGGACACGGGAGAGGGGGCAGGGGAGAGGAGACATAGGACAGGGAACAGGGAGGGACATGGAGAGGGGACAGGGGAGTGGGGACAAGACTAGGGACAGGGGAGGGGAGGGATCAGGTGAGGGGACATGGTAGAGTGGACCGGGGTGAGGGACAGGGACAGGGGACATGGGAGAGGGGACAGGGCACCAGGGGATGGGGGCCAAGAGAGGGGGCTGTGGTGAGGGGACAGGGAGAGGGGATGTGGGAGAGGAGACCAGGAACAGGGATGAGGTGGCATGGGAGAGGGGACAAGGATGGGGAGAGGGAACAGGGATGAGGGGTGAGGGAAAGGGGACAGGGAACTGGGACAGTGGACGGAGGGAGAGGGGACAGTGGAGGCCTCGGGGGACACACGCCTGGCCTGGCTTTCCTCCGGGGGCTGAGGTCCTGCTTCAGTCCGAGAGATTCCACCTGCCCTGCCCGTCCCAGATTCCCCCTTCCCTGCCCATCCCAGATTCCCCCTTCCTGCCCGTCCGGGATTCCCCCTTCCCTGCCCATGCCAGGCTGTGCTCCCCGGGCTGCAGGTGGTCAGTGACGGGAGCAGGGGACGCAGGGACTGTCCGGGTGTCAGGGTGAACTCGGGTGTGAGCAGCAGGGCTAAAAAATCCCAAATTATTTATCCCCCCCAGAGTAAAGTGATGCTCCTTGTGCACCCTTAACCAGGCTGGTCCCAGGGATGTGCTGTGACTAATGGACGTTTCAGCACAAAACACTCTTTTTCCTCCCTCCCAGACACTTTATTTTGTGAATATCTGGCAGTGCAAATGACTTCTGAACACTTCAACCAAATGTAAAGAAACTCATGCTAATTTAGAAAGAGCTGCAGAACCTGCAGTTCTTTTCACCGTGTTTATACACTTTTTTGCATAAACAGAACATACAAAATTTATTTTAACTCTCGAAAGATGACGTTTTGTCTCAGCTTCATTTTCTTTGTCGTGAGCTGTTTCTGCATTATTTATTTCCACCAATAGTGTAGATTTCATAGCAATAAATCCTGTAATTGCTGTTCAGAGACCTCGGTATTAACTGCTTAAAGGAAAATCAGTGTGATAACTGAGAATAAAGAGTTGTTTGAACAATAGAAGGTCACATTCTGAGCCTAAGCCAATGGCAGCACCCACAATTGCAGCTTTTAACAAACATTATTATAAGGTGAACAACCTTTTTGTGTTTACTCTGTTTTCCAAATACAGGGCTGGTGTAAACCATCAGTGCAAAGCACAGGATGGATTCTCCAAATATGAAATATATTTTAGTCTCTTCCCCACACACTTGCAACATGAATAAAATCCACGTTCCTCCCAAAGTTATCATGCCACCCGTTTTCCACCCTGCACCTTGGCAAAGGAAAGGGAGCTCTTCCTCCAGTCAGGATGATTCCCAAGGATCTGACTCTGAGAGCCTTGCTGAGGAAAGGCGGTACCAGCTGGGACTGCAGCAGAGGATCCTGGAAAATGAGGAGCTGGTAGGGCTGTGTCCTGAGGAGCTGGAGAATGACAGCTTGGAAGAGGACAGCTTGGAGGAGATGAGTTTAGAAGAAGAAGGAGCTGAGTGTGGCACGAGTGCAAATGGAAAAGGAAAGAATTATGGCAGTGGAAGGTAAGGCATAAACTTCAGGAGATGAGGAGAACAGTTTCGAGACCAATGTCACATTTAAACATTCTTCAGAAAGCATTAACTTGGTACATAAAATAAAATTTAATATCCTGTCATACGCATGAAAGGTTGAACCCTGTGTAAATTGGGAATAATTCTCAAGTTTAAAGGGATTACATTAAATGCAAAGTAATAATAATGTGCAGTTTCAATTTAATAGTCTACTTAAAATAAAATGACAAACAAATGAAGGCTAAATGATTAATAGCATGCTTTTATTCACCTCCTCAACAAGCAAAATGGCCAGTTATTGAATATTTTATTGTGAGTGCAAATGATGTTAATTGTACTAGAAACATGCTCTAATTTTTAGTAATTTTTTTTGACTGAATACTGTGCTGAATGTGAGGCTCTTCATTAAATGGAAATTTGATTTTATTTTGTTTGAACTTAGCCCAGTAAGTACTCCAATGCAGTCCATTAAGCAGAGCAAATATCACAGCATATACATATGAAACCCCCTCTCTACATCCATTACCAACCTCGGAATTTGAAGAGGAAATGCTGCATCTGTTGTGTGCACACCACACTTTTGTTGCTGAGCACAGAGTCCATCCAACCTTCCTATGGAGCTGGGGAGTGGGGGGGGAGGAATAAAAGGTGCCCTTTTTGTCTGAGGATGATTAGGGATGAAGGAGCTCTTCACACTCATTTTGTCCCCGTGCAGTGACCTGGGCTGAATCCCACAATCGAGTTCTGTGCACACATTTCAGCACAAAGGAACTCTTTAGCATTATACTCTGCCATTTCAATCAGTGCAATTAGATCACATATTTCTGTACTCATTTCCAAGCAGGGTCACCTATTGCTGTTTACCTGCAGTGCCTGCCAGCTGGGAATAATGATGTTTTCCCTGGTGTCAATCATCTCTAGGATACCGTGGCACCAATGCTCACCTGAAAAGCAAAGACAAACAGATTATTTTGGTATTAGGAGCCACTTGAAATACAGGCACAGGCATGTAACTAATTGAGAAAAGATGAATAAATGATTTATGGAAATGTTAACATCATTAACTAGGCCACAGTTTGGAGAATCCAGCAGATTTCTGTAATAGAGGCTGAAGAGTCAATCAGATTTCAGTGCCTATCAATGTCCCTTTGACAGACTCACCAAGAAACCAGGGCTGTCCTGCAGGTCCAGGGAAGAAAAAACAGTGTTAAAAGCTTTTTGCTCCCATGTTCCTTATTTCTACCACCCATTTGGATGTATTTCACTCCTGAAGTTGGTTTTCCTCCCATTGGATCAGATCAGAAATCATAAATTGGATCAATTGTGGATTTTTTTTAAGGCAGAGCATCTGTCTTTGCTTTAGGACAAATGTAATTCAGAGCAATGCCTTTGCCACTTGTTAAAAAAAATAGGCAAACCCACAGACCTTTCCCAATTATGTTTTTCTACTCTTATCTCAATCACAGCCTGTTTTTTAATAAAAAATAATTTTAAAACTTTTCTAGAAAGAGAGGTTTTTTAAATTAAAACATCATGATGTTTCCTATGAATGAGAAGAGAAAATAAGAATACAGAGCTGGAGGCTGTTCTTGCTTAAACACTCTCAAAAGGACACTTGAGAGACAGATTTTACCAGGAAAATCACTTTTATTTCACTCAGCAGAGTCCTTGAAGAAGGAACAACACAAACTGCCTTTTGGAGACTCTGTAATTTTTAAGGAAACGACAGAAGCAATGCAATAAATCATTTCACCCTTTAGCTGATTCTACTAAGACATAAAATTTCTATGCCAAATTTAGGATAACGTTTGTATTCCACTGTGATCTGAACGTTAGACCAATGTATCATTCACTGATGATGTAAATTAAAAAGGAAGAGGAAATTCTGCCTAAATTTTCTACTAAAAAATGTTTGATAAAACTGTTCTGATCCTGATCCCATACTGTATGCACTGAAATAATTCAGTTGGCCACCTTAGCAGGATATTTCTTTGCACCAATTGCACATTGAAATAACACAGAATTTGTACAATTTATGCAGAAATAATTTCATGTTTGTTTTTTTTTAATTAGGAAACAACAGCCTGTGGATAAATATTCCAGCCTAAGGTACAATCCTCATTGGAAGAACACAAAAATGGGAGCAGATTTTTTTGTGGCAGAAAAAGCATTTCCAGTTTCTGGAGGAAGCAGCGTGGACTTTTCACTGGATTCATTTTACCTCCATTCCGAGGGCTCCTCGGAAAGGAATCGACAGGAGGCAAAGATCCAGTATTCACTCTCTGAGTTTGGTTCAGAATTATTCAGCTTTCATGAGCCAAATGTGGTCAGCGATGAACCTGCTGGGCCACAAGCTGAAAAGAAGGAATTTACACATGGCTTTCCTTCCAAGGATAATCCTGGCCATGGTTTTCCTCCTCAGATTCAACCAAATCCACCCCAAAGAGCAAGAAAAAACTTTGTGAAGAAAAATAAACGGACTTTAGGGTTACAGTCAGAGAAGATAAATTCCTATCTTCAGTTGCACAATAAAAAGCAGCAAGTTCTTCAAGGGCAGGTGGGTAACTTTTACATATTCCCTAATTTATATAGGCTGAGGTCTCTGAGTGTTTCAGTGCCAGAGGTGCATGCTCAGGTTTGCAGAGGAAAAAGTGGATTTGCAATGCAAGTGCCAGCTTCTGATTTCCAAGGAGATTCTTGTTCACCCTTTATGGAATGATTGACAAGTCTCCAGTTACTCAAACCCCAGTGATGGCCACATTACAGCTGCCTGTGTTCCTGGCCAAGGAATTGTCACAGATCTCACACTACTTTTTAATCTGGATGCTAAAGAAATTCTGTCTTCCTTCCTGGGATCTGCATTGCACCTTCTCAGTGGTTCTTTTTGTGCTGCCTCTGATTTTTCCTGCGTGGCCAACATGTTTGATAACAATTCTCTCTGCTAATGGCTTATTCCAGGTTCTGCTCAGTGTAGCAAATGCAAAGTGGGTTGGAAGGGTCCCTAAAGCTCATCCAGTCCCACCCCTTGCCATGGGCAGGGACACCTTCCACTATCCCAGGTTGCTCCAAGCCCCATCCAGCCTGGCCTTGGGCACTTCCAGGGATGGGGCAGTCACAGCTTCTCTGGGCAACCTGTGCTAGGGCCCCACCACCCTCACAGGGAACAATTCCTTCCCAATATCCCATCTATCCCTGCCCTCTGGCAGTGGGAAGCCATTCCCTGTGCCCTCTCACTCCATCCCTTGTCCCAAATCCCTCTCCAGCTCTCCTGGAGCTCCTTTAGGCACTGGAAGGGTCACCAAGGTCTCCCTGGAGCCTTCTCTTCTCCAGGTGAACACCCCCAGCTCCCCCAGGCTGGCTGCAGAGCAGAGGGGCTCCAGCCCTTGGAGCATCTCCATGGCCTCCTCTGGACTGTGCTTGGCCTTGTTGAACTCCATGAAATTTCCATGGGCTGATCTGTCACGATCCCAGACCAAACTTGATCCTGGCCATCAGCACTTGTGTGTGAAGGGCCTGGATTTCTCCTGACTGACTGCAGAGTGCCAGCCAACTTGTGGGAAGGTTCAAGTGGAAATGTAATTACAGTTCCTAATGAACCATTAGACACGAGTTTGTTGCTTTTCCTTGCTACTTATTATGCATAATGGGAAGGGGGGGGTCACTGAATCACTCCACACAGAAAATTCTTAACTTGGAAAGCTCCAGGGACTTTGTGCTTGAAGTGACACCACTGCCAAGGCTAATGAAGAGTTGACACCACATTAGAGGGAATGTTCTGACTACATTCCAGTGGCAGGAACCCTGGACAAGCTTTTTTTTCCTAGCAGAGCTATTAAGAGCACTTGCTTTTTTCAGTTATAATTTGGATGATGGTAAAAATAATGAGTGTAGATGGATGCTAATTAAAGCTATGTTGATATGATTATGTTTGCTATTCAGGGGATTCTGGAAATCTTTCCTATATAAGTGTAGGAGCCAGGGATCAGGACTTCATTGTGTAGACACTATTCAAAAATATGAAATAGGAAAAAGAAACTGTTAAAATCAGGGCTATGAGAGAAGATTATCTTGCTAAAGTGGCCATGGGGACAGCAGACTGTGACACAGCAGGAGGCAGGCAGTGTGTAGGAAGGTGTGTTCCTTCCCTCAGCTTGATACAGCTGCAACTGCTTCTTGTCCAGGGAGTTTGTGCAATTCCCATCCAATTCCCATCCCTGGAAGTGCCCGAGGCCAGGTTGGACAAGGCTTGGAGCAACCTGGGCTGGTGGAAGGTGTTCCTGCCCATGGCAGGGGGTGGAACTGGATGGGCTTTAAGGCCCCTTCCCACCCAACCATTCCATAATTCTGTGATTCCATGGGCAGCATCACCAGCTGCTGTCAGCCACCTTTGTACTGGCTGCAGGCACAGGAAGGAGTACTCACCTCTCTTGTTCTTAATCAAGATATCCACTGCTCAGTCTTGTTGGAAGGGGTGGAAAACGGCTTGAGAGAAGCATCCTGTTGGTCCAGGAACCAACTTTGGTCACCTCACCTGAAAAAAAACTGTATCCAAACTGCAAACCCACCAAGTGTGTGAAGAAGCAAACAAGCCCCCCGTCCTCTGCTGCAGTGATCAAACTGTGCTTTCCTAAACTGGATTATTTTGAGCTTTGCAGGGGGTTGAAGCTGCATTTATTGATCTGATCACTGTTGGCTGCCAGGGGCTGTGGTAATGAAATAGTTTCTATTGAAGGCAGGACTTGGTGTACAGCTGACATAACATTAATTAAAACACTTGCAGCCTTGTTCTGGCAAGATTTACAGCTGTTACCTCTGCGCTCTATGTACCAAAACATACCATAAACTAGTGCTGATCTGTATATTTACTAATTTATACAGCATTTTATACAGCATCAAGTTCTTTGCAGTGTTGCCTGATTCTTAAAGAACCCTCTGATGAGTTTCTTTGAGAGAGAGAGAGGCAAAGAGAGAAGCAGTGGCCCAATCTAGCTGAGCTGTACTCAATCTGAGTTGCTTTCCTACCTACAAGCCCCTTACTTCAAAGCCAGGAACATAATGTACAATTTTTTAATGGCTCTAGACCAAGGCACTCAGACTCTCTGTGCACTGAGCCTTGCCTCAGTGTAAACACCTCATCAAGATTGCCCGTGCTTCAACAATAGCAGCCAAATGCAATTCGAGAACCACGAGCCTTTGAAGTCCTCCCTGCAAAGGCTGGTTTTCCAGTCTGGGATAATGACATGCCATGATTGCTGTCTTTGTTGTATCTTTTCAGTAGAGAAGCAATTATGGGCCTCAATTTAACAGAATAGGCATTACACAGCTTATGATTCTCAAAATGCAATTTCATTTGATCATTTTCTCAATTTGATTGGTATTAATAGAATAGTTCACAAAAAGATGCTGGCAGAGGTTGTGTCCTGTTCCTCTTTCAAAGAGATAATGTAGAAGTATGTTTTACCTGCCCAATACTCCATCAGTGCACCGAGGCAGTTGGCTCCACCAAAAACATCTCCCTGGCAGCAGAGCTGTGTCTGTCCACAGCTCAGCAAACCTCCGTGGTATTTCTTAATTTGTGAACTTTCCTCGTGAACTTTTCTAATGGGATCTGTGTTTGGAGCAAGGAACACCCAAAAACTCAGCAATAAAGCCTGCCCACCTTTTCTTAGCTGTCCTAAGATCTTAGGGCCAAAGTGAGAGGCTCAGCTTCCCACATTTCCATCCCATTGATGATTTTCAGTTCATCATTCTCTTGGTCACTTCTCAGTGCAGGTTCTGCTGTGGGACCACTCTGCAGTGGAGCAGAGGTTCCTGTAGCACAGCACTGCCCAACACACTTCATCAACTAAAATATTTGACAGGATAGTTTGTGACAATAAATACAAATTTTTAAAAAATTTAAATTCGTTTTCCTGCAGTTTTATAGATTAAACAAAGAAAAGTTTGATTCTTTCAAGAATAAAATTAATTATTGGTTATATTTACAAGGGCATCACTTGACTTTGCAACGTGCAGTGCCACCAGCCACCCTCAAAACCTTGCTCCACTGAAATTTCCAGCCATCCTTCTCCCCCAGCTGTGGCCATGTGAGGATGTCCTTGTTTGTGAGCTTGTTTTGCCAGGCTCTGTGTATTCCACTCTTTCTTTCTGCACTCCTTGTCCTTTTCACCCCTCATTACTGTGTTTTGCCAGCTTTTCCTGCAAGCCCCTTGCTCAGGCCCGGGATGTGTCATCCATCAGTGCCTGGAGCAGGGGCTGATTGCCTGCCCGGGGATGGTTTGTGGTTGTTTTGCTGTTATTAGGTGCAGCCAGTGGCTCTCACAGAAATGGAGGAGCCCAGGTATTTGAGAGTTACAAGTAGGTTTCTGTGCTGCAGACTTCTGCAATTTTCCTTTCCTTTCTTCTTAAGAGTAGAAGGAATACTCCCTTCCACCACACGCTGTTAATTGGGCTTTTGCTTCTTTTTCTCTTTTTAACCGTTTCTTTTCTTTTTAGTTATTATATAGTGCTAAATTTTAGCATTTTGATTTTAATAGGAGACAAATTATTTCTTATTATTTCCCCAAGATTTTAAATCCTTTCATCTGGTTGGGCTGTGGCCATGAACGTTCTTGGTTTTCAGGTTCCAGATCCTAAACCAGTTGATGAAGAACCATTCCAGAGTGTCCCACCATTCCAGACTGGGAAAATGAAGCCTGAAGACAAATGGTACCCAGAAGGACAACTGCTCCAGGTTCCTTTTCAATAGAATTAATAATTGAAATATATCTGTAAAAGCATTGAATTTGAATATTTAAAGCTGTCATCTTGTTACTTTTGAAGTACTGATTATTGACAATAAGTCCTTGAATATATATCAATAGATAATCACAATAATTTAATGCATATGTGCTTTATGCACTGAATAATTTTAAAGCAAAAAGCCAAGGAATTCTGAGCTCTCAGGATCTATTATTATCTGTTTAGGAGATTATTTGGTTGATAATGTAAAAGTGCCAACGAGTACATGGTCGTGTTTGATGGTTTGTGAGGATTCTGAGCTAGAACTTCCTTCCTTCTGCCTTATTTGTCCCCTAAAATCCCTGTGAACATCAAGGGGTTACCACAAACCAGAAAATGTTCCAAGTAGAAGTTGCACTCGCTTTCTCCATACTCCTAAATCTGTAAATCTGTTTTATGCTGGTCTTTGAACCAGTCTGGTTCAGTCTTTGGAGTAATAGAGACCAGGATATCACCACTGATGGAAAAACAAGGAGTGGGATCATTATTGGGAAACCCAGTTACTCTCTGTGTACTACAAGTGTTTGAAGGGGTTCAGGCACTGTTTAAATTCTGCAATTTAAAGACTGGAAGCTGCACTTCTGTAAAGTACAAACAGGATTTTTTGCTGCTGTCTATTGTGAGAGATTTGCCTTATATATGGAATTTCAGAATGAAGTAGGTATTTATTTATTCCATTCTGTTTAAATGGGAAAATATTGGCCTGCTCCCAGCTTGGCAGCAGCTCCTGCTTTCCTCCAGTGTGCCAGGACATGAATGATGACAGCAGAGGTCGAGCTAACAAATCATCATCCTGCCTCCAGGAGACAGGATTCTCAGTGCTAAAGCTTTCCCCAAAACCTGCTGGAATTGTGTGGATTTAACACCTACCATTAAGCAGTTATTCTGAGTGCATTTGCCATGTGCTGATTGCAAGTGTTGCTGACAAAGGAACCCCAGAGAGACAGGAGGGTGGAACGGAGGATTTCAGCCCTGACAAAGATTAAATGGGCTGAGAATGGATTTGTGTATTCCCACAAAGTCTTCCCTCCGAGTGGACAACACCTGATGCTGTAATTGGAAAGTGAGAAATCCTCAGTGAACTCCAGATTTAGAGTGGGGCACTTTGGCTCTGAACAATAGTCCTGGTGTGCTTAAATTCTTAAATTGTTTCTTATCATCTGGATTATGTTTTGCAGGGAGGAGTGCTTGGTTTAGAAATAAAATCATTTATACCATTGACATCAGTCTGTTTCTACTGTGGACTAATAGTGTGTAGAAAGCCATCTTTCCCTGAAATTTGCTACAGTTTACTTTCATGAAAGCAAGAACTGATTTGATTTTTGGAACATTTTCTGCAGATGGTTGACAGGGAGCTACCACTTGTCCCCAGGGTTAGACACAAGTGGTCCTGTGCACTATTTTTGCACCTCATGCAGATAAAACTCCCTCATTCCACATTTACCACATCATTTCTTACCTGTGGTTTGCATCTGTAAGGACCTGTCTTTATAGTGCAGTGCTGCACAATTTGTCTCAAGCTGAATTTTTCATTGTGCAGCACCTGAATAATATCTGTCCTTCTCCTCTGGACTCAGGGTTCCTACCTATTTTAATTTTGAATTAAGTCCAGCCATGAGCAGGGTTAGATCCAAGCAGCACAGAGGGATTTTGATGAGTATAATGAAACTTCTTAATGAATATCTGAAATAGCAACCACTGAAATTCACCCAGCTTTTGGTAACTTGTTTCAGGAGCAGCACAAGTTCTCCCAGAGGAATAAAGTAGAATCCAACCAGAGCCTGAATGGAAGAGCTCTGTCAAGGAATGATGGCCAACAACCCCCGGGAGGACCAGCAGAACCAAAGTCCTGGCACCAGAGTCACCAGCAAATACCAGGATTTCAGGCTGCTCCCACTGCCCTGGAGCAGGACAACAGCAGAGCTCTGCAGGAATGTCTGAATCCAGCGTCTTCTGGTGGCCCTGACACAGCAGAAAAATCCAAAAGTTGCTTAACTATTTTCCCAAATTCAGTTAATCCATATTTTACCACATCTGCCTATCCTCTTCCCCCAACATTCCATCATTTTAACCCAGCAGAGGTTCTATATCCAGGGAATCCCAGCAAGGAGAACAAGAAGTATCAGCATGACTCTCCCAAAAGAATTCCACACGAGCATCAACACTTGCACAACCACATCCCTGGGCAGCTTTTTGCCAGAGATAACAGCACCAATGGGCAGGCACATCCAAAACTGAGCAATATTTCAGCTCATTCTAATGCCAGTTTTCAAGGATGGGTGAAGGATCAAATACCACTTCAGGATTTCAAAAATCATATTCATGAGGATAACAGGTATCAGAGCTGTGCTCTCAGTAGGTTGTGATAAGTGTTAAAAGAGTATTATCATAACACTCTGATGCCCAGAAAATAAACAGATGGACAAGAAAATATTTTAAAGCCCAAAGTATAAAGTTATTTTGCTACAAACCCACCACTATGGATGACTGCTGACTTAAGATTCATTATAGATATTGATTTTTAAATATGGCATTGGAAAAGGACAGTTCTGTCCTCCAGGCATGGAAGTTTACATAATTGAAAGTTTCCTTCTGAAAGGCTGGAAGGAAAAGTTTAAACTGTAGGTAGGAAAGAGCATGGTGCATAAACTGTGCACAGAATTGTAGCAAAATTGGCCTTGCAGGGTGAATATCCAGGGTCAATCCAGTGCCAGTTCTGGCTCCCTGAAGGGGAGAGCAGGAAAATCCTCAGTTATGTAGAATTTCACCTGCCCTGGTTAAAAAAAAATGAAGGTTTTATTTCACATAAACAAATAATTCTTTCAGTATGAGCAGGCCTGATCCAAAGCCATTTGCAGACAGCTTTCATTGGCTTTTCAGCTCCCTTTGCATCAGGCTGAAAATTTCCCCATGGGTGGTTTTTTCCATTTATTTTCCATACACTTGGGTGCAAGCAAAGTCAGTCATTGTGAAATCCCCATCTTTCCATCTCCACCTTCCCATATTCCACGTTCAGGTTGTTTGTTGAGCTACCTGCTGTGTATAAATAAGATTTTTACTCTCTCCCCCTCACTTTTTAAGACCTTCTCAATGTTTTGTCCACAGTTCACCAACAGCCTCCTGTGGAACCTCCCAACTGACAGAAATGGAGCAATATCAGCCAGGAATCTCTGGTTTAAGAGGAGGTCACTTTGCTGACAGGTGGATGTTGAGTTTGCTCCCACCTGCCCTGTCCCAGGTACAAAGACATTCACAGGAAGATCCATGGGGAGGTGAAGGAAATCCAGGGAAAATGAGACGGAGCAGCTCAGAAGGATCTGTCGTGCCAATGGAAAAGCAAAACCAGCCCAAAGTCAACAAGAAGGTAAGAAAATAGATGTGGATTTGTTTAACATTTTTATTCCCCCTCTAATTAACATCTTTTCTTAATAATCCAAAGCTCTTTACCAAAAAAAAAGAGTAATGGGAACTGAGAAATATTTCACTGTTATAAAAAGCACATGGACAGACACCAGAGCATTAAAAATCACGGACCAAAAGTAGGAACAGCCACTGAAATCATTTTAGTCCAAAGAGCAAAGGGACCCACCACCTCTCCCTGGGTCAGTCCTGATTAGCTCTAGGGACACACAGAGCAGTGTTTGTCCTTGGAGCTGTGCAGGGATGACATTGTTTGGAATGAGGCTGTTTGTCTCCAGCAGCAGGGCAGCCTGGCCTCACATCCCAGCGAGCCATTATCCTGCTCGTGCTCATTTGCTGGCCAGCCCAAATCTCCTGGTTTCCAAGGGATTCCAACTGAACATCACCAAACTTAGAGGATTTGTAAAGCTAACGGCATAAACATTATCCCAAGCCTCCTGATGATCCCATTTGGGTCCTTATTAAAACTTGGATGTCTTTGTCTCCTCCGTGTGTCCATTTTCCTGCTGTAAGCACTTACCACGGATACAGGGGAACAGCAGAAAGCTGCCCCTGTGTGTCCATGACAAATTAAATGTTTAAGAAGTTTGTTCCAAGTCTCAGGGCAGACAAACTAAGCTGGAATAATTATTCCTGTGTTTCATCTCGGAGGCAGTTTGGGTATTGCTGCCTGAATGCCTCTAAGAAGAATTAGCAGGATTATGATAGTAACTGAAGGGCAGATTTCCTTCCCTTTCTGCTCAAACCATTGTTTGTGTCCTCTGTTTTCAGCAGTTTTCTCACGCTTCATATGTGAGGAATGCACAGAGAATCAGATTGGTTGTGTCTCCCAGAAAAATCCAGCTTTTCCTAATGAACAAATGCAGTCGTGGTCATGGCAAAAGTGAGAAAACCCTGATTTTGTGGGAGACAGCTAAATGATCAACTCCTCACAGAACCTAAAATTAAAAATTAGTGAGTTATATCATGTAAAAATAGGGATAACTGACACAAAGAAACCTCCAATAGAAAGTTTACTGCATAGAATTAATTTCTCTGCAGTTGAGTTTAACTTGAACATGCACTTTGAAGAAATACATTTTATTTGTATGTAGAAATGTCATGGTGTTTCACTCAGTGATCAAAATTACTACAGAGCTGATCATAATGAGTTTCACTGACAAGTTTTTAAAATGTAGTTCCCTTCTAAAAATTAATTAATTAATTAATCTATAATGGAGGCATTACAGTCTTTGTATGATGTCATGAAATATTGGAAAGGCATCACCCATCACTGTGCACTTGTAGAGCTTTTGCTGTGCTGCAAGACATGGATTTTTCAGCTGCCTCTGGACAATTTTCCAGTGCAGCTTTGAGAACAAGGAGAAGTTACTATCACTAACATCATTTGTCTAATTTTTTTGCCACCAAAATCAGGTACTTTTATCTGCTTCTCTTACAAGAGTCTCTTTGGAGTCTCATTCTGATCACAGTCAAATGGGTGGCTTTATGCTGTTTAAAAACAAAGCTCACAAAAGGTCATTTTTGACTGAGAAAAATATCACTTTGAGCTTTGGCTAATTGGCAATTTCCCACCTAGATCCAAAGGAAATGCAGTGTCATTTGACTTGTGCAATTAACTCAGTCCTGTTGGTCACTTATTTAAAATGAGACGTGCCAGGGGTAAGGCTGAGGCTGCAAAATGAATCCTGCTCTTACTTTGGGTGTCCACTACAAGACTTGCCTTAATTATTCTCTCTGTGCAATCACATCGAGGGAGATCTGTCACTGCTGGTTGTTTTTCAGCTGTGTGGTTCAAAAATCTCCATCAATCTGAATATGAAGCTTGGGGGCCTTGGACCTGACTATGAAGCAATCAAAGAGAAAGTGAGTAATCCCTAAGTGAATTTAGGGGAGGAAGGCAGAGAAATGACTCCTGAGAAGCAATTTATGATTGTTTGCTGCTTTATATCCTTGGCTAGCTTGAGATCCTAAAGGAAAATTCAAATAGAAGGAAGAACAACTGTCCTGGGGATAATTTTAACCCTCTAATTTTGTAGTTCCAGAAGCAGGGAGTAGTGGGCAGAATTCAGCAGGGCTCATTGTACATCAGAAATGAAACACTCACATGGCTGAGTTGTCATTCCCAGTGTAAAAGTCCACCTGATCTTCCAAGTGGAAGCAAAAGAAGTTGTGTAAACACAAGAAAATAGCTGGATGCACTCTGGAGAAATGGACACAGATTGTTCAGGACGTTGGGAATAAAGATGTACCTGCCACGTTTCTGTGCAGCTCTATCCTCCATAGAGCCTGAGGAAAAGCTCTTAAAAAGGAAAAGCAACTAAAAAAAGCTGTGCCATTTACCAGGGCTTCCTGTTGTGCTCTGAGGAATGATCAATGGCAAAGCCAGGTTGAACAGCAACAGGGGTGGAAATGGGAGATGGGTGGAAAAAGTGTTTCATTGATGGATCCCCTGAGACATTTAATTACATCCCCTTTTTTCCTTTTTTTCCAGAAAGAGAAGTTAAAGCTCCAGAAGGAATATTCAAGGCAAATTAAGGAATATAACATGAAAAATATTACTTTGGTTCAGAGGTTACCTGCAAAACCCCAGGTTGTGTCTTCAGTGTCCAGACAGAAGGTGAGAACTGAGTCCCTTTAAAGGGTTTTTCTCCAAGGTGACAAGTGAGAACTGCAGGCTCCAGGAATAAATTTGAGTTTAATATCAGTTGAATTCCCAAACCTCTCATAAACCACTAAGAAACAAAACTCTGTTGTTTGGATTCCTTCAGGAATCCTTCAGGAATTCCTTCAGGAATTCCCAGACACTCTTTCACCAAGGACATGAGATAATGCAACTTCTGCTTGAGACAAAAGAGGTGTTTCCCTTCATTTGGATGGTTTAGTCAATCATGCAGCAGACCCTGAGCTTGTCCTGTTAACCTGCAAAATTTCCTGCCTGAGGACAAGAGCTTCATGAGACTGGGAAAAAAAAGGTTTATAAACTTTACAGATTCGTGTTGCTCTTTGTTTTTTAAAGAAAAAACTGCTTCAGAGTTTAAGGGGGCCTCCAGTGGGTCAGGAAGCAAATCTTGGGCTGGGTTATTTTGCATCAGGGATTGAATTCTGTCAGAAACAAGATCAGGAGTTCAGAGAAATCCTACTAAACCCACCTAAATATTCTTTATTTTCTTGGTCAGGTTTTCTCATCATCAGTTACCCCAATTTTCATATTTTTAGGCACTGGAATATGCCAAGAAGATTCCCAGACCAAAGACTTTCATTATAAGGCAAACAGACCAAGAGGTGAAAGAGGAGAAAGATCCACAGGCTCCAAATGGAACCAGTTTACCTCAAATCCCATCCTTGGAAACTTTGTGGAACAGACACGAGAAGGAGAAGGAAGTTGTGGCTGCTTTTGAAGCCCTTCATATCTTATAGGTCTTTGGAAAATATTAGGGAAATCTTCAAGGCAAAAATATTTGAGCTGTTTTGTTATGAGTTATGACCATCACATGTTGATTTACCAGCCCTTTGAAATTCAAAATGGCTTCAGTTTAAGAATTTTTAAATGTTAGAGTCGGTTCTACTGTACCTGTTTTGTTTAATAAATTGAACATTTGCATTTATAGCACTTTAAATATGGTCCTGTGTTATTTTTCTTTGAAATAACTGATCTGGCAATTGAATTTTTCTGACCAATCAGCTCTTGGCTTGTCACAGCCGGATCGTTTTTAAACATGATAAACACACAGATACATCCACAAAACATTAATAATAAACTTCTTTTTCATAGGATGATCTTAATACAAGCAATATTTCAGAAGTGCAGAGGAGGCTTTGGCAGCCTGTCCAGAAATAAAGCCAAAAATAATCCATTGCTGGTAAGAAAGAGTACAAAAATATGCTCCAAACACAACAGTTGGGAATGATACAATGCTAATTATTCAAATATCACTCTCTTATCTCTCAGTGAAGAGTTGCCACACCAAAACCAAAATTTTGAAGCTTCATCTGGGACAAGACAATTCCAAACAAGTCCTGGCTGAGCAAGCAGACAATCTGTTATTAGCCAGAAGCAATTGGAAAATATATTGGGTAACTAAGGATAATTGAGAGCTGCATGTTTGAGAGGAAACAGCTTTTAACAGATTAAGTCTATAAAAATAACAACAAACAGATGGGTTTCTTAGGATGGTTCCATTTCTTTAACTTAGTAAATGATGAATTAAGTCAACATATAAAATGTGATTAGAGCACCCAGCAAGGGAATTTGGACTAAAATCTCCTAGAAAACAGACTGGATAAAAGGAGAATAAAACCCAACCACCTTGTGATGATGTGGAATTGCTTTATTCAATTTATTAGGTCTCTTTTTGTACGGGGAAAAGTGATCACCACGCTGCACTTGATCATGGAAAAAGGACATGAGCCTTGCTTTAAAACCCTCCTGACCCTCCTGGGGGACAGGAACTTCCCCTCCACCTCCTGGATCAGCCTGTTGGATTCCCAGCTGGAAGTTTGCACCATATGGAATATTTTCGGTGGAAGAAACATCTTCCCATGTGGGGAACGTGGGTCAGGCTGCAGGGGGAATGTTTTCCATGTCCAAGCAGAGCAGTGGACATTGGATGGGTCACTTCCAGCTTCTGGAACAGGCTGGGGAAATGGTTCCATGCTCTGCCAGTTGCTGCTTTGCCACTTTTATATTTTAAACCCAATGGTAACACTTTGAAGCATTTCTGATTAGGGAACCTCAACTTGTTGTTTCTGCTTAAAAGTGATAATCCCCCCTTAATACAAACCTCAAGTGCCTATTTTAATGAAACCTTCAGATGAATATCAAAGAGCTATTTACTCGTATCTAATATTTTAATTAGATTATATTCTCAATTTAACCCATTAAACCCCCTTTGATGATCTCCATGTTTAGTGTTTAGCCCCAGATGCTGGAGGTAATGAATATTGGACCTTTGATTTAATGAGAACTTCTGCCTTTCCAGCCTGACTCCCTTTGTGTCCCCCTTTTTTTTTATTTTCTGAGCTATAGAATTCGGTTAATTGAAGAAGTCTCTTATCACCACACATTAAGGAACCTAAATTAGCATCCCTTTTCTGATTAGAAAATGCAAGCAGACATTTTCTCTTTGATCTGAGGATTGAGTTGAAGTAGGCAACAGCCCCCTGAAAATGAGCTGATGGCTGCATTATTTGGCTGCCATGCAGATGTGTCCATGTGGTGCAAAATGCTTAATGTCTTAATTGATCACCTTCCTCCCTGGCTGGCATCCTGCTCCCTTTCAGAGCTCCCATAAATTAGGTTTCTGGGTGGGTGGCACGTTCGTGTGGGGATTTTCTAATAAAACAACGAATTTTTTAGGAAACATTTAAATACTAAACCTAACCAAGAAGCCTTGGATACAATGCTGCAGCTGGGGGAGGGATAGATTTATTTTTTTGTAAACACTGATCATGATCATCTCACAAACCAATCGGGAATCCTCTTTGTCCTGGTATTGTTTTGGGGATTTTTTTTTTTTTTTCCTCCTAGAAAAAGACATTATTTGCAGCATATGTGGAAAGAAAACCTTTTGATCCCATGCAAATTTTCCCTGCCCCTCACGGATACGGTGGCACAAAAAGGGGACCATACAAGTAAAAGATGATCATCCAAAGGCTAAAACTTCGTGTTTTTCAGGTTAGGAAGGCAAGAAATTGAAATGAGGAACAGGCCTTGGATGTCACATTGAGGGAGGGGCTGAGTGGGAGTAGATCCTGCCACGGTCCCGTGGCGTGACTGAGCACAGAGAGGTGTTTGTGTGCACCATCCGGTGGAAATTCCCAACATTTACTTGGCAAAACCTTTCAAGTGCCATCATTTCTTAATATTTTAGGTCCTGGCAGCGTTGCAGCTGAGACCACCTTCAGTGGGCAAAGACCTGGGGTCGGTTCTACCTCCAACCAGTGTTGCTGCAATAATGTCACTGTTGTGTTTCTTCCAAAGGTAACTGAAGTTGGCTTCCCAGCACCTCACAAAAGGCATGAGCAGGCTGCTGACCCCGACAAAAACATCCTGATTTATCACTTAAAAACCCTAAACAAGGCAGAACCTCAAAGCCTCTAAAGGTGGGGATTGGAAATCAGACGAGGTCATGCCCAATTCCTGCACTCATTGACTACTTCAAACAGGCACAAGCCAAGCATCTGATTGTTGCTCTCTCCAGCCAGGCATCATTTTCCCTGTTGCCCAAACCCAAGTGCTTTTTGCAGGAGAAAAAGCAGGAATGTGGAGAAAGGACCAACTCAGGTGTGAGGAAGAGCTGGAGACACACAGTGATGGGCAAAGGCAGGGAGTCCCCACTGGTGACAGCTGGCATGGGGAGCCAAAGCTGGCCCTGCAGAACCTCCTGTGGGAACAGAAGTGATGCTGAGCCAAAATCCCGGATGGAGCAGATGCTAAAGGAGCTCCTCAGGAAGAGCTTTGCATGATGGTGAGGGCAGAGCTGCAGGTGATGCCTCTGAGCTGGGTTTGTGTCACTGGAGCTCTCCAGGGTTTGTTCCAGCGGCCACAGCAAAGCCAACAGGATGCACAACACCAGGGAATGCCCGGCCCAGGGAAGCACCTGGAGTGGCTCCAGCAGGGACTGGACACAGTCACAAGATGTGGTCAGCTGGCCTTGGCTCCTGGCATCAAACACCTGTAGCAGGATTACCTTAAAGCCAACTTCTTCCCTGAAAAATGTTCCCTCACAGGGAGAAAAGACACGTGGGAGGTCACCCTGTCTTCCCTCAGCACACATTTGCACCCACCTGCCTTTACCAAGCACTGCTGCTCCTGCATTACTACTCTGAGTAGCTGCACCCACCCCGAGGCACTCCCAGCAATGCACCGACAAGTGCCTCATCCAAGTTATTATTCCCTAGAAACAAGACACATCCAAGACAGAAAAAAAGCCACTTTTTAAGGCAAATAAGACCATCCAAGCAGGAGTTTGCAGTTCATTGAGGTGCTGCTGTTTGATATTGGGATGGAAGAGAGGAGCTGCTCAGCCTGGCCCATGCCTGCAGGAACTTCCTTCAGAACATCAGTGGGGAAAAATGCACTGAATCCATCAGCCAGCAGAGAGAAAGGATGGGAGGAAGCAGCAGGAAGAATTTTACATCCATCATTGCTGCCCTGGCCATGGGTTATTTACACCTTCACCGTGCTGCTGACCCCTCCACGTGTGTTTAACAGCAAGAATTTGCAGATTATTTGCTCTATAACTGCTCAAACAACCTCTATCTGATCTGCTTTTATGGAGCTCTGGCCACAGAATGAAAAAATTGGGGTTGGAACTGCTTTCCAGACCCATAAAAGTTCCAAATGTTTAAGGCAGCAGACAGGAAAGTGCTCAAAATCAAAACAGAAAGCAAAGATTCGTGACAGGATCTTATAGATTGGTTTTTGATTTTCTATAATGAAAATAACAACCAAAAAGATATTAACCACTTGAGTGTTAAATAAATTACCAAGACGCAATTTCATTTCAAAACAAACTCACTGAAGGATTTTAATGAAAATCAATCTTCTTGAGAAACAGGAAATCCACCAACATTTCCTATTTCCAGCAATTATTTCCTGCAAGCCACTTCCACTCCAGCATTCTCCAAATAAACGCATTAAATATTTTTTTAAAAAAAAAGAGAGCAGCTCTAAATCTCTCCCCTACTCCTCAAGCTTCTTGGGAAGAGCAGGAAAAAGTCAGCTGCTGTCACGGAATAAGTCAGGATCCATGAATAAAAACTCATTTCATTAATTTCAAGAGAAAAATCTCTGAAATAAAAAATAAAAAAAGCCTGCCCAGCCTTTCCTTCTTTCCAGGACCACCTCCATTCTCCAAACATACAAAAACCTCTTCCCAAAACATTCCCCAGCCTGTCCAGAAATGCACTCTCCCATTTCCAGTAAGGCAGGCATTGCTTCCAGCTGGGAAGGAGCTGGCTGGTGACACAGGGAATGTCTCAGGCAGTGACACTTTTCTTCAGCTGTCTCAATCTCGGGGGGTTTCACACCAAAGTTTGCACCAAACTTTGTGGGATCAGCAGCTTGGTCCCAAATCTCCCTGTTACCTGCAAGGCTCAGTGCACTCCACTGGTGTCCAACTGGGATGGGGATATCCCTGGGCTGGGAAAATTCACATTCTGCCTGTGTTTGTCACTGAGGTTGCCAGGGATCAGTGGTTGTAGTTTTTAATATAATTTGTAGCTTTAAACGTCAGCCAAGGAGCCTAAAAGCACCCAGAGGTGAAGATGGGTGGGTGTTTGTGGGTTTTGTTTTATTGATCAGCATAAATGCTTTGGGAAGAGAGTTCCTGTAGTGGCAGGGGAGAAACAGCAGAGATTTGAGTGTTATTTGAGTCATATTCTGACCCTTTTTCATAGACCTGGCACATCCCTGACCCCCAAAACAGAGCCAGCCCCGAGCCAGTGTCCATTCCCAACCGTGGGAAGAGCAGTGGCAGACGTGATCAAAAAAAATATTATCCCATAAATATCACGTCGAGCTTCTCCTTGATATCATTTTTAATAATTCCCAATGAAACGCACGCTCAGGGGAGGCTGACGGTGAGCACAGAGCAAAATACTCGGTGGGCGACACAGAAAAAACGGTGCCGAATTTCCAGGTTTTTCGGTTTCCGTCACATCCCTGCCCACGGCCCGGCAGGGGTTGGGAGAAGGGAAGAGCCCCGGAGCCGGGAGCAGCATTCCCAGGGAGCTCTTGGCTCCTGGCGCTGCTTCCCACCACGCCAAGGCTTCGGGAGCAAAGTGGTCGGTTTGCCTTCTGAATCCTGATTTTTAGGGAGGTGGGTGGTGAAAATTATTGCCCTGAAAGGGTTTGTTAAAGGCAAACGGCTTTTCCTGGATGGAGGGATGAGTACTGGGGATTTTCCCGCACACAGATCGTGCGATCTTTATTATTTTACGTGTAAAAGGCATAAAGGGATAGTCACAAAAAGCAAGCAAACATACACATTTCAATCATCTATATTTTATATATTAAACAGGGACTCGTTTTCCCCTCACAAAACAACATGTCCCATTAATCCAAAATGCCCTGAAAGTGCTAATAACGCCAGACAACCAAATTAAATTCCCGATAAATAAACAAAAAATAAAGAAATCAATTAAATCATCTAAAGAGACACCGACACGCCACCGTGTTGCCGGTGCAGCGGGGGCTGCCCAGGTAATACCTGAGCCAGCACAGCCTCTGCTCCAGGTTTTTACCGAGGAAATTCCCGGTCCCACCGTCTCCTCCCCGGAGATGCGGAGCCTCCGCCGCGCTTCCCGGCGCCTTTCCCAGCCAGCAGCTCATCCCAGAGAATACAAACCAAAAATAAATTATAAAAATCTTCATTTACCTGGAAATTAAACCCATTTCCCTGGCAGGGAGATAAAAGGCAAAGCGAGCACGGCCGGGGGCTGCTCCATCGGAGCGCGGAGAGCCGGGGGGAGATGCAGGCGGGGGGAGACAGGAACCGAATGCGGGATCAGCTCCGGGGCTACTCGAAAGGAAAAAGGGAGGGATCCGGGATTCACACCTGGAAGCCGGGCAGGAATCAGGCTGCCGACACTTCTCCAAGCTGTAGAAAATCCCTTTGGCTGGTCGGGAGCGCGTTTGATCCGAGCAGCCCCGGCAGGATCGAGTTATTGGCGATGCTCCCCCTTCCCTTTCCCGTATCGGAATTAAACAAACGGGAATTTTCGTCTTACCTGTTTCTTTGGAGAGCTTTTCTCACAATTCTTTTTGTTTGTTGTGAGCGCGTGCGTGTCTCGGAAGCTCTGCCCGACCTCCCGCTCTGGGGATGGAGACGGCGAGCGCGGAAAGAGCGGCTAGGATTTAGGGATTCAGGGAATGGGGTGGGGGGGCTTGCCCTGCGTGCCGCTCCCAGGAACGACAACATGCTGCCACGAGTATACATTTATTTTAAACCCGAGGAAAGTTCGGGGAACGAGGAAAAGTCCGACACTGCCAAGGGAAGGGGGAGCCTAAAGGAAACTCGGCTTCTTTTCCTCCCCCCGCATCAGGTTTGAGAGCAAAGCCCAGGCTCGGGGCGATGCCGGGGGGACCGGCGGCACCGCGGGGTCCCGGCCCCCTCGGGGGCATCGCTACTTTCGCCCCGGGGAGGGGAGGGGGCTCCCCCCGCATCCACACCCCCTTCCCAAGCCGTGTCCCCCTTCCCTGTGCGCGTTCCCAAGGCTGGGGAGCCGGGGGCGACCCGCGGGGCCGGGGCAGAGCCAAGGAGAGGCAGGAGAGCCCCGGCGCTCCTAGAGGCGGTGGGGGCCGGCGCAGATGTCCCCCTCCTCCAGGATGTCCACCTCGTCCTCGGGGTCCTGGAGCAGGAAGGGGCCCGGGGGACCCTTGCGGGGCTCGGCGCCGGCCGGGTCGGGCAGCTCGGGCTCGGGGGAGCTCTGCTCCCGGCTCTCCTCCCCGCCCGCCTGCTTCGGGTCGTCCTGGGTCTTCCGCAGCTGCTTTTTGTGCTTCATCCGGCGGTTCTGGAACCAGGTTTTCACCTGGGGAGAGGAGGGAAAGAGGGAGAAAGAAGGGGGAAAAAAAAGAAAAGAAAAAGTAATAAAAATTAAAGGGAGAAAGATGCTGGATGTGATGAATGTGGGGATGCTGGAGGGGATGCGAGGATGCTCCACGGGATGCGGGGATGCTGGAAGTGGTACGGGGGATGCTGAGTGGATAGGATGTGGGGATTCAGGAGGGGATGTGGGGATGCTGGATGGGATGTGGGGGTGCTGGAAGTGGTACGGGGGATGCTGAATGGATGGGATGTGAGGATGCTGGATGGGATGTGGGGATGCTGGATGGGATGTGGGGACGCTGGGTGGGATGTGGGGATGCTGAATGGGATGTGAGGATGCTGGATGGGATGTGGGGATGCTGGATGGGATGTGGGGATGCTGGATGGGATGTGAGGATGCTGGATGGGATATGGGGATGCTGCACGAGATGTGGGGATGCTGGAAGTGGTACAGGGGATGCTGAATGGCTGGGATGTGGGGCTGCTGAATGGATGGGATGTGAGGATACTGAATGGATGGGATGTGAGCACGCTGGATGGGATGTGAGGATGCTGGATGGAATATGGGGATGCTGCACGGGATGAGGGATGGGCACAGGTGCCAGACCCCTTCCCGGCAGGGTGATGCCGGTCCCCGCCGCCCCGTACCTGCGTCTCGGAGAGGCTGAGGGCCGTGGCCAGCTCCACCCGCTCGGGCGTGGACAGGTACCGCTGGATCTCAAACCTTTTCTCCAGGCCGGAGAGCTGCGAGTCGGAGAACACGGTGCGGGCTTTGCGGCGGCGGCAGTGCTTCCCGGGCAGCTCGGCGTGAGCGTGGTGCTGGAAAAGGGCTGGCACCGGCATTCCTGGGGGGACACACGGCGGAGACCCGGACTGTGGTCAGGCAGGGAGACGGGTCCGGGGAGAATGCCCAGGGAGGCTGCGGCGGCTCGGGGTGCGCTCTCCCCACGCCTTTTTCAATTTTTTGTTATTTTCTCATTTATTTCGTTTTTGAGGTCGATTTATTGGTTTGGGTTTGGGGGTTTTGTTGCGTGGAAAACACGGGGCTTTTCCAGGCGCTTCTCCCACGCCGAGCCCACCCCGGGAAGGTGAAGGGAGCCCGGGCAGCGCTGCCACCGGAGGGGCAACTGCACCCTCCCGGCGACGAAACCACAACGAAATGGGCACGGGAAAAAACCAGGGGAGCCCTGGAAAAGGCTGGGAGGAGGAAAGCGGTCCCGCAGGGCGCCGCTGACACACGGCTTGGGAAACTTCGGAGGTTTTCTCCTCGCAGAGCAAGGAACGGGCCCGGGGACGGGCAGAGCCCCAGGATGCGGGAGAGGAGCGGCGCAGCCCCGGCGGAGCTGCTGGAGGTGGGAAAGCGAAGCCCGGCTGGACAACGCAAGGAAAAAGCGGGGTTATGGGTCCCAAAATAAAAAATAGTTTTGAAAAATTAAAATTAAAGGCAAAGAAAGGGAGACCCTCAAGATTTCGGGCACCCGCTAACGAAGTGGCTGCCCCGGGGCGAGGGGCTCCTGCCCCGGGGGATGCAGCCAGGATGTCGGTGAGTGATGTAGAAAGACGCCTGGCCGCCCCAGAGCGGCTCGTCTTTCACTCTTGTCCCCACCCCAGTCCCCGCCACGGCGCCCCAAAGTCGGCAGGTTCCTCCCGCACTTACCCGAGGTGGTGAGGAAATAGGGGTGGTGGTGGTGATGCTCCGGCTTGTGCAGGGCAGGGTGCGGGTGAGGCGCCAGCAGGGTCGGGGTTGGCATCAGGGGGTACCCATAGTCCAAGAGGGGGACGCGGGAGGCCAAGGAGCCGGGGAAGTGCTCGGGGGGCACCTCCCGCAGGGGTTTGGGCTTGTGCAGCAGGATGTCCTCGATGAAGAAGGAGGTGGGCCTGGGCGTCGAGACGGG